>JAWZYV010003950.1:0-12351 GCA_038373885.1 Cheiracanthium punctorium | reverse complement strand
CAAAAAAGGGTCTCTAGATCTGTAGCCCGCGATGAACGTTTCGATCGTCCGCCATCTTGCTGGACAGCCTGCTGTCGTCAAAAAAGGGTCTCTAGGTCTGTGGCCCGCGATGAACGTTTCGATCGTCCGCCATCTTGCTGGTAGTTAAGTCGAGCGATGGTACCGGTTGCCCTTTTTTCAGCATTGGGCAATCTATCCTTCTGTTCTCGCATTCTTCCATTTTTCAGTAGAAGTCAGTGCTGTTAAAAATAACCGTGACCATTTTTTTACGGGAAATGACGTGCTAAAAAGCGAAGGATTCTCGTGAAGCTCTGTCACCCGCAACTATTTTTATAGAAATCCAATCTATTCTTCGTGACTGGCAACAGTCAGAACGTCAGAGTTTGGTGTTCCCAGAACGGGAACACTGCGCGTTAAAGTCTTAAAAGCTTGAGAAAAAAGTTTGAAGAAGCACACCCTTGTCCTGTATCGACTATAATCCGCTGCTCTCATAGTACTCCATCCGTCCACCAGATGGCGCCAGCGACCCTCCTTCTCTTCCCTCTTTCGTTTTTCTCTGCTCTACTTGACCGATTTCGGAGGATGGAGAGAGGAAGATGCGAACCGGCCATGCCTGTTGAGCGCGCCCTGGAATTCGAGGATTGCAATGACCGCGGATCCGTGAAAGAATCCGGCCGCCCCTGCTCTGATCTGGCTTTTATGTGCCACTCAAAAAAGTCTCTTTCCCTCGATAGAGATGTTATTTATCTGACCATCGAAGCGTGATCTTGATTTTTTCCCCCTTTCCTACCCCGTCCCTACCAAAAAAAAAAAAAAAAAAAAAACCCACAAAGATAAGGAGCGGCATTGGATCTGGGTATTTTTCTATGAAAAAGTTTGTTTGTGGGGTGTTTTTTATATATATATATTTATTTTTACTTGGTAATGGGGTAGTATTGGTGCATAGCAATTAAGGCTCCGTGATTTCTGTTTCGCTCTCTTTGTTGCCAGATTTTTTATGAAATGAAATCGATGCATGTGCAATCGATTAGGGGTGAGTTATTTTAAGGAATATGGCATTTTTTGGACTGTGTTTTTTTAAAGAATCCAATAATAATTCGGACTCGAAAAACTAATAATGTCTCTTTCTAAGCAGTGCTATATACTTCATACAAATAATCGTACCATAAAAATTATGAACGATTCAGATGAATAATCTTAAATGGATGGTATTTTCAGTATTTCTGTACACGGAGAACTTCAATCTCTGTGACACCCAAAATGAAGTAATATAGGTAGAAGTAATGTATTGTACTACCTAGCTTTGCCTTTTTCTCTCAAGGAAAAATAAACTATTTTTACAAAACAGATTTAAAACTATATTGCATTTCAATCAAACTATTTAATTTTGATTTTTTTCCTCCATATCTGTGAGAAATTTCAAACTAATTGATCTAGCCGAATCGTGAACTCGTTTTTTTTCTTTTTTTTTTCTCCCTCACTGGCATTAGAAGGGATAGATTTTTTTGGATTTTTAGAACACCCAAAATATCTAAAACCACCTCATACATATTTTAATAGATAATCAGAAAAATAAATAAATAATAAGTAAATTGAAAAATGAAAAATTGAAAGATATAGATGAAAAGTAACTAAAATGTGTTCTAATATTTTCTCTCTCTTTTTTTTCAATTTTTCAAAGAGATTTGTTTAAATGTTTCAGAGACTCTGCAACTTTAAAAAATAGAATAGCATGTAAATTTTCAGAATTTTACAGCTTCTAAGATTTTGTTTCTAGAATTTTTATGCATCTAATAGAAAATAAATCGGCTGTTTTCAAAATGTGCAGCTTTTTATTTGATACCAAACACACACATTTGTATTTATGTGTTTATTTTGCAGATTATAAACCATGAATATTATATTTTGCTGTAGGTTTTCTTCAGGTGTAACATGAATACGCGTTAGAAGCCCTTTAAAAGTCGCCCGACCAAGGAACCCCCACATCCTTGGCAAATAGCCCTGGCGTAGCTTTGCCATAACAACACAAGCAAACATATATTTTGTTGTAAGCAGGGGCGTAGCCAGAGGGGGGGATATCGGGATATATTCCCCCCCGAAATTTTTGGATTAGTGATGAAATTCCGTCTGTTTATGCACATATAAGTTCATATCCCCCCCCCGAAAAAATTTCCTGGCTACACGCCTGGTTGTAAGCATCCTTTTAAATTAAAAGGAAATATTTAAGTAAGCGTATATACAGTAAATATCGTAAATTCGGCAAAACCTAATTACGTTTATAAACAGCATTTATTCTCTTTTTTCTTTTTTTTTTGGTGATGGGGGGGTGGGGGTGGGATTACACTTACATATTTTTCGACTTGATGCATTGAATTCTACTATTATACCGGGTGACCAAAAAGTCCGTGTGAATTTTAAAAATTCATTAAAAGTAAACAAATAATGATAGAAAATTGCGGTTAGCACAAATAGTTTTAGAAGATGATGTTTTTTTTTTTTAATTACAAGAAAGTTTGTAGTTCCAAGTGTTACTGATAGGTGGCGCTGACATACACAATGGGAACCAAGTTTCCTATAAAACAATACCCCCAAATTTGAGTAATTCTTTCTATGCAAACTGCAATTTGTATCATGATTTGTTCTTTTATAGTGACATTTTGAAGTTTTCATAAGCTTTTGATGCATTCTAGATGCATCGAAGCTTAAAAATTTATAAAAAAGAGCATGTAATGATACAAAATCGCGTTTTGCGTGGATAAAATTAGAGAAATTTTGGATTTTTTTTTAATTGAATACTAGGTTCCCATTGTGCAGGCAAGCGCCACCTATCGGTAACATTTGAAACTACAAGCTTTCGTGTCATTAAAAAAAAATCCCATCATCCTCTAAAATTATTTGTGCAACCCGCAATTTTTTATCACTAGGGTGTTCTTTTTTAATAAGTTTTTAAAGTTTATACGGACTTTTTGGTCACCCGGTACCTCTCTATTCAGGGAAACATTGAAAGATCTTTTGTATAAATCTATATATCTACGAGGATATATAAATATGTATACATTTCAGATTGAGACCTGGAACACCAAAAATGGACGAAACAGAGACCAAAAAAAAAAAAGTGGGGAGCCTTTCAAAAAGTATGAGCTCACGGGCCATCTCCCGCCAGTAAACACTGTCCTAGATCAGCATTTAAGGCGTCTTTCTCAAATGCGCTTAATGGGGGTACTGCAGTACTCCAGTCACGTCGGCTGGGGGGTGACTCCTCAAAGAATAAAATAGCAGGAGGAGGGGAGGGAGGCTGTCCTTTATCCCAAACTCCGGAGAATGACACAAAATGTGAAGTAAAAAAAAATGGTGGAAAAAATATCGAATCCCGGCCGCATAAAAAGCAGGATATAAAATTCCGGAGAGGAGGGGAGAGGGGGGGGGAAGCAATCTTCCAGCGGGAAAAATAACTATTTCCTGAAATCGGCTCCGATGCCGTGTACGTGTTGCACGCAGCTTAACAGGTTGCGTCCGGTTAGCGTGATCCGGTTAATTTTTATTGGTACCGCGCGCACTAGACTCACCCACCAGTTGGCACGCGAAAGCTTGATTTGGATAGTAGAGGTGAGTTGTCCGGTCTTTTTTTATTTGCTGGTGTTGTTATTATCATTAATATTTGCAGCTCTGGCTGGCAGCATGTGGGATGAGCAGTGATGTGATTTTTATTTTCTCCCAGTGGGGATATTTAAATTTCGTGTACGCATGATTGTCCACTTTTGCGTTTTTGTATTATTTTATTCAATGAATAAGTTTTTTTTTTCTTTTTCCCATAGGGACGTTTAAATTGTGGGAGATTTTCACTGTATTTAAGTGTAGACACTGCGTTTTGTGCATTGTATCAGTCTGTTAGTATGCAGCTAACGTTTATGCTTGTAACTTTGGATGGTTGAGGGAATATGTCGTGCGTGAATCACTGTGAATTGATACTAATTAATTCTATTCATAAAATAAATCGCATAATATTAAGTAGTAACATTTTACGGCATGATATTGATATTCATGTGCATGCGTACGAAATACGTACTTAATTGTTTTCGTAGCTCTGTTAGTACGCGAAAAGGGCTTTGATGTGACAACTTTCACAATTTTCCTTGATAAATTTCAATATAATTGCAGGCTTATGCGTTTGATTTACTGTCTTTGTATTAGGGTACCTGGAAAGTGGTGCTTGTTTTACATAAAATTAAAAAAAAATGTAACATTAAACAACTTTTTAAGTATGATCAAGCTGTGCCTAAGCAAAAGAATAATATTTTTTGAATTTTAAAGCAAGAATTTTATAGATAATGTTTTTCTCTTTTGGGAAAGTTGACCAACCAACCCCTATTTGCCCATCTGCCCACCTTGTAGGACGATATTCAAAATGCCCTGAAATTGATTTTTAGGGGTTAGTGAGTGTGGTATTTTACAGCAAGAATTTTTTGAATTTCTCTTTGTCTCTCTGAGATCACGTGAGACATGTGAAAAGAACGTTTTGACCCCCTACTCCCCGTTGATCATGATTTTTGAAAAATGCTGTCCATTCTGGCACCTATGTTAAAAGCTCACGTTCATGACAAATTTCGTATTATTAGGTTCAGTAGTTTTGGACTGGAGAAATATTGACACACAAAAAAATTACTTACTTTCCGGTCGACAGTAATAATTTTAATTTTTGAATAAAAATTCGCTAATATAAATCTTAGTATAATCATCACTAATATTTATTAAAAGGAAACTCCAATATTGTTGTATAAATAGTTATAATTAAAAAAAATCCTTCTGTAAATGAACCAATCACTTTAGAAAAGTTCAAAAAGCAAAGCTGTGTTATGAATAATAAAAAAATTCCTCGAATGAAAACGGTGTTTAAGAGACAAATTAATTACAGCTTTGTACAATAAAAGGTATTTATCAAAGTATACACGTGTTTCGATCGAAAAAAATTTCGATCTTCATCAGCACCACGAGAAGTCCACGTACAGAATGGGACTGGGCCCAGTCCCAGTGAAGAAAATAATAAAATTTGCTATACTCACACGCACACACAAATAAAAAATTAAAAGTAAATAGCGAATATGACATTCATTACTGTTGTAGCAATAGAAAACTTGCGTATGATGTGTCGAAACCATAGCTGAAATAGTTGAGATGATTTATTTTCTATATGCCTTAAGCCTTAGTAAGGACTTTGTAAGGGAAAATGTACTAATAGTGAAACTTGAAAATAGGTTTTTACATCACTGTTTGCTACGCAGTTTAAACATAGTTATCACAAAATGTTTATCTAATATAAAAACTACAAGGATATTTTCTCCTTTTTAAAATATACAGGAAAAATGTGTAACATTGGTGCATACGTTCCTTATTTTCCGACTTAGCCCATATGTTCTTTGAGGCATTTATCTTGTTGACTGTTCAATGAAAAAAAGCTTCAACAGTTGAAAGATGCGTCCTGATTATGAAGTCTGTTGCTTTCAACTAATTCAAAATCATCTTCTAAATATTATATTCAATCCTCGCTCGAAGAATATGTTTGGGGAATTATATGATGTCACGAGGAGCCAGATCAAGATTATAGTTAGGCTGTTTCCGATTTTTTTTAGAATCGATTGCACGTATAAGAAGAGAAGTACGTGAATGGCTGGGTCAGCGGCCTACTGTAGACTTGGCCGTTAAGAGTGCTTTAGACGCTGGTCACTTCCTTTTTGGTGGCGCCTGCTAGGTATGCCAACGCTGTCCCCTATACGTCCCCTATACTAAACTCCGTTCCCATAAGAACACGGCAAGTGAAGCAGCATCTGGCTTGGCCAGTGCTTGGGAGGGACTTCCCCCTCTCGGCCCGTCCGCTGTGGAACCGTGTACGCTAATGGGAGCTGGTGCACGTAAAATCCGTCGTGGCTCCAAAGTCCTCCAAGTTGTGAAACGATACCTCTGGGGGTGCCGATTTCAGGGGGTTGGTCCCTCCTCTGGAAGTGGTTCAAAATTACGGGACCCCGAGCTAAGACGGACTTCCTCCCACTAAGGCTCATTGAAATGGAAGCCGCTCCTTCGGCCCATCGCCTGCCTATATAGGGGGATCTGTCACCGCAACGCGGTTGCCAGAGGGCATTAGCAACAACAACAACAACAACCTATACGTAATCTCCAAATTTTGAACTAATTTACGCTCTACCCCCCGGAGGTATCGTGAACGTGATGGACAATGAAGCCACGACAGATTTTATGCGTACCACCTGCCTTTTAGCATCCACAGTCCGCAGTAGACTCAGTCGAGAGAGGAGTTCACCCTCCCAAGCACTGGTTATAAGCCGGTGTGCTGCTTCACTTTTGGTGTTCTACTAATAGGAATAGGTAATTAAAAAACTTTGTAAAAAACACACATAAGAAGTAAAAGGAAAAAGGATACGCGTTTCGTTCAAAAATTGTTTTGAACTTCTTCAGTCCAAGCTCTTCGACGTAAAGAACACAGGAACAGGGAACTGAAAGGAGAAAAAAACAAGCAAGATGTTGCCACAAGGGGCAAAGAAAAGTCGAACAAAACCACGGAGAGGGGAGAAAAAAATTAAAAAGGGGGATAGAAAGGAAAGGAAAGAAGCACAAAAAATACAGAAATAAAAAAGGAATAAAGAAAAATAATAAAAAAGGGAACACACAAGTACAAACACACACACAAAAAAGAGAAAACAGAACAAACAAACAAAAAAACAAATAGCACACGTATTTTTTTTTTTTTTTAAATAAAAACCACGAACAGGACAGCACAATAAACAACAGGACACACAATAATTGTGCTGTCCTGTTCGTGGTTTTTATTTAAAAAAAAAAAAAAAAAAAAAAAAAAAAAAAAATACGTGTGCTATTTGTTTTTTGTTTGTTTGTTCTGTTTTCTCTTTTTTGTGTGTGTGTTTGTACTTGTGTGTTCCCTTTTTTATTATTTTTCTTTATTCCTTTTTATTTCTGTATTTTTTGTGCTTCTTTCCTTTCCTTTCTATCCCCCTTTTTAATTTTTTTCTCCCCTCTCCGTGGTTTTGTTCGACTTTTCTTTGCCCCTTGTGGCAACATCTTGCTTGTTTTTTTCTCCTTTCAGTTCCCTGTTCCTGTGTTCTTTACGTCGAAGAGCTTGGACTGAAGAAGTTCAAAACAATTTTTGAACGAAACGCGTATCCTTTTTCCTTTTACTTCTTATGTGTGTTTTTTACAAAGTTTTTTAATTACTTTATCGTTTAACACCAGTCTTTTGAGTGTTTTTTCAGTAATAGGAATAGGGTTTAAGAGACTGATATGCTGCCGGATATATCATCAATACATCATGTGATAGATGCTACAAGGCAACACTATCTATGTCCCGTAAAACTAAAAGAGCTACTGATTCTGCTTCTTTTGGTACTAATTTAATCAGTCCCCTCCCCATTTCGATCGAATATTAAATTCCTGTGCATTCAGTTTAAATTTTACTTACCTCTATTTGCGATAAAACCTTAAATTTATGCGAAAATGGATCTTTAATACTTAAATACCTCCGTTATATCGCTTGTTTCATCGCTAAGAAGATATACAGGTTAAGGCGCATTTTTGAGTCACACTCCTTTGCACCCGAAGAGTCATGTGACCTAGAGGGTGTGATCATCTTATTTTCGCTATCTTATACTAAGATGGCCACATCTCCCAGGTCATATGACTTTTTGAGTGCAATGGTGTTTGCCTAAAATGTCAACGCATTAGCCTGTATACCTCGTCAGCCACGGTTAGTTTTCCAAAATATTTCAAAACATTTTAAAAACTTAAAATTTGGACAAGTACTACCGTGGAAAATAAAGAAATATTGTATACATGTATACACAGGGTGGTTACAATTAAACTTCCCCTTCAAACAGCATTCTATAGCTGTAAACCGTGAGCAGATGGCTATCCAATTTGGCATATGGACTGTACACGAGATGCGATCAAGAGAATTTTTTCAGACGTTTAGTTTAAAAAATTCCCACTAGATGGCAATATGCAGGGTGAAATCCGCTCAACTATTACCCAAATTATGAATAAATGCCCCAAAACTATTGAATAAATGTTAAAATTGTTTGTGTATTTCGAATGAGCCATTTCCATCATGAAATTGGCCGTTTTTCATGCAAAACGCCACCTAGTGGCCATTTTTTGAACTACTTTTTTTTTTCCAAAATTCTTTTTGCGCATATCTTGTATAGTCAATTTACCAATTCTGGTTACAATCCGTTCGCCCGTTTTAGTTATATGCCTTGGCACCTGGCACAGTTCATAGGGGAAGTTTTGTTATAACCACCCTGCATATTTTAAATTTTGCATAGAAGTTCGTAGGACCCCCATCATGGCTGAATGGATAGGACGCTGAACACGGTAAAAGGCTGAAGTTCGAAGGTCTCGAGTTCGGCCTACCGCGCTGTCGATCTGTCAGTTTGGGGTTTGAGACGGTTTTCTCCAGGTGTAACGTTGAATACGCGTTAGAACGCCTTAAAAAAGTCCTTCCACCAAGGCACTCCTCGTAGGCAGATGCATTTCGTGTACTTAACACGAACGTGCCGTAACATAAAACAAACAAAATAAAAGTTTGTAAGTGTTTCATTGTTTACTTATTTATTTTGTGGGCATTGACAGAATTTGAATACATTTTCTTTTTGCTGCAAACAAAACATTGAATCCATTTTCCTACATATTAGATCAGTTTTGGTGCAATTTACTATTAAGAAATTCGAAAAACAGCCAAAATAAGTAATTGTTCATTCATTCCATGTAAAGAAACATTAATCCATTTTTAATGTAATACGTAATTTTATTTTGATAAACAATTCATTTGTCGTGATTTATTACCAACCCAAAAACAATAAATTATGAAACTGTTTATGTTTAAAACAACAGACATATATATATATATATATATATATACACGTGATTTTCAAATTACACGATATTTAAATTTTCACTTAAACACGGCAGTAATCTAAATTGATATAAAGATATCTGAGTATTTACATCGACCGTTAATTTACGGAAATGACTGATGATGCAATACCCCCAGCTATCAAGAGAAAAAAAAAACTTTAGCTAAAATATGAATTTTTTTTTAAGCAATAAATATCAAATACTTCTTTCTTAAATGCTTGCAGCGGAAGTGGAGGGGTAGAATGTGTAATAAATGGTAAATCATTTGAATATATGAATATGATAATGGTGTTTGATGGCAAGCCCTGGGTTTTCAGAGAGATGGAAAAAAAAGAAGGAAATAAGAGAAAAAAAAATACTTCTTCCAGGACCGTAAGAATTGCATTTAAAGAAATGCGGAAAAGTTAAATCATGGCGAAAACCTAGATATGAAAGAAGAGGGGAAATGCAGGGGAAATGCAATTGTAGTGGTATTCCAAAAGGTAGAGGAGAGGATAAATGATATATATTTTTCTTAATATTCAAGACGGAATCTTGGGATTTTTAATGGAAATTCTTGGCAAAAACTTAAAAACATTTCATACATGAATTGGTTTCAAAATAATTTTTCCTGGATAATTATATTCCATTTATTTTAAATGTAATAAATGACGAAGCAGGAAGATTTGAAGCTGAGGAATTAACTCAACGTTTTATGAATTGTTGCGTTTTGCAAAGACAAAGTGTAACTTTGTTTTATTTCAAAGTAACTTTTGTGTTGTTCTGGCATTTTAACACTTACTTGCATGCTTTAAATCTTATAAATAAATTTATTATTAGTCTTCTAACAAAGTGTTACAAGATTCTACTAAGCTTTATAGAACGGAATATTATTGTACCTGTATATAAATTTCTTAGAATTCACTGTAATTGTTTAAACAGGGGTGCCCACCACCCATGGTTCATCCCCAGTTCCTCACCGTAATTCTCCCTCCCTCCCCATTATTTTTAGAATTTATTTACTCTGGAAATTTTGCATGCAGGGATACCACATTGAGAACATTTTTCAGAGTTATTTTTCAGCTATCAAATAGTTTTATGACTACATTTGAAATTTGAACAGATTTAGCTAATTCAAAGAAACTGTTACTCGAAAGTACAGTAATAAACTTTATTTTTTTTAATTAAGGGAATAATAAACTCAGTGCTGTGATTAAACAAGCACACAGTTTATTCACGTAAAAAGAAAAATAATTTTGTTTATTAAAAAAAGACACTTATAATTTTAAAGTGTCTCTGTGGTTCATATGTTGTCATTTCTCTTATAGATGTTATTCTAATAAAGTGGTAGTTAGGATTTTTTTTGTCTTTTTTTGCATTAATGGGCTAGATATTGTGCTCATTGATTTGATTACGTCAGAGAATCATTTTCATCCAGATCTTCAAAATTGACTGGATAATAAAGAAACTGGAATCGCCAAAATTGTGAAATTTAGCTCATATGACGTAAGTGTGCAACAAGAGATTATTTTAAGACTTAATGCAATATAAATCAACCGAGTCAATAAATAAATAAGTAAATAAATACCCTATTGACTCTATTACTTTGTGAGATATCGATGAATACTTCTGGTTGGCTTACGGGCCGCTGACAGAAGCTATTCGCTGTCTTTAAAGTGAGCCTTTTATTGGAAGCTGCGTAAGCATATTATCAATATGGATACTGTTTTTTCGCTTATTTCTGCCTTTACTCGTTATATTAACTAGTCAATAATAACCAATAATAACTTGAAAAATTAAAAGTAGAAATTATATTTAAAAAATAAATTTAACGAATCCCAGCCTCATCTTGCTTGTCATCTTTGCAGACGATACTGCCA
Source organism: Cheiracanthium punctorium (assembly GCA_038373885.1). Lineage (NCBI taxonomy): Eukaryota > Metazoa > Arthropoda > Arachnida > Araneae > Cheiracanthiidae > Cheiracanthium > Cheiracanthium punctorium. The sequence continues at coordinate 1,555 of JAWZYV010003950.1, read as the reverse complement.
TGTTGTCCACGTTCTTCAGACCGAGTATTATGATTAATAAAGTATCAGGTTGTAACGAAAGTTTTCCTTGAGTCAGCTCACGCGGTACCCAGCTATTGACCTTATATGTCAAGTTTATACGATGCTTAGCGCGACTAATGGACATGGCACTAAAGCCTAACTCTTTTAACTAGCTCTCGAGTGGATGAATATTTTATCTTCTTACGCAGATTGTCGTAGGCGGGCCTCATCACCATCATTAGGCCGGCCAGATCGCTCTGCTTCTTAAATGTACTAGTCCTCGTTTTTGTTTCGGTAACAAATTTCGGTACAAAGTTTCGGTAACAAATTTTCACAGTGTCATATGATACAATAGTAGTACCTTAAGCTGTACACATGATTCGGTGTCATTCTGTAGCTGACTTTTTGCAACAGAACTGAGAGTAAATGATCGTTCAATCTGGTAGCGTAATAGTTCCATTTCAGACACCTTATACTTAATCATAACGATATTATTTTACAGATTTCACAACACAGTGCTCTAAAACAAGTCTTTTTCTTTCAAATAACAACAATCGTTTGGCAAAGACACCAACGCGAACTGCTTGTGCAGGCAATACTTGCAGTGGCGGAAAACTTTCGTTACAACCTAATAAAACTGCATATAGATATTTTAAAAATCTAGTTTCAGAAATGCAAAGTTAATATTAACCTCAATGTACTGCCATCCACTTCTTCAAAAGCGGAAAACAGCTCGAAAATCTTTATATGGGCTATAGTAGAATGCACTGGAGCAGCGCCTGCAAATTCCTGGTTTTCATGTTCAACACACGGCTTACATGGAAAGCCTGTTGCTTCATGCTCAAAAATAAAATGATCTGTGCCACCAGAAAGCTGGACATGTTGCAGCGGACTTAGCCGACAAAATGGAACAAAAGATTGTTTGTTTCATTTTACTACTTTGCAGTGTAGCCTACTGCGATTTATGCCTTTCAAATCTGGAGCTATTCTGCCAAATCTCCGTACCTTGTCTCGTAAACACAACTTCATTCTTCAAACGAATTTGGAACGGACACATATACCTGAATAACCCTATAATCTGGCTTGATTGCGGTATGACTTCGTTTACGACAAGTCTTTCAAATGGATGAGTTTCTTTTGAAAATCTCTTACGGAATCCGCAATGAACTGGTTGCTGAACTTCCCGGCTATGACTTTTCAGAGGAATAAAAAAGTAAACTATCCAAGGCGGTTTTATTTTTTCGATGATAATTAACAGCTTTTAGTTCTCTTGATTTACTGTAAATACTGTTTGCTTTGGATTTTATGTCGTGATAACAAGTTTTTCTTATGTTGTTATTCAATTCGTTTTGTTGCTTCTGTTTTAATGTTTGATTTGACTTGACTATGCCTCGCTGGGAGACCTTCTGTATTTGATAATTGGGGGGGGGGGGATTTCGAAGTGTATAAATTGGAAATGCAAGCCTTGAATGGCCTAGGCATTCCATAAATGAAATTTCCCATGACATGCCAAACCTTTGTAAAATATAAAAAAACCAAAATTTTTTTTATTTTC
>JAWZYV010003949.1:0-12660 GCA_038373885.1 Cheiracanthium punctorium | reverse complement strand
GAAATAATCGTTGCTCGGCTCGATAACATAGCTTTCGAATTTTTTAATGGATTACTTCATCTTTAACATACTGTATTATTCATTCATTCTTTTTTTTTTTTTTTTTATCAGAGATATATAATCGTGTGCATATTTTTAAAGTTTTATTTAATAGAGTTTCAGTTAATATTAATTAACGTCATAATAGACGCTAAAACGCAGAAGGGCCTATGCTACAGCTTACCTCGGAAGACTCCCGGAAATCGGCAAAGTTCGCAGCCGGTATCCCAAAATCCGGAATGGGTCCGGTCCCGAGCATTCCGGATTTCGGGTTCCCTACAGTACTAATTATACTTAAATTTTGATGCAAAATAATAAACTAAACGCAGCTTGCTCTTGGCTTGTAATTTAAGGTCAGAAGACACGTTACTAATTTAATACATCTACGAAACATTAACTGCTACACTTTTACGTTGAGTCGTAAAACGTAATGTCATTAAATTCTCATAAAATAACCTCTAATTATTACTAAATCTATATCGCATATATATATATCCCCTACTTTTATTTTTATTTCTTCTTTATGATCCATAACTTTTGCCAGTAGTTTGACTTTAATAGATTTATTCAACCACTCGAATTTAAATTTATTTTTTTCGCTTGCATCTACTGAGCAAGCTTTATGCTCATTGTTTAAAGTAATATCCATATTTATAATGTTATCTTGGTTAACTAACAAAATATCATCTTCACAAACTGATGAACGAAGAACGCAATTTCCCAGATGCGTTTCAGAGCGTGTGCAGTACAATTCCAAACACACGACAAATAAAAGTAGCAGTAGAAGTTGTTCACATAACAGCCGTTAACAGTCAGCCCGTAATTCAAGTTTGGCAATTTCCCCGTGCGATTTCAACAGTAAGGCGTGACCTACTTTCAACCTGCGCGATCGTCATTCGGCCGATTGGCACAAGTTATGCCTTTCTCCATTCTGCTGCACCAATAATTTAGGGTGATAAATACGATGAGGCTTAGGAACGCATCTCTGTTTACTGCATGGTTTACTGTGAAGGAGAAAAAATGGCGTTCGTTCATTCCGCTCCCCCCCCCCCCCCCCCCACATTTTTCGGTCGAGATTTCTTGATGGTTTTGCATCGATCTCAGAAACAGCCTCAAAGACATTGTAGGAAGCGGATTTCCGCTTAAAAGCGGAACTCTTTCATGCCTGAGTAAAGAAGCCTAAAAGCCAAGGGAAAAAGTTGAAAGAATTCTGTATGAATGCACCATCAGTACATTAAAATAACACATTTTATTTTGAAGAATCTTTCATCCGCAACTGACAAAAATTGAATTTTCCAGGACAATGTAAATTTTCCAGGTTTTTATGAAAATCAATACCCCCCCCCCCCCCGAGTTTTCACAAAGATAATCATTTTAAGAAAATTCCAAGTTTTCCAGACTTTCCCTGAGGCATACGAACCCTGTATAGGAAAAAAGTCAACATGTTCGAAGTAGTCAACAAACTGAATCACATTAAAAAAGTAACTAAACTAAAAAATAAAATTAGATTAATAATAGTGATGAACTCGTACACACTTACTCAATTATTGAAGTATTTCCAATTATGTTGCCAAATTTTTACATGCAGAGTTAATGTTTCTCCCCTAAAATCTTACAATATTTAAGTACTCCAGACAATGTGTACACAAGTACATAGTTACTACAAAGTTAATACCCAACTTTTAAATTAATAAACTATTTATATTATAATACTTCTATAATAAATATTTTACCTGTATAATGTTTTCATTTCTTAAAGGCACATTTTGGGAATCTTGTTGAGGCAGTATTTTTTTAGCACCTTCTATAATAGCCAAGTATGAAAATCTCAACTGATCTGGAGTTTGAATTAGACCCATTCGATAATGACGCATCTCAAGCAATCGTTGCCGAATGTTGATAGAATTGGGATCATTATTTTTTTCAATCTGCAAGTAAAAGTACTGTTCTCAGGATAAGTAGAAAAAAAAGTAACATTTTATATAATAATTTAAGCATAGTAATCATTAGGAATGTAAAAGTCATGTGTACAGAATTTAGTACCGAAACAAAAATTTCTTTGTATTTTAACAAAAAAGAGAAGTTTGCCACAAAGTCTATAACATAAAATACTATTAAATAACAAGCTTCACAGAACATTGACATTTAAATGATAAATTTTAAATAATTTTGAACATGAGAAATATTTTTTCCTATTATGCATATATAATAATTTTACAAAAAGCAGTACAATCACTTATAAAAGTTCATTATAAAAAATATTTTACTATAAGTAATTATTTAATAAAATCACTAGAGCCCAAACAATAAAGCATATATTAGACAAGTTGGGGTGTTTCGGCCGATTAATTTTTATTTTTTACCAACAATGCGAAAAATTCCAAAGCTGGAGATCGAACCCAGGACTGCCGCTTAATGTGCGGGTGCTCTACCACTGAGCTACTCTGGGACGATACCCAGATGAAACTTCTCGCATTAGAACTGTTGGCATTTATCATCTTCTGCAAACCACAGATGGAACAGATGAAACAATTAATTCGCGACAACTCCATTACGCTACGGAAATGATACATATTTTAGAAAGTGATTCTATCAACCTTTCCAGTATATTAGGCAAGTTGGGAGTTTCCGCAGCGTAATGGAGTTGTCGCGAAACCCAGTGGCAGAAAGATTTGTAGCTATCTGCGACAAGCTTTCAGAGTTTCATAATCAGTCTGCAAAATTTTGCGTGCAATTTTAGTGGATAATTCATAAATAAAAAGAGCAATTTTTAACCACTGCTGTTAAATAGTGTTGACTCTATAGAAAAAAAAAAAAAAGTCCGCCAGAGAAAAATTAAAAAAGGACAGCCTGTTTTTAAAAAGGGTACTTGAGTTCCCTGAAAAAGTATAGGTAGATAGCATATTACAGAAAACTGGTTTGAAACAATCTGAAAAGGACTAGGGCTTATCCCCAAAACTTGTTGGGTTGTAATGTGTGTTTTGACTTACGGTGCATAGTTAGTTTTTTTTTTTTTTTCCTCAGTCATATACAAACTTTGTATTGCATCCAACTGTTGGATGTACACCATTTAAAATCAAGTTACTGAAATGTATTTGTTCTTCCTCTTACACACACTCTTCTAGTTTGACGTTTGCTCATTCATGAAACGTGAATATAAATTTTGAAAAAAGCACTATTCTTTTATTCTTAAAATATCTTATTTATAATAATAATTTTTATTGATATAAGTAAGTTTTAGCAAATATAAATATAAATCAAACACATTTTAACTCACAGAATTTGCAAAAAGGTAAGAAACAATGTTTAAAATAATTTCAATTTTTTTTGTGGCAGTCCCTTTAAGGAAATAGTTTACAATTTCAGCATTTTTTTAAAACTGTAGTACAAATGATGAACGGGATGCATTTCAATGTTCAACTAATAGTACATTTTGAAAAAATAAATTTCTTTAAACTGCACATTTAAGTAAAATTTTTAAAAAGTTTAAAAATCTGATTTTTTAAAAATCTCTACTACTGTGTTATTTACTATTGCAAAAACATTAGTTGGTTTCGTTACGTTGATGATGTTTTTTGCAATAGTAAATAACAATAGCATAGATAATATCCTCGACAAACTTAACTGACTTTATGAAAATATACAATTTACTATAGAACTTGAGCAGAATAATAGCCTAAATTTCCTTGATGTTAAAGTAATTAGAACCACCCCAGACAATATAGAAACTACTGTTTATCGTAAATCCACCAATAATAATAAAATAGTCAATTACTCCTCAAAAACTACATATAACTACAAAATATCAATTTTACGTTCACAAGGCAATAGAGCCCTAGAGAAATATCAGGCATGAAAACAGCTGAAGAGCAAAAAAGAGGAAATACACGTGGACATATTTTCCAGCAAAAAATTGAAAAATTTACGTGCACGTATTTTCAGGCATATATAACAAGGTTGATAATCAGGGACGTAGCCAGGGGGGGGGATATCGGGATATATCCCCCCCCCCCCCGAAATGTTCGGATTAGTGATGAAATTCCATCTATTTATACACATATAAGTTCATATCTCCCCCCGAAAAATTTTCCTGGCTACGCGCCTGTTGATAATGCAAAAACATGGAACTGGGGAATAATGTGTGAGCTTAAATTCAACCACTGTTAAACTAAATGGTGTACTAAACAATTTCTACCATTAAAATTTCAACCACAAACAAATTGACTGTGATCCTGAAGAAAATAATTATGCACTGTAAATGTTTAATAATCAGTTTTAGATATACAATATTTATTAAAAGGAAACAGGCTATAATTATTTAAAATAATTATCTTAAGCAATATTGTAAAATCCTAGATCAAAACAAATCATTAAGTCTCACATCCAAATTTCAGACTATCCTTTTGATATGAAAATAAAATAAAAAATTGATTCTAAAAAAAAAAAAATAAATAAATAAAAAAAAAATAAGACCTATCTTTTTTTAATTATTTATTTTGATCAGAAATGGAATAAAAAATTATACATATGGCATTGGCATTTTCTCATTCAAATGATAGAATAAAAGTGAAGTTTTCTTGTTTTATTGGAAAAAGAATAATTCTTTAATAAATGTCTAAATATTTTCTCAGGTAAAATTTTAGAATCTTCGAGTCTTGCAGCACATCAGCACACAGAAGTGGAACTTATGACAGGGACATATGTTCTGCTCCTTCCTATATTAGCTGCAAAATACCAACTCACAAGATTATGCTTTTTAAAATTAACTGTAAAAATAATTACCAAAGAAAAACCTGCACATGAGAATAAAACGAAATAGCGATTTTCCTGATTTTAAAATTGAAGTGAAAATGTTCCAGAAATCAATAAACATATTATGGGGAAAATAATACTTTTCTGTTGAGTTACTAAAATGCCTTAAATTTTAATTTAACAATAGAGTATTAAAAACTCTGTTTTACATCTTGTTTTTAAAATTATTCATTTACCAAAAGGCTGCAAATAGATTGTTGTTCAGTTGGCAAATATGGAACCCGGAGATCGGGGATAGTTAGTTACCATAATTTCGCTAGTATAGTCCGCGGACTATGTATGTCAAAAAGGGATTTTTTTCCAGGACACGGACTATCTGGCTGAAAAAAATTTCTTTTGCAAAAAAATTTAGTATATTGATCTTGCTTTTTGATCTGTAGTTAGCGCGCAAGCTCCAGTGAAGCCGATTCTAACAAATTTATTTCTGTAGAAAATAAAGCACATAGATGCACTTGAAGTGACGACACGTCGGCATGCAGGGAGCATTTGAATCCCCCCCCCCATTATGTCATTTAAAGCATCGACGTAGTTACAGGTGAGGACAAGCTTCCCGAAACGATTTTAGAAATATTTCCGTCCGATATGCAGAACCAAATTTTGAATGTGCTTTAAAAAAAAAAATAATTTATGTAATACGGGGGAAAACGGGCCTTCACAAACCGAGGTACCGACACCGCGTCAACATCGAGAAGGTTGTTATTGTTTTGTCTTCACTCGGCAGAGCGAATTCTGCTGAGACGTTAAAACATGAGTTGTGTCGCCTAGTCGCCTCAATTTCTTTTTTTTTTTTCCCAATTGCGAACGCGAATTTTTAATAAAGAGCATTTTTAAATTTCATATTTCGTTAACTTTCAACCCAGAGAGAGTATCAATTGAATGTTTTAAAATTAAGTATCATGTGGATTGACCCATGAAAATTAGTAACGATCTTCTCTTTTCTTTTTCTTTTGCTTGGTTATGTACATTTTCATAAATGATTAATAAAAGTAATCTTTTTATTTATTTAAGGAGGCGATATGTCTTGCCTAAGGACGGATTAATGCAATTTTATGGTCGGTTAGTTGAAATTTGTCTAGTTTATGGAAGTAAAATAGAATTGCTTTTTCCTGTAGCAGAGGAGTAATCGCTCCCCCCCCCTCAATCCCTTTAATCCGTCCGTGGTCTTACCATTAGTTAACTTTTCACGAAGTTACGGTACATATTTTTAGTAAAATCCGCGTAACTGTTTAAAAAAGAAAATGCAAAAAAAAAAACCTGAAAATTTTGGGTTTTTTTTTTTCTTACGGATTTCTTAACATTAACTCACATTTTAAAAAAGCATTATTCTTTTATTCAGCATAAAATTAAGACGTGTACGTTTTAATAGCTATAAATATCGAAGTATTTATTTATTGGAATTATTATTAATAATTTATTTATTTAAGAAAAGTATATTTAAACTACCATAAATTTTACTTCCTTTGCATGTTGAAGACCTAAAGGAATACGACAAGATTTATATTTTAAATACCATTACTAAAAGCTGCACTTTAATACAAGTTTTATTTGTCGTGTAGACCGTCAGTTTGCTTTATTTAAACAAAAATTCTAGTTTAGCATTCATAAAATATCTGGAAGTTCTCGTTCGGCCGACGATTTTTCCAAAACCAAGCAAATTTTTGGATCCGAAAATGACCACAAACATTTCGTTTTCAATCCACATTTTCTAATATATTCGATAACATCTGCCATTTTCTCAATAATCCACAACAGAAGTGTCAGTTAAGCAGGTACGTGTCCGTGAAAAAAATTTATAGATTCAAGTGCGCAAAACAGCAATAAAAACACGTCGCGAGTAACAATAGCTCACCGACAACGGTTTTCCAGTGGCGAAAGGTCTCGATAGATAATTATTGTTGTGTAGTAGTTCGCCAAGTACATAATTATGTATCAGATGCCTTTCGAAACATCGAGGATCTAAAATAAGAATTTGCCCTCTGAACTAAGTTTTGAATTTACCAACTCAGGAAATCAGTAACATTGCACTCTAGCTGACTTCAGTCTAGGCGCAGTGCGAGATGCAGTGAAAACGTACATCCCAGGCGCGCATTATCGTCCTCTTATTACTACTCTATGTCCGCTTTGTTTTGCTTTAGGTTCGGTAATCACTGTTTTTTTTTTTTTTTTTTGAAAAAGCGGAAAGGTTTTAAAACATTTTCGGAAAGCGGAGGTCTTCCAAAAAAAACAAAAAAAGCGGAAATCCGCCGAAAAGCGGAAGATTTTCATGCCTGAAATATGCTCCAACCAACAATTACTAAAGGAAGAAATACAATTCATAAAGCAACTTGCGCGCGAAGCTAATTATCCCAGCAATATCATCCCCGCCTAATCAGAAATAGAAGAAAGAAACTTAACATGATCAACGATGCACAAAAAGAAAATCCACATTTACTCATCCGATTCCCTACTGTTGCGGTCTCGCTGTAAAAATATCCAACCGGGCACGTAAAATGAACCTTCGTATCCCAATTAAACCCAATAGCAATATATTTAAAAGAATCTGGTCAGATAAACAAAAGATTAACCCTCTAGAAACCGCAGGTATTTATAAAATAAATTTCACTTATAGAGATTCCAACCTTCCCGGATACTACATTGGTGTTACAAAAAGAAAAATTAAAGATAGAATTAAAGAACACATAAACAACATAAAATACAATATACAAAGTGCCGCTCTATCCCGCCTAGCCTTAAAGGAAAATATAAATATAGATTTCGTAAATGTCAAGAAAATAGCTAATTACAATAACCACAATTATGGCTTAAGACGGGAAGCGTTGGAAATAATGACACAAGAGGAAGCTGTCAACGACATGGCGCATGCGCAGATCGAGCAGTCATGGCAAGCCTTGGTGAAGAAGAAGTGGTCAACGAGCCAAGCAGCTCAGTTCTGATGATGACAGCGGGCTAGGCTGTCGAAAGTGCTCATGGTGCATGTTTTAATTTTTTTACAGAGATTTTAGGCTTTTTAATGTTTTTAACTAATTACTAATGTTGAAATTGTTCAAAATTTCAGAAGATATATGATTTGTATATTTAGAATACCAAATCTTATGTATTCAGCAATAGTCTGAATTACCTAATTCTGAAATTACTCCACTTTTTTTTATAAGCAAAAGAGCGGCGTAATAAGAGGAGGGGGGGGGGGGTTGGCGGTCTGCAAAGGCAGCAAGATAAAAACAAAGATAAGCGACCGGAGAATATTGACAATTAAGGCCAGCGCAGACTCGAGTGCGATTGCCGTACGCTGCAGGATATGAGGCATGAGGGGAGTTTTTTAATGGTCAATTTGCATGTGCACGCTTTGTAAAAGGGGGGAGCAGTGCAAGGTCGAAAATATTATAGGCTTTTAATGACCAGTTGAGATTCGCCAACAAAGGGATAACACGTGAAACCACAAAAGCACGCCAAACATACGATGGGGACATTTTTTCTCAGCAATCCGTCTTGGAGATACGAAAAAATACATTGAGTACCCATTCTAGCGTACAGAAACGTGCTGAAGTCTGCTCTGGCCTTTAGTAGAATGTGGCAGAAAATGGAAGGACTGCACCGGGCGCAAATAACCCCAGCTACACCGATGAACCAAAATGTCACTAATATGCTTAATTTTGGCAAAATATAATATATTTCAAGTGCTGTATTTCACAAAATGTCTCAAATCGCCCAATTTTCAGATCAATTTCTGGAAGTCCCACTTAATTTCAGAATTGCACAACGTAGTTTTGCTAAGACACTTTTTATATCATTCGTAGTTATTTATGGTTAGTAAATATCTGTAATAATTATGAATAATGCGTAATAAGAAAGCCGGTTAAATAGAGTAAAGCGTTCAGGAAAAAAAAAAAGAGAAAAAAACTTGCAAGTGTGCAAAACAATTAAAACAGAGAAGAGGAATAACTATACAGCTGGCGACGAACTCTAGAATATTGAATTTTTCAACTATATTTTCTTCCCTCTTCCATCATTTCCTAAGCGAAATACGCATACGTTCCAAGCTAAATCGATCGAGTTCTCACTTGAGTCAGCAAAAAACAAAACATTGAAGAAGGGGCACTTTCAGGTTACTCAGCTCTTCAAAGATAATGAAAAATGCAATAATAATACCGATCTGAAAAAATAGAACATTTGTAAAAGGCATTTTCAACGAGTAATATTTGTGAGAAAGGTCCGATTTAGAAAGTAATTTTGTAGAAGGGCCGTTTTCAATCAGTCATTCATATTTTTATGATGGGGTTATTGATTAATGTATTTATCTGAAGGGGGCCGTTTTAATAAATGCATTTTTGCGATAGGGTGCAAAACGAATCCAAAATGGTGCATGGGAAATAAAAAATGATGATCGTTGGCAAATAATAAAAATGTGAAACCAGGAGGGCGCAGAGGTGTGTAAAAGCTAGATTCGGCCGTTCCTTTTCGCGCGTTTTTTGCGTTAGTGACATCATCGCAGAGCGGAGACAGCGTAACAAGCCGCGACAAAATGTTCCCGAGAGTTGCGGACAGTTAAATAATTTTTTTTCTACGGCAGAAATTAAAAACTTTTTTTTTTTTTAATATGCCAACAAAAACTGTTCGCAAGCAGATTTCTGTGTACGCGACATTGTCGCAGTGTTTCTGCTACGGGGTCGCGAAATAATTGTAGAGTACCTTGATTTCAATCCATGGGCACTGGCAGAATATTTACATGGGGGGGGGCAAAGACTACTCAAGGGGGGGGGAAGACTAATGTATGGTTACCATGTTGAAAAAGAGCAAAAAAGCAAGGGAAAACACTGCATACAAAAACAGGGTGTCTACCAAATTTCTGAAAGTCAATTTCCTGACTTTTGGGAGGTCCCGGGGAAAAAAATTCCTGACCAATGCATTTTACTTTGGGGAATTGCACAATGCCCTCTCCCTTGCATTCATATTTGCATATTTTGTACAACTTCTTGAAATACAAGATTAAGCTTTCATCAATTAAAAGAAACAGAAGTAGTCGCAATTTATGATAGAATTAACTAACTGTTCTTGGAAAGACTGTCCTAACCCATAAGCTACCAAGTAAGATAATTTGTCTTTTACCCTCCCGTCACGATTAATGAGCCTCCATTTTCCCCTCCTTATACAAACACATCGCTTGATGCTTTTGCAGTCCGAAAAATGCGTTGCAGTTGCTTTCAGTTTCCAGTCTGACAATTAGAGAGGAAGGGTAAAAAAAAAAAAGGACACAAAAAAATTCATTCTTTTGCTGAATTTTCCGGACCCATTACCCAATTTCCCGGCTTTTTCCTGACTTTCCGGAGCGGTAGACACCTTGAAAAATCCAGCATACTTTTTGTAGTGTTGTCAAATAAAAAAATTTTTTTAAATATATTTATCATCGGGTGTTTAAAAGGGGAAAAAGAGGGTAACATGCATTAAGTCTTAAAAGAAACAAAGTAATACTGAAAATAAGTGGAATATGAAATCCACAGAAGCTTGCGAGATAGTCAGGGTAATGCGTCGTAGAAGTCAGGGAAGCAGAAGCCTTCAAATCTGTGGAAACCCTGCTTTATCAAATGGGGTAAGAATCCTCATGTATGATGGGGTGAAGATCTGAATGTGAATCTTTGCTCCTAATGCTTTGGGGTTTATAATAATGCTTTTGTTGCCTAGTAATGGTTTTGTTTGATATTCGCATGTTGTGTCAAGTCCCGAGTCTTCCAATAACCATCATATTGTGCTAAGTCGTGGTCCTTCTAATGATGATGTCCATCAGGGCTGGAAAAATCTATTGCCCTACATGCCCGGGGCATGTAAAATTTTCAGCCAGGCATGTATTTTTTTTTAATTTTTTTTTTTTGCCACTGATTCGGTTTGTGATTGCGACATTTACGTTCACACCAGTTCATTTTAGCAATATCATAATTTTTTTTTTTTTTTTTTTTTTTTTTTTTTTTTGGGGGGGGGGGGGGCTTTAGGAGATTTGAGTACCTTTTAGTTCCGTAATAGCCAACTGTCTAGAGATTATCATTAGAGATCATACGTCAATTGATAGAGATTGGAGATTATCATTTTAAATCAAAAATTTCCCATGCAGTTTATAGCAAAAAAACGAATATTTAATTATACTCCACCAGTATTGAAGGTGCTGATAGCAATCAACCTCAAACCTGACAAATAATAATTTTGCAACAAAGACAGCTTCACAAATGGGTTTCATTCCGAATTTTGTGTCATGTCCACTGCCGCGGATCTTTACTTCATTAGATGGGACAAATATCCGAAAATACCAAAATCTGCTAAAGTCACTTCCAGTTTTTATCCATTATATTTTAGGTAAAACTATTCATTTAAGATGACAAAGGTTTAAGCTGCATGCTAATAAAAAGTTTAAGTTCATAACTTATTGCAGTTTTTCAGAAATGAGTTGTAATTCAAAATCATGGACCTTTACCCCCACCTACTTTGTTCAGTGTTTAGTCTACTTTCTAAATCAATCACTGTTTCTGAGATGGAACAGGCTTATTTTTAATTAATCATGTCATGTTTGTCATATTCTGTATTACCAAAAACAGTAAAATAAACCTTGAGACAGAAATCCATTTATATCAGTTTTAATGGTTTCAAGTAAAAAATATTTAAAAAGTTAGAAAAGTATGTTTTAAACTAATGGTACTAAATATGTAGAGACGGCCTATAAAATAATGTAAAACGCTGAAACAAACAAATGAAATGACTTACTTATGAGCCCATAATTACATATACAGCAGAAGCTATATTCACTATTAGTATTTAAATTTTTATGCTGATATTCTTTTTCCTTGAATGAAGTATGAAGGTGCAGGGGCTTAGGTTTCTCAAATGACTGGCAATCTAATGGTCTTGAGCAGGCACGGGCAACCTTTGGAAAGTTGCGGGCCAAAATTTAGGATGTTAGCAACATCGTAGGCCGTATAAGTGGGATTTTGATTTTGTTTATATTGACTGTCTATGTCGGTGCTCCCCAACCTTTTTATCTCTGCAGACTGGTCAGCATTTGATAATTTTACCGCAGACTGGTCAGGAGAGGGGGGACGCTAATTGTTTATATTTAAAATTGTTTTAATTTAATTGTATTTAAAACAAAAATCAAAATGAAATATACAGTTTCACAAAAATTGAATGTAAAAATGATTTAACATTTTATCTCACTAAGACGCTAAATCAATGAAAACATTGAGCTTATTTCTTTGTAACGAGTCTGTTACATCTGGGGGTAATAGGAAGCAATGACACACAAAGTGTGTTGCTTATATACAATTCATTCCTTTGTGTTAGGTTGAGCCTGTAGGTAATGTGCAGAAATTTGTATACAGCCCCAATGCAGATAAAAAGCCTTTATTAAGAAAGTGCGATTCCAGAAAAATCTGCAGGTGTTAAAAACCGTTCATTAGTGACCACCTGAAGGCCGACTAAAACATGCGGTATTCTCAAAAGAATTTAGCACAAAAGTTGCGCCAGGAGTTTAATAAAAGCAAGTCTCAAAAATATACGGAATTGAACAGAATAAGGGATAATGTTGGAAGGAATGGAATTCATGCACGTGCAAAAGTCATTGATATCATAGAAAAGTGTACTTCAGCTAAATGTCAGGACAGGAAATTTATTAATAATTTTAAGCGTTGCGCTCGGAAGAGTTAAAAGAAATCTTGGTGAAAGTCGAACATATAAATTTCATCTTTTGGCGTTCTTTGAAAAGAGTGGGAAAAACGAATGTCCGCTAGCTAGAAATCATTTTTGTGTATCGCGGGACGCCTTGCAGTTTTA
>JAWZYV010003948.1:0-12924 GCA_038373885.1 Cheiracanthium punctorium | reverse complement strand
CTTCAAAATGTGTTATATTATGTTACTAGCAGTCAATTAGTCAATTAGCAGTCATTCAAAATGTGTTATATTATGTTACTAATCAGGCACCTTACTAATATGTTATATTATGTTACTAGCTGAAGTACCCGTTCTTCGCACGGGAATGAATGGACTTTTTGATATTACGATTTGTGAATTACTATTCATTGTAATAAACAGATATAGCAAAATGGATATCGCGTTATATTGTGTCCAATAATCATGCATACCGAATTGCCAGGCAATCGTTTGTACGGTGCAGAAGGCCTTGCGGCTTAGCGCAATCTAGTGGCGAGTTTTAGCAAAACGGATACGGCGAAAATATACTTCGCATTCAGATATCGATGTATACGAATTTTCATGACTATCGGCTGGACAGTGCTGAAGTTCATGTGTTAACGAGACATCTAGTGGTAAGTTATAGGAAAATGGATAGCGCCAAACTCTTCCCCGTGTTCAAATATCTATGTATACCTATTTTCATAGCGATCATTTGCACAGTCCAGCAGTGATACACTGCAGGGCCATCTAGTGGTTAATTAAAGTAATGATTTGCTACAGCGCCGTCAAGTGGCGAGTTATAGCAAAATGGATAACGCCAAAATATTCTCATTGGTCAAATAGCTATGTATACTGATTTTCATAGCGATCGTTTGAATGGTCAAGAATTTGGCCTGTTGCAGCGTCATCTAGTGGCGAGTTAAAATAATAATGCATTGCAGTGTCATCTAGCGGTGAGTAACATCAAAAGGAACGCAGTTAGAATATATTCTTCGTGCTCAAATGTGTAAGTATAAGAAATTTTATGCCGATCAGTCGAACGGTATAGAAGTTGATGCGTTGCAGCGCCATTTAGCGGCAAGTTACAGCAAAATGGATAGTGAAAAATATTCTCCGTGTTCTAATATTCGCGTGTACCAAATTTCATCGAAATCGGTTGGACGATATTCGCATAGCAAACGGCTAAACGGAATAGAATTCGACGTTGTGCTGCGGCACCAAGTGGCAAGTTAAGGAAAACGGATACGATAAAAACCTTTTCCATCATAAAAGACTTAGGTGAACCAAATTTCATGGTGCAACGGTGCTCAACGGTGCTGGAGTTTTTCAACCTCATAAACACTTACCAACATTCATTTTTATCTATAACCAGTGTTATTATATATCCCAGTCTCAAATAAAATCCAGTTTCAAATTTAAGCCTCGCCAAACTGCCAACATACGCCATTTTGCAAGAGTTTTTTCAGGAATCATTCGAAGCATTGACTTAGCAGCAATCAATATGGGAAATGGTTCGACCGCCAAAGAGTAAAGCACGCATTTATTTGAAAACTGGAATCCCTTAATACAGCCGAATTTTTTAAAATTATCAACTATAATGTGTTTTATTCATCGTTACTCCGATGTACTAAATGAGAAGATTTCAATTTTCTGAAATTTGGCGGAATTCCTCCAACTTAAATCAATGTACTCAATTGGCGAGAATTCTGAAGTTAGATCGCTTGAAATCCCTTAATAACTGCATTATTTCTTCACGGATCATTAAAATTTAACGCTGTATTCTAATAAAACCTTTGCACTTGTTTTCAAAAATCTATTTCCTTAAGCTCTCAATAAATTGCGCCAAGCTGAAAACTGTGCAAACCGCTAGAACTCACTTACTCAAAATCGATATTTCAGCCACTTTATTTTTTCGCCAAACTAAAAAATTTTACACATTAGCCTCGGAAATCTTCAATTCTTATTGTTTTGCGTATAAAACATTTCATTCCTGCTCTGATTTCCCATGCACACGATATTATAATTAAAAAAAAAAATAACCTTACGAATATAAACTAACAAAAAAAAAATCATTATTATTCTTTTATTTTTACTTTGAGAATTTAAAACATTTTTTTCGGCAAAATCGCCACACATGGCAAATATGATCCTTATTTCACACTTTTTTCACTACAGACGGAAAGCTTTTTGCGTGGAGAGCATAAAAAATCTCTTAAATTCCGGGAACGGGTGGACTTTCAAAGTTTTAAAGTGGACTACGATTTGTTCTATACTATTTTACATATCTGTGCTAAATTTCAGGTCGATAGGTCCATTTTTGTGGATTTGTATACGAATCAAATCCACAAACAAACAAACAAACAGAATTTCATTTTTATTTATAAGACTAGCTGAAGTACCCGTTCTTCGCACGGGAATGAATGGACTTTTTGATATTACGATTTGTGGTGATTACTATTCATTGTAATAAACAGATATAGCAAAGTGGATATTGCGTTACATTGTGTCCAATAATCATGCATACCGAATTGCAAGGCAATCGTTTGTACGGTGCAGAAGGCCATGCGGCGTAGCGCAATCTAGTGGCGAGTTTTAGCAGAACGGATACGGCGAAAATATTTTTCGCATTCAGATATCGATGTATACGAATTTTCATGACTATCGGCTGGACAGTCCTGAAGTTCATGTGTTGACGCGACATCTAGTGGCAAGTTATAGGAAAATGGATAGCTCCAAACTCTTCCCCGTGTTCAAATATCTATGTATGCCTATTTTCATAGCGATCAGTTGCACAGTCAAGAAGTGATACACTGCAGCGCCATCTGGTGGTTAATTAAAGTAACGATTTGCTACACCGCCGTCAAGTGGCGAGTTTTAGCAAAATGGATAACGCCAAAATATTCTCATTGTTCAAATAGCTATGTATACTGATTTTCATAGCGACCGTGTTCAACTATCTATGTATACCAATTTTCATAACGATCATTTGCACAGTCAAGAAGTGATACACTGCAGGGCCATCTAGTACTTAATTAAAGTAATGATTTGCTACAGCGCCGTCAAGTGGCGAGTTATAGCAAAATGGATAACGCCAAAATATTCTCATTGTTCAAATAGCTATGTATACTGATTTTCATAGCGACCGTTTGAATGGTCAAGAATTTGGCCTGCTGCAGCGTCATCTAGTGGCGAGTTAAAATAATAATGCATTGTAGTGTCATCTAGTGGTGAGTAACATCAAAAGGAACGCAGTTAGAATATATTCTTCGTGCTCAAATGTGTAAGTATAAAAAATTTTATGCTGGACGGTCGAACGGTATAGAAGTTGATGCTTTGCAGCGCCATTTAGCGGCAAGTTACAGCAAAATGGATAGTGAAAAATATTCTCCGTGTTCTAATATTCGCGTGTACCAAATTTCATCGAAATCGGTTGGACAATATTCGCATAGCAAACGGCTAAACGGAATAGAATTCAACGTTGTGCTGCGGCACCAAATGGCAAGTTAAGGAAAACGGATAGCATAAAAACCCTCTCCATGATAAAAGACTTCGGTGAACCAAATTTCATCGTGCAACGGTGCTCAACGGTGCTGGAGTTTTTCAACCTCATAAACACATACCAACATTCATTTTTATCTATAACCAGTGTTATTATATATACCAGTCTCAAATGAAATCCAGTTTTAAATCTAAGCCTCGCCAAAGTGCCAACATACGCCATTTTGCAAGAGTTTTTTCAGGGAATCATTGGAAGCATTGACTTAGCAGCAATCAAAATGGGAAATGGTTCGACCGCCAGGCATTTATTTGAAAAGTGGAATCCCTTAATACAGCCGATTTTTTTTTATATTATCAACTATAATGTGTTTTATTCATCGTTACTCCGATATACTAAATGAGAAGATTTCAATTTTCTGAAATTTGGCGGAATTCCCCCAACTTAAATCAATGTATTCAATTGGCGAGAATTCTGAAGTAAGATCGCTTGAAATCCCTTAATAACTGCATTATTTCTTCACGGATCATTAAACTTTAACGCTGTATTCTAATAAAACCTTTGCACTTGTTTTCAAAAATCTATTTCCTTAAGCTCTCAATAAATTGCGCCAAGCCGAAAACTGGGCAAACCGCTAGAACTCACTTACTCAAAATCCATATTTCAGCCATTTTATTTTTTCGCCAAACTAAAAAAATTTACTCATTAGCCTCGGAAATCTTCAATTCTTATTGTTTTGCGTGTAAAGCATTACATTCCTGCTCTAATTTCCCATGCACACGGTATTATAATTTAAAAAAAAAATAACCTTACGAATATAAACTAACAAAAAAAAAATCATTATTATTCTTTTATTTTTACTTTGAGAATTTAAAACATTTTATTTGGCAAAATCGCCACACATGGCAACCACGATCCTTATTTCACACTTTTTTAACTACAGGGGACAATTACGGAAAGATTTTTGCGTGAAGAGCATAAAAAAATCTCTTAAATTCCGGGAACAGGTGGACTTTCAAAGTTTTAAAGTGGACAGTGGTTTATTCTATATTATTTTACACATCTGTGCTAAATTTCAGGCCGATAGGTCCATTTTTGTGGATTTGTATACGAATCAAATCCACAAACAAACAAACAAACAAACAGAATTTCATTTTTATTTATAAGATAAGATTGTCACGTGTTGGCATCACATTTAGCGATCCATTATCAAAAATTGCAAACCTTGCGCGACTTTCAACATTTTATTAACGCCCCCCCCCCTCTCCACCTTATCTGGCAAACACATTTGAAAAGTGACTCGACACGCTAATGTCTACACAGAAATCCTGATTGAAATTAATAGCACTCTGGGGCTAAACATTTTGGGGTGGACCGCCCTTATGACTTAGGGGTATGAGACATAGTTAAAAACCTATTCTTATAGACCTAACGAATATACTTAGAAAATTTCATTAAAATTGGTCGAGTGGTTTCGGAGGAGTTAGGTGACTAACACTGTGACAGGAGAATTTTATATATTAGAAGATGTCGTTGGGTGTGGACGATCTGTAATCTTGCTTCATATTTATTGAATAGAAAAAACGTGATCTTTCGGTCGGGTTGAATCCAAAAATGCTATCGCCGTTCGTGTACGAACCGGACGAGAGGTTTGGTGATGCAGGAAATTCTCGGCTCGTTACCATTGGCACATTCAGGACAGGGACTACGGGGTCTCATCCTCCCTATGATATATATACTGCAAATACAGGGTGTCCGGTGCGAACGGTGCCCAAAGGCTATTTCCTAAACCTTTAGTCAGAGAAACATAGTTCCAATTGCAAAAATGCTTTAAATTATATAATCTATTATATCAGAAAAAAATTGATGTCAATAAATCAATTCCTATAAAAATTGCGAAATTTAAATTTTTATACGGTCCCCCGGTCCTATCAGTTACATTTAGAAAAAATTTTCTTTATACCATTTCATTGTCTTTTTGGCTTCAAACGACTTGACACGGCCATTATCTTCTCTGCTGGAGATTTTCTGCCATCTACAGAACAAAAATGACAATGTTATGCTATTCTTGAATATATTATTAGCAAGACACTAGTTTTGGTGTTAAAATTCTTGAAAATGAAGAATATAGAGCAATGCAAAGATGTGTTCTAATATTAAGACACCAGGGCCAAAGGAGTTAAAGCGCCTTCGATAGGAAACACAATATCTTCCTTTTGATGAAGGACAAAACTGAGTTGAACAAATTTACGGATACGCAGGCATTCTAAAAAACCTTTTACAGTGAAACCTCGATAGCAGGTCACCTGTATAAGACGTCACTCTTCATATTCAATCACCTTTCCTAAATCCCGCCCTTTATAACACGCCTTTTCATATATTCGCTTTTGGTGTCGTTGTTTTTTCAACCACTCCGTTTAAAACGCCAGTTTTAAGAGTTCAATATACAAACTGGGTCCCATTTTTTTTTTTCGTCGAGGATGTCTACCAAAAGCACTTCATTTTTGTTGAGCACGACTCTCAGCATTTTTTCTTACAAAGATTATCGCCTTATAAACCAATTTTAAGAATTCATCCAGGACTCTTCGTTTCGATTTTCGCACAATGGCAAATTAAATAGGATAGACTGTAAAGTTAAATTATAACTATAACTGCCTTATACATAATTTTCTTGATTTGTCATTCACTTTACTAATTTGAAGTCTTATTCTACTGATTTATATAGATTATAATGTAAGTTAATTACAGTTACATTTATAATAGAAGCATTTCGAACTTTGTTTTGCGTTTATTATAAATTTTTCTCTAGCTCACTCCGCTTAACTAGTCATTTTTAAGTGGCACTGATCGGATCCCAGACAGCACATAAGCTTAAATCAAGCTTGACATTTCTTTGAATTTGACGTATTAATACAAGCTTGACAGTTCAATTCATTTTAAGCTTGCAGCAAGCTTGGAGAAGTCATTTGAACTGTTAAGCTTGAATACAACTTGATGACTGCTTGATTTGGAAAGCCGCATCCACATAACAAATAATTTATCATCAGTCATAAATGTACTTGACCATAGAATTAAAAAAAAAGATTCTATATTTCCAAATATTGAAATTCTCCAAAATAAAATACAATTATACTGCGAAATTGATTTCAAAATCAGTCGTTTGTCTCGATTTTGGCCAGTATTGCCCAACATGAGTGTGGCGATATTGAAAGTTTTAAAACGTGTGCTACTTTTAAGTTTATATTATGTTTATTTCCATATTAGTAGAGTCTCTAAATCACACATAACATTATTTTAATTTTGATTCATCCCATGGAAAAATAAAAGAAACAGATCAACACATCGGCCACTGATCGATCTCGCTGGAAAACGGCGTGATAACCCAAACAGTCACTTCAAACTTTAGCCATGTCAGTGGAACTCAGGTTGGCCAAGTGGTTAGAACGCTGCCTTCCTAACCTTTAGATACCCAGTTCGATCCCAGCCGCGGACGCTTGATGGTAACAGATTAAAATAACTTGAAATTTCAAAGTAGAGGGGAAAATGCGCGGAAAAATAAAATATGAGGGGCGAGTTCGCCGACGGGCGCCCCGTGTATTTAGGAAATTTTTTTTAGGAAATTTTTTTAAGCTTGAAAGTAAGCTTGCTATCTCAAGCTTGATTCAAGCTTGCTATGTCAAGCCTAATGTAAGCGGGAAAGTGCAAACTAGAACACTTGATTCACGCTTGCATTAAGCTAACACGCTTGAAAATTTCAAGCTTAATTCAAGTTTATTGACTTG
Organism: Cheiracanthium punctorium; assembly: GCA_038373885.1. Taxonomy (NCBI): domain Eukaryota; kingdom Metazoa; phylum Arthropoda; class Arachnida; order Araneae; family Cheiracanthiidae; genus Cheiracanthium; species Cheiracanthium punctorium. Next base: position 5,844 of record JAWZYV010003948.1, on the reverse strand, counting down.
ATAAATCAAGCTTGCTGCAAGTTTGATGTGCTGTCTGGGATTAGCTGAATTACTTTTAATTAATTACGTTAACCCTCTCGTCACCGAATTATGAAAAATCAGAGAAAAAAAAACCTGCCTAGCATTTAATGCATGTGAAATACTATTATAAATTATGCAAAAAAATATTTTTTTCTACTGTCGCTTTTTCTAATATTAATTTCTGCATTTTGTTATGCTAAAATTAATTTAAAAGGGTGCACATACTAGGTAAAGGATGAGAAATAAGAAAAAAAACTATACTTACCTTAAAAAGAACAAAATAAAAACAGTAAAAAAGCAGCGTAAATATATTCTTAATTTTTCTCCTGAAACAATGAAGCGAAAACTGTAAAAAATGATCTAAATGGACTAGTACTGCAATTTAGGCACGATTTGCGCATCTAGTTAAGAGCCTCATTTACTTTCTACGTGAATGAATGATATTGATATCACTGAAAGAAAAAAATACTAAATTCAATTGTTTTCTCTCTAAATATTGCTATTTGAAGTAGGAGCCTCATATGAGGTTCAGGGTGACGAGAGGGTTAAAGAAAGACATGGAAAAATGTCATTGCTGTAGCTCCGAAAAACTTATTTGACTCCCATCTTAATTATTTACACTAGTTCTTAAAAAATATTGTAGTGAAAAATCATAAAAATTAAGAAAATAATAAGAATATGAAAAAAAATGGATTAACTAACTGAACACAACAAGCCAAGAGAGAACCCGGAGGAGATAACGGCAAAAAAATCTGCTGTGAGCACTGTAAAATTCTGCGAACGAAAGCGCCTCGCTTACCCCGCAACTCTCTCTCACTCTCTCGGCGTCTTTCCTCAAAGACCGGTTGAAAGAGCCACTCGGGTCGATCGCACGTGCGAGCGACGAAAGACTATGCTGTAGTAACCTACGATACAGTGCGTTAGCTATAATAAACGCGTTTAATAATAGTGGGGAATGGGGGGAAAGTAAAACTCGTGTTTTAAATTCAGAAAAATCTAGAAGTGTACTTAATATATTTTTTAAAATTTAATTTGTTAATGTGTTTATTCTTTAGTTTTTCCTCTGGGGGTTCACGTGCTCATGTGCTCAAATGGAGGAGCCGCCACTGAGTACAAGCAAAGTTTGAAGATTTTGTTCTGGACTCATACGCAATAAATAGAACTCAACAAATACTAATCGTTTTATTTACTCATCACATAAAAGATTTTAGTGTTCTCTTCTGTGCGCTGAATACAGAATTCTTTAATTTTAATTGCGAAATCGTCTGGCACCCAAGTTTACAAGAGAATCCTTTAAAACTGTTGCGATAAAAACTCATTGAATCCCACTCAGAAGCAGCGAGGGGCACATTTTAACTGATTTAATTATACGCGAGACGTAGTTGGCTGCCTTCCAGTCTGTCGAAGTTTTGTCTTCTCAGTCCAGACTTTATTAAACGTCAAAAACTCTTTATTTATTTATTTACTTCTTTTTTCATCAGAGTGAGATCTTTTTGTGTTATATCCGGAAAAAGCCGCATCTATTGCTCAAGTATCGATTTTTGAAACTCTTCTAAAGCAACAGATGAACTCTTTTTCAGATTTTCTAAATCACATAGCTACTTTGTTCTTGTTGATGGTGTTTTTACGAATCTAGCTATATGCAGAGAGCGAGAAACAGAAAATATACAGTGCGTCCCATAACTATTGGTGGGAGATAGAGGCCATAAAAAGGAATAAGAATCAAATAGTAAAGCGGAATGGAAAACGCCTTGTTCATGTAGATGTTTATAATCACTTTGGAAGAAATGCTGAAATAGTAGTAAACTTTACGACCATTTTTTTTGTCAAAAGCTATCTTATCTTTCACAAAAAACACGTTACTAAAACTGATACCCTAAAATACGGCGAAAGCGACCGCCCCTGCTTTTCTCGTGCATTTTGTTTCCTCTGGCCGGAGACTTTCCGCACTTAAGCGTACAGTTGTGGGTGTCGATTCCCACTCATACACTCTTTGTAAAAATTGCCTTGCTCTGTGTTAGTAAAATCTTGCATTGTGATGCAACAAATGACACCAATGAAATCAAGCCATATGCCTGCGAAGTCTGACGTCAGAACAATGCTCTCTGCTTTGCTTCGCTGAGTGCCGTCATCGCGGCGTCTTAAAGGTACGGAACGAACAGTATGAACCCAGTTACATTTAAAGATAGCGGGGTCGCTTGAACGGTATATTTTCCCGATTTTTACCGATTATCCGCCCCCACAGAGCACGATTTTCCTTGAAGGTTAGATACGGGGGGGGGGGCGTTTTTACGGTATTTTACGGTGCTTTAAAAATTCGGTTTTATTTCACGGATGAAATTTTTGAGACAGCCTCTTTGTTTATGAAACTGTTGAAAAATTAGGCGAATACTTCAACACTTTTCCAAGAATGATTATTATCAGGTAAGTGAAAACTCCACGTTGCTAAGTGGTTCTGATCCTTTTCGTGCCCAATCTCCCCCTTTAAATTATGTACTAATTGTTATAGGACACCCTGTATTTATCTGTTAGTATCATATACAGATCTACACTGCTGAACCAATCAGTTTAAAAATTTTAAAGTTCTATGGGAATACTTAGCGACTTTAAAAAAATGTGAAGGTGCACCAGTTTCCGATTTTTAGTAGGGATGGACTAACACCTCCTAGATATAGAAAGCCTTACAACATGTACGTCAACAATCTTTGACTTCATCATATTTGAGATCTATTTTCAAAAAATAGAACGATTAAAAATTTCTGGTAAATTTACACATGAATAGCAATATTTTAATAATTAGAGAAAAAATATAATTTTACAAGTGGCAGTTTTTAGCCGTGACTAATTAGATACGGAAATAGATCATAATGAATAATTTTGTATGAGAAAGGTTTTTTTATTTTAATGTTTAATTTAAGATGTTTTCTGATAATTGTAGCATTCATCAGAAATTTTAAATAGTTGTACTTTCTAAAATTAAAACTGTGATGACGTCACTAGCATGGACCTAGCATAGCTCCCAACTCTTCCGGTTTTTCCGGAAAAATTTTCACCTTTATCTTCACTAGGGCATAGCTGCCAACTCTTCCGGAAAAACCGGAAGAGTTGGCAGCTATGCCCTAGTGATGACGTGAAAACGTGGTGACGTAGGAATTGTAAGGTTTTCTATATGTATGAGGTGTTGGATGGAGGCGAGACGTCTATCTCATCTCACCAAACAGTTGCTTTTTCTCGTCTCGCAAAATCCCTACATCATAATTATAGACGCGCGTGTGTCTAGTCTCTCATAAAAGCTATAAATTTTTGCCTAGTCTGACCCTGATTTTTAGCGATTTTTCGCAGCTATTAAATTCTCCAGGGCCTACAAAGAAACAAGACTATTTCGTTTCGAATTTGGCAATCCGACGTACAAAGCTGCATTAAGTACAATTAAAATATCAAATAAGCTGCTAAGTATAATTAAGTTTGTTCAGATAGCGTAAACAGTACTGTTATTGGCGCCAAAAATTCCACTTTTATGAAGGGAAGTCATTTGACTTAATTTTTACAGATAAAATGAAACAAAAATTAAATCGAAATCTCTAAAGATGCTCTTTTCCGATGAGGCACATTTAGAATGACTAAACCTAAAAATAAATAAACTGAAAAATTTTAAGAATCTAAAATAGAAATCATAGTAAACGTATATCTTTTCAGTCTCTGATTTATCAGTAGGCCCTAATTTTTTGGGAGATTGACAAATTTCTTATTAAGAGAACTTTTCAGTTTAATTATTTTTACCACCGTTAGTTAGTTCTCATCTCTCATTTGTTTCAACAACTTCCTAACCCCAAAAAATTATGATTTTTCTCAGTCAAAGCAATTCGCATCATCGCAAATACTATGTTGTCATAGCACATGGATTTTGAGACATGACTTCACCTTAGTAAACAACAGGAACAGATTTTAAATTCTACAAATAAACACTTAAATATTTTTTTGATTTAATAATGAAGTTAATATGTGTTTCAGTGTCGCCTAGGTGTTGTAGTGTACCACGCTCCGGGTTCGAATCCCGGCTTGGTCATGGATGTTAACTAATCCGTCCCTTCATAGGGGATAACGCTGACCGCCCACTGGGTGTCCCCATAATAAAATGGCCACAATACCTTCGGGCAGTTGTAGTGGACAATGCCAAAACAGCAAGTGCCCGCCCGTTAAAAAAAAAAGTGATTCAGTGCTTTTTGTTATTTAATAAAGTTCTCGGCTTCTACGTTTCTAAATAGCCAATTATTGGTAAAATGGTACTTTCACAATAATTCCTGTGTGTGTGTGCCAATCTTTGAAATTGTAGGCCCGCATCAATATCCGACACTTCCAACACCTCCTAGATATTAGAGATGGCCAATGATTCGATGAGTCGAATCAGTGATTCGAATCTTGGTACTGAGTGGCTCAGTCTTTACACTCACTCTCTACTGATTCGAATCTCAAGCCCTCAAGGGAAATACATTCCAAGTGCGAAGGGAAGGAAAACTTATTTTCCCTTTGCCGTTCCCAGAGATTTTCCCTTACTCTTTCAACTCTTTTCGACTCTTTACGACTCTGAGTCGATAGATGATTTGAAACAGTAAATGAGTGGGTGTGGGTGAGTTGGTCACTGAGTTGGTGCAGCAACGAATCTTTACTGATTCAGTGTTTCGCTCTGTTTCGGTGATTGTATACTATCGTTGAGATTCGTTAGTTTTTCGAATCTTCTATCGACTCAGAGTCGAAAGGAGCCGAAAAGAGTTGAAAAGATGTTTCATTTAATTGAAGTTTTTTTTTCGAATCTTTGGTATTTCATTTCTTGGTTGGTGGTCGGATTTAAAGTTTTATGTGTCTGTGGGTGTGGAGTGGGTCGAACATCGTTTGCTTTTGGCGGGGGGCATAGGCGTTACTTCCTAAGGGCAAGAGGGGTCAATCCCCCCCCGAAAAAAAAATTAAGAAAATTCAAGTATCAGAGCTATTTATAATAATGATATTTTATACAATCGGAAACATTTTGTCACCCCATCCAAATATTACATGCCAATTTACGCCAATGCTCGTGGAAGAGCGGAGGGGGAGTGTCTCAAAGTTGTTTAAACCTTTTTCCCTCGGGGGGACTCCCTCCTTCCAACTTGTCTGGCTGATTTAATATTTGTTTAAAATTTAATGAAACATCCCTTTTCTACTTTTAACTTCAATATATGTCCCCCTGCCCCCACCCTCAAAAAAAAAAAAAAAAAAAAACAGAACGTTAAGTTTACATGGTGGAGGGTTTTCATGTGAAGGGAAATAGAATGAAATAAAGTTAGGATTGTGCTTGTCACTTTTAATGAAGGATACAGGGGCGGTATTAAGCGCTCTCACAAAAGGACTTTGTAGTAAGCAAAATAACATTTCGCTTTATTGCTGCAGATTTCGTTTAAGATATTTTTTTACCTTGTTTTTCGTTTAAGGGGAATGATTTTATTTTCTTTCGTAATTCAGAGAAATACAAAATAGGGTCTAAAGCAGTGGCGTAGTTAGTGTTATTGACAGTGGCGTAGCCAGGATTTTATTTCGGGGTGGGCTGGGTATCAAATTTAAAGATAAAGTTCAATTGTAAGCTAAGTAAAGGGTCCCATTTTTTTTGGGGGGGGCAGCAGCCCCTCAGTAGGACTGGGCCAAAAATCGATAAATATCGACATATCGGTTTTACTTCAACATCAAATATCCGATATTCCCTTTTTCATTTCAGTGAAATCTCGAATTCGAAAAAAGGTCAAAAATACCCGGCCGTCGGGGCGTAGCCAAAATTTTTTCCTGGGGGGGGGGATA
>JAWZYV010003947.1:0-13345 GCA_038373885.1 Cheiracanthium punctorium | reverse complement strand
CAGGGTTCAAAGCATATGATAATTGGGTTTGTATTGCTGCCTCGTCACAAAATTACAAATGATTAATATGGCCCTTTGGAATTTGTGTTAAATAAAAGTACTAAACTTATAATAAATGCAAAACTCGTTACAGCTTTTTATTGTTATTATTATTCTGTGATGAATGCCAAAAAACATTCTACAGACAGAAAATATAAAGTGGGTAAAATTATTTATTCCAAACTTAAAGCTCTACTTTTCAAGGTTTTTAAAGAAAAACTAAACTTGCCTGACAATTTATGAGCTAATTTCTCGGCGGCGTATGAATCTGAAATCGTATCAGTACTTTAATTTTAAAATTGTAAATTTGTGTTTTTCTGTTTGTTTTTTACAGATATACATAAAAAAAATATAACTAGAGTAACATGAATTGAATATAATCACAAAGTATTTTAACGCTGCAATCGTCAATCTGCACACATAATTTCATTACACCGATACGATGCCTTTTGAACCTCATAAGTTTAATATCTATTTCACTGTTTCTGTAAAATACTTCAATAAAATGAGAGTGATGATTAGGAACCGAGAAAATTAAATTTATTCAGGCTTTACTAATTGTTTTATACGAGAAATAGTTTGTAAACATTAGGCTTAACGGCTTTAAAATACACTACTATATACGGATAGAATGTCGTTATGTTTTAAAGCAAGAGTTTTTTGGAAAAGCAACATTTCTTAGCAAAAAGATTTCAGAAAATATAAGTAATAATTTTAAAAAATTACCTTTAAAAATAACCGACAATTCTTTACGCTGGTTAAAGCAAGGTTCACTTCGTACGTAAATGGATGTTTGGTTTTGGTTGGTTGGTACGCTGCCACAGCTACAGATAAATGTCGTTAAACAACGAAATTCTGAAATATCTGTTTTATAACATAAAATATAGCAAATTTACGTGGAAAGCATAGTTAAATTCTGTTAACATTTTTTTTCTGTTGAAAAATGACAGAATAGTTCTGTATTTTTACGATTATTTTTTGCAGTGTACTAATGAATAAAGGCTAGGAAAAATAAATAACGTTTTCGACTAATAGCGAAAATGCCGTCCCAAAAAAGGGACGCCAGGCATAAATGGGTTAAATAACTCCTTACCTGTAAAAGTTACTGAAGTGAAATTTTGTTTCTAGGAGTAACTTTTTACGCTGATTCCAGAAATGTTATCGAAATTTGCGTATCTTCTATAGTTTATGCATGAGCAGTACATTTGCTAAAAAACATTATGAATTTTTTTCGGCATGTCTGATTACAGACACATGTTTTAAATTTTTATATGTTGTTAAGATGGAATAATCCTACATCCCAAAATAATTTCATCTTGGCATTCTGCTCAGGAGCAGAGAAAAAAAAATTGTATGTATGTACCTACATATGAGGATTTTCATATGCAATATTTATACTGAAGATGAGAAAATTCAGAAGCGTTAGTCAATTTTCCTATGTCTTTTAAATTGATATCTGAAGTTTAACTACTACTCCAGGCATTTGCAAAAACTAGAAAATACATAAAAGTGCTTTTATCGGAAAACGTAAAACAAACAAATAGCAAAAAATGCATATCACACACAGTGTTAAATTAAAAAAAATTCCAAAGTTAAAATTTTGAATTACTTTTAATTTAACCCTGTTGTTTTTGGCAATCATCCATCAGCCAATAAATCTTTGGAATTCTGCATGATATTGAACTCAAAAGAAATAGCAATGTTTATGAGACGTCAGATTTTTCAAGTAAAGTTTCAGAGTTAAGGCAGGTAATAGGGTTTATTGAACATTACATTTAAGTTACAATGTAGAATGAGAAGAGGGGAGGGGAGACGGGTACAAGAATCACCGTGGACTCATTAAGCAGTTCCAGTGGCAGGAGTCCCTCGATTTTCGATGTGCGGGAGTATTTACGCTTACCACACCACGTGGTTTTCGAAGACATAACTCCTCCTCTCTCTTATCTCTGATCGAACCACACACATTTACCAACATGACCCGCATCCGGGGCTACAACGGCGTGGGGACACGTGTACACTAAAAAGAACACAGATTCAAGGATCTTGTATCTGGCAACTAACTAAAGAAAGAAAACATAGCTCCACAGCGCGTGGCATGTTTGACAGGAAAGCAAAACTTACAGTGAAAGTAGCGCTTGAACAATACCCAAACTAGTAAAACCCAAATTATCTTTTTATACATTACAATATCCCCCCCGGCAAAAGAAGTCTGACGAGCAATATCATTGAGGTGGCCAGTCTCTCTCTTGCGAGTCAGACGTCCTTGCAACCTAATCTTAAAACTGCGAACTAATCTAATTTTCAAGTTTAGACACCTTAAATTTTTCTGGCTAGAATTCTGGAGTTATTTTGTACAATACTTGAGTGGCAGGATGCAGTTTCTAAAATTTGACAAAACATAATGATGCAATAGTACGAAAATCTTACAATAAAAATAAAACAATAAGTGCGGACAATTTTTTTCAAATTATCACAAGTAATATTTACAACCTAGGTGGGATACAATAATACTGTACAACAATATAGTAATATAATTAAACAAAATGGAATAAACATGGCTGACATTCATTTTCTTTGGCAAATACTTATGGCTTTGGATTGCATGGCATAAAGTGAATGGAATGAAAATAACTTGGCAAAACAGTTGCAAAATGCAGTTGGCAAAATGGAGTAAAATTATTTAATGTAAAGGCAATGTAAAAAAAAATGTAAAAATGTGCGTAGTGTGTAGAAAATTTCGAAAACCATAGCTGTGAAACAGCAGTACCGTCACACAGGTAAGGGGTATAGTAAATACCACTTGTAGGCATTTTAAGTTTGCCCAAACTTTAAACTCTCCATAGTATGACAACAAAAATGGGTTCAAACGATCCCGAAAAAGGAAGACAATTGTCAACTACGAAAGAGAAAACTTGGCCATTGCCTCATAGCTTCCAAAAAAGGGGAAGAAATGACTCAATAGACAGTTGGGAAAAACTGGGGGATTATTGAGAGGAAGTCCCAGCCTAGTCTAAGTCTAGCTTCATTTATTGTTTGCATAATATCTATAAAATATACAAAGAAAAAAGGTGCAGTTTTACTTGCACCGCACACACTCGGACTTAGGGACTTCTTCAATGACTAAGAGAAGCGGGTGACAGAGAAAGGTTGGTAGAAGCATAAAAGAAAAAAGGATAGACGATAGACTTTATGTCGAGTATTCAGGGTTCCAAACTCAAAACTTAGAAATTTTGAATACATTTTTTTTTCTATTTTTCTATTTTTTTTTAAAGGATCAATTATTTTTAATTAAATTTAATCACCTTCGTGGGATAGCTTTAATTTGTCAGGAGGGAAATAAGGTCTTAATTTAGAAGAGTGAACTATTTCCGTAGGTTTCTTAGTATGGTAATTAGGTTTATCAATTTCGAATGTAACTGAAGAACATTTGTTTACAATTGAATAAGGACCTGAAAAAGTAGGAGATAATTTACGTGTATTTGGGTAGTTAAATTCTTCATAAATTACAAGATCTCCTGGTTCGAAATTAGCTTCTATGAATTTATTGTCATATCTAATTTTATTTTTATTATGAAATTCTATTGTCCTTTCTTTTGCTAATTTTCGAGCTTCATCAACAGGAGGATAGGTATTTTCCGAAATAGGTGAGTCATATGGCAATTTTCCAAACATTAAATACATAGGTGTAAACTTCGTTACTGAATGAGGTGTTTTATTATATTCACTAATCACCTGCTCTAGTAACTTAGTCCAAGGAATTTTAGAAGGTGAAGAGTTAACTTTACATTTTAATCTAGTAACTATGGATTGATTTACCCTCTCTACTTTTCCATTTGTCTGTGGATGATGAGCTGAAGTTAATAGTTGTTTAGTATTGTAGTTCTTGAGGAATTTTTTAAAACGCGAAGCAGTAAAAGCTGCATTTCTATCACTAAGTATCTTTTGAGGAACTTGAATGTTGAATATTTGTTTTAGACAGTTTACATAGGTTTCAGTAGTGACACTTTTCGAAGGAAAGGCCCAAACATATCTTGTAGCATGGTCAATTATTAGATGTAGATATTTTTTTGTTGAATTGTAATAGTTGAAACCTCCTACAGTATCAATCGAAAGACATTCAAAGGGTTTATCAGTAGAAGGTACAGCCTGTAACAAACCAAATTTCTTCTGTTTAGGTTTTTTGTTAAATTGGCAAGTCGAACAATGTTTAACATAATTGGAAATATCTTGAGTCATATGAGGCCAATAATAGGAAGGTGAAATTATACTTAACATTTTTTGAACACCAGGATGGCCAAAATTTTCATGTGCATTTTTCATTACAGTTTTTTCTTAAGCTCATAGGCACCACTATTTTTTTGAATCCTTTCTTATTTATGGTAATTAAATCATTAATGATTTTATATTTAGGACCATGCATATTTTCTGCTAATTGTTGATTTTTAATTTCTTCAGCATCTAACAATAAAACCGAAGGTTGAATTAGTTGGAGATGTTGAGAAGGAGGAATCCTTGATAACATATCAGCTTCGACATTTGTTGAGCCCTTTAGGTACTTTATTTCATAGTCAAACATACTTAATTTAAGGAACCAACGGAATAATCTTCCTCTTAAAATTTTGACATTTTTTAACCAAACCAATGCCGCGTGGTCAGTATGAATTAGAAATTTATCAAGGGCATCAACGATAGCCAAACATTCTAATTCAGTTATTGTGTTATTCTTTTCATATGATCGAAGCGATCTCGAATGATTTGCAATCGGGTGCAAGATACCTGAGGCATCCGGCTGCTTCAACACAGCTCCAACTGAACAATTTGATGCATCAATAAATACATGGATAGGTAATCTAACGTCGTATAATTGTAACACAGGTTTAGATATCAAAATATTTTTTAAGGTTTCAAAACTTTTCTGACAGTTTGTTGACCAATCCCATTTAGCGTTTTTCTTTAACAAATAATTTAAAGGACGTCTTAATTTTGCATACCGATCAATAAATCTGTTATAAACATTTACAGAACCAAGAAACCTCTGTAGTTCCTTTACGTTAGTAGGTGGCTTCAAATTTTTGATAATTTCAATATTAGCATTATCTGGAGTAATTTGACCTTGTTTAACCTCATACCCCAAAAATTTTATAGTGTCCTTAGCAAAGTTACATTTAGATAATTTCAATTTAATATTTTCCTGCAAACAAATTTGGAAGATAGTTTCTAAATGCTGCATATGTTCTTCCATAGAAGAAGAAAAAACCATTATGTGATCAAAATAATTATAGGCAAATTTAATTTTATATTTATTTAATATTCTTCTCATGACTCTGTTAAATAAAGCAGGCCCTGTCTTAATGCCAAATGGCAAGACCTGGAACGTATAGAGTTACAGTATGTACTGTATTAGTTACAAAGGCTAGATTTTCAGTATCTTGAGGGTGGATGGGCACATGCCAAAATCCAGACGCCAAATCAAGAGTTCAGAATATTTTCGCCCCACTTAATTTATCTAATAAGCTGTCAATACGTGGCAAAGGCTCGGCATCATTTTTTACTATATTATTTAATTTACGATAATCCACACACAGTCTAGTTTTGGTACCCTCGTCGCGTTTATACGCTAAAGTGACGGGTGCAGCATAGGAGCTATTGCTTTCCTTAATTAAACCAGCTTTTAATAATTGTTCAATCTGAGAATTAATTTCGTCTTCCTCTTTAGGAGAGGTTCGATAAGGCCTGAGGCAAACAGGTAAGTCAGAAGTTAAATTTATACGTTGAGGTTCTACATTAATACGACCAATATCATATTTATTTTTTGCAAAGATTTTCTCATATTTATTTAATAATTCCTCTAATTTTGGATTGATAGCTTATAAACAGTCTGAGGGGGAACGCTTTCCTCAGAGGCTTTACTATCGGTTGAAGAACTGGGTTTATTTAAATGTAGAGACATAGGTAAGGCATCATAATTGTATAAAGGTAATCTAACATTATTTTGAAAAACTCATAAATTCACACAATCAATATATAAACAAAACTTTTTACACTCTGGTAAACCCAATATGGCATATGGCAGGCTTGAATATACTATAAAAAATTTTACACACTGAGTAATGTTTCCAATTTCTAAATTAACATAACACACTGTATCAAGTATCAGCAGTCCATCTGCCTGAGTAACATTTAAAGGTGAGACTCTCTGTACTTCTAAATTAAATCGTCCAACAAAACTTTGCGGCAAGACAGAGAGTGTAGAGCCAGTGTCTATGACACAGGGAACACTTAAAAATTCAAATTTGTCAATTTTGGGTTGAGTTAATTTTTTCCTTAGGTACCCGGGTACAGTAAATAGTCATAAGTTCTCTTCTCGCGAGGTCTCAGTACCATTATTTTGTGAATTTAAAATAGTGGTGTTCGAAGTCATATTCGGGTGAGTCGTAATTGGTGTCGCGTATGGGTTTGTCGCAATTTGGTTGTTACCTTTAAAGGGACAAGTGTAGTTCCAATGGAAAGCATTACTTACCCCTAGCTCCTCACATTTTCTACATGGAGTTCTAGGTAGGGTGCTTTCTTGGTAATTGACATTATTTTGGTGGTGTAAACTTTGAGGACTTTCAGATAGGGGTCGAAAACGGGGCCAATTATTTATTTGGGTTCGCCCTTGGGTTGAATTATGAATTGGTTGATGCCAATTTGGTCGGTTATAAATAGGAGCATGGTAGGGTCTATAATTCCGAAGCTTGGGTGTAAAGTAACTAGGATTTTGTGCATTATTGGGCGAGGAGGTAAAGCTTGCCTGTTGGGGCGGTTCGTGAATTTTGATTAATTTTGACGCTACCTTAAGCCACTCGGTGGCACTACTGGGTGGTTGCAGGGTTAAAAGAGCTCTCACATTACTAGGAAGACCATTGGTCAATCCTTCTAATATTATATTATTAGGTAGCCCCAATTTTCTACCTATTTCTAATTTTTCATGAAAATAAGTTATAAGATTCGAAATTTTTTCTAGTTTTAAATTTGTAAAATCCATGAAAGTAAACACGGTACATGAAATATATTTTTCTCTCAGTATTTCAATCAATTCTTGCCAATTATTACAATTTGCTATGTTATTTATGTATGTTGTTAAGGCAGACCCCTTCAAATTTTCCTATATTAATTTCTCTAAATTTTCCTATATTTTGAACTTTCCAGTCTTCGTCTTTATTTTGTTGTAAGCAACACCGTTCGTAATACGCTATCCAACTTTCAAAACTCATATTATCTTCAAAATTAAAGGGGGCAATAAACTCATCACTTTTTTGCAGGGACATAGTGGCAATAGTTTGTGTATTTTCTTTACCATCTAACGACATGCTGAAATTTTTTTCTAAATTTTTACCTGAACGGAGAAGCATTTAATAATTGCATTCAGAAATCTTATTTAGCAACATTAATAATAATACTGCAATAAATTTGCAACATCTTACCTTAATGAAAATACTATATTAATGAAAAAAAATGCAGATATATCAAAAAAAATTTTTTTTTTTCATCAACACTAAAATAGCACTTTAAAATAACACACACACAATTAATAACCATTTAAATATAATACTCTAATGTTCCCTTCAACTCTGAAAATATAATTTGCTTACTTCACTTAATCAATATCCACAAGTTGGAATCGTCATTCTTCAACAATAAACAAAACACACACACAAAAAAATATCTTCTCTCACAAGTTCAATGCAGGCAGGAGGAGTTTCGGTCAACCTAAGTTATACGCACAAAAACAAAAATATTCGGCACGGAGAAAAGGGGGAAATGATTCACCAGTTGCACACAGTTCTCATGGTGGGCTGTTTTGGGTGCAATGAAGGCAGTGAAATTTGACGTACCGCCGTGCCGTAATGATGACAGGAGTTTCTCTTGGTTTGTGGCGAACGTGCGAAAAAGAAAAAAAAAGGATGAATTAAGAGGCGCAGATTTCGGTATGATGAGCGCTGCAGAAATACCGCATGGGCTGTTCATCAATGCAGACGTTCTTCCATTTCGGCATTAACGGCGTAGAACGTACAGGTCGTTCTGTGAAGTACTTCAGAAGATAACCTGACTCATCAGTCGGTGTTGAAATCTCCCAGAGCAGAGCTCGACGAAGTTGGCCGGTGGAGAGCGGACTCAAGGGAGTATGCCATCGGCTGGTCGGCGAAGAGGCGCGCTGCATCTCCTGCGAACGATGAGCGATGAACCCGTCTCCCGGACTTTTGAGCGTTAATTATTTTTTACAATTTAAAATTTTTAATTGCCACACAGGCAATCATCCTGTCGACTATTTGAGACGTCAGATTTTTCAAGTATAGTTTCAGAGTTAAGGCAGGTAATATGGTTTATTGAACATTACATTTAAGTTACAATTTAGAATGAGAAGAGGGGAGGGGAGACGGGTACAAGAATCAGCGTGGATTCATTAAGCAGTTCCAGTGGCAGGAGTCCCTCGATTTTCGATGTGCGGGAGTATTTACGCTTACCACACCACGTGGTTTTCGAAGACATAACTCCTCCTCTCTTTTATCTCTGATCGAACCACACACATTTACCAACATGACCCGCATCCGGGGCTACAAAGGCGTGGGGACACGTGTACACTAAAAAGAACACAGATTCAAGGATCTTGTATCTGGCAACTAACTAAAGAAAGAAAACATAGCTCCAGAGCGCGTGTGGCAAGTTTGACAGGAAAGCAAAACTTACAGTGAAAGTACCGCTTGAACAATACCCAAACTAGTAAAACCCAAATTATCTTTTTATACATTACATATATATATATATATATTAGTTCTACCGGAAAGTTCTATCCATTTTCCATATGCAATATTTTGCCTAGCCAAAACTACTGAAGCTAATAACACGAAATTTAGCACGAGTGGGATTATATAGCGTAGGTGCTAGATTAGAGAGTATTTACAAAAATTCGTAATTTATAGAGGATAAAGGCCCAAAATGTTCTTTTCACACATTCTGCGGGATCTCAAAGAAGAAAAGAGATATCGATAAAATTCTTGCTGTAAAATACACAACACTCAAGAATGCCTAAAAATCGATTTCAGAACATTTCGAATATAATCCTCCTAGGAGGGCATACGTAAAAGTTTGCCGTGAATAACTGGTTACATGACATTTATTCTGCAATATATCACAAAATGTGAAATTTGACAATGTGCCTGACATTGCTATGCTAGTTGTTGTAACAATAAAAATTTAATACAGTATACACTAAAACTTATTTCAAATTGCTATATCCACAAAACTAGCAAAAGCACAATTTTGTTCGCATTCTGCTAAAGGTAAATAAGTACTGTAACTTACAGGAATTCAATTCTTTTAATAAACTTTGTTCCTTCTATTGACTTGAATGTCATACAGAATTACAAAGATTTATTGGCTGATGGATGATTGCCAAAAACAACAGGGTTAAACCCATTTATGCCTAGCGTCCCTTTTTTGGGACGGCAATATCGCTATCATTCGAAAACGTTATTTATTTTTCCTAGCCTTTATTCGCGAGTATTGAACCTCAGTTCCACAAAATATTTTAATATGGCAAGTAGGATGTTGACATTTCAATTTTTATAAATAACGATTTTAAATGAAATCATCCCTTGTTCAAAAAGTTGACATCAGAAATTTATCAATTACGTCTTTTGTTAGCAAAAATTGAAGAAAGTCGCAAAAATATCCAGGCACGAATGGGTTAAATTAAAAGTAATTCAAAATTTTAACTTTAGAATTTTTTTTAATTTAACACTGTGTGTGACATGCATTTTTTGTTGTTTGTTTGTTTTACGTTTTCCGATACAAGCACTTTTATGTATTTTCTAGTTTTTGCAAATGCCTGGAGTAGTAGTTAAACTTCGGATATCAATTTAAAAGACATAGGAAAATTGACTAACGCTTCTGAATTTTCTCATCTTCAGTATAAATATTGCATATGAAAATCCTCATATATAGATACATACATACAATTTTTTTTCTCTGCTCCTGAGCAGAAAGCCAAGATGAAATTATTTTGGGATGTAGGATTATTCCAACTTAACAACATATAAAAATTTAAAACATGTGTCTGTGATCAGACATGCTGAAAAAAATTCATGATGTTTTTTAACAAATGTACTGCTCATGCATAAACTGTAGAAGATACGCAAATTTCGATAACATTTTTGGAATCAGCGTAAAAAGTTACTCCTAGAAACAAATTTGCACTTCAGTAACTTTTACAGGTAAGGAGTTATTTAACCCATTTGTGCCTGCATATTTTTGCGACTTTCTTCGATTTTTACTGATAACAGAAATAATCGATAAATTTCTGATGTCAACTTCTTGAACAAGGGATGATTTCTTTTAAAATCATTATGCATAAAAATCGAAATATCAACATACTACTTGGTCATAATAAAATATTTTGTAGAGTTGAGGCTCAATACTAATGAATAAAGGCTAGGAAAAATAAATAACGTTTTCGACTAATAGCGAAAATGCCGTCCCAAAAAAGGGACACTAGGCATAAATGGGTTAAGGAATTGGGAAAAAAGTTGGCGCATCTTGCAGAAAACTTAAAAATTGGCATAATTAATTTCTCGGTAATTAATTATCGTAGGACTTTCAAAATTGAGATTTGTTGATGTCTTAGCCTATATATACTCTATATAAAATTTGAGGAAAATCTAAGTTGGTGTGGTGAACTTTCTCCAGTTTTGTGTTTGATTTGACGTGGAATGACCCACATACATACATGCATACATCTCGTAAAAACAGCATAAATGAATTCAGAAGACCTCAAAACGTGTAAATACACCAACATCTCGAAGTCGAATTTTTTCATGATTAGAATACTTTCCTTACATGGTACATGTTCGGAAAGTAAAAACCGAGAAATGCGATGATCGTATAAAAATTTAAATGAAAACATTTTTTTAAAACCATTATCAATTTAAAATACTTTAACCTACAATTTTCTTTCGTTCTCGTTTCTTTCTTTTCTTTTCCTTTTTTTCATTTCATTTCCTCCCCCCCCCCTTTTTTAAAAAATAAATTCGGAAATAATGTGATTTCCATAATCTGTCAATTTCTGGACAAAAATGCTAGTAAATCATCTTTATTACAAAATTCCTTAGTCATTTTTCGACTTCTGATTGGTTAATGAAAATGAATGTACAAAATTAACAGAGAAAGGAGAATAGTAATCAGGAATCCTCTGCAAACATAGTACTAAAGTTAGACATAACCTTTGCCTCGATCTGATCAGTCTTCCATAATTACGAGGTTCAAGAAATGCTTTTTCTCGAACTGTCAAATATCAATGACATTTACATCGTTTCGACAGAAACGAAATTTTTTGTTGGTATATACTAGTGCAAACAGTGTACTAACGATTGGCATATCTTTCGTCCCTGATACGACCATATTTCATTAATTGCAGGGCTCGAGAAATGCGTCTTCCCATACCTGTCAAATTTCAATTACCTTACTATGTAAGGAATACACTCAGAGCCGTTCCTTGTGTTTTGCGGCCTGGTGCAAGATCAACTTTTTAGGTCCTTGTGTATATGTACTGCAAACCCTAACAACAATGTAAATTTCAATCAGACAGCATGAATATTGCAGAAAGAGGTTTTTGCGTTAGTAACAATGAGCACGCAATTCCGTATAGTAGGGGAGCCCAATGTGTTTTTGGGGATTTACTCGAGTGCGGCAGATGAACATAGAATCTTGTACCTCGCATCATGTTGAGTACCTCCACCATATATAAGCCCTTTATGTAGGGCCGTGCGTCTAGGGCAGCTCATCAGATTAGTAAAAAAAAATTGATCGTCAGAAATATTGAAGTGCGTCAGATTAAGATAAGGTGGGTTAATTATTAGCTAAAAAGTGTACATTCACAGAAAATCTGACGATTTGAGTGTAACGTAAGGGTGTGGTAGGGTTATAAAGTTGCAAAAAAATAACGTAGTCTTGACATTCTCGAGCGTGGTTGAATTTTTTTTATTTTGAAGGAAATAATGCAAGAATCTCACGAAAAAAATATAATCTGCCTCTTTCCACGAGCCGAAGTAATAAAAATACGAGCCAAAGCAATAAAAATACGAACCAAAGCAATAAAGATCGTCAATGAAGATTAGAGCGTGCAAAGATAGCTCGATCAAAGATAACGAGCACGCTCTTCGAGTTAGTGCAGATGACAAGGAGTTCTACATCTCTGGTCCTCAATAAACAAGAACAGCAAATTTTCAGAAAGAATTAAGAAATATCAAATTCAAATAAGCTTTTGTCAAGTTTTTAATTCATCATTGAGCTGATCAGGAGATGGCTACAATTATTAGTAACGAAATAATTTATCTTAATCATGATATGTGATATGTATATTCAGTTACCGATAATAAAGCTACCTGAACTATCGACCATGAACTCTCATGTCCTGATCATGAAGAAGCAGACACAAAAATTGTATTTTTGACAAGTCAAATAAAAGAAGATTCCACAGTTACAATCAGAACTTCTGACACAGATATTGTTGTCATCATGTTGGTCAATATGGGACATCTCTAATCATTGGTTAAAATATGGATGGATCTTGGAGTTAGCAATGCACGCTGTTATATTGACGTATCTGCTCTCTATGCTAAGCTCGGCTCAATAATTTCGCGAGCGCTACCAGCTCTATACGTGCTAACAGGATGCGGTTACAACCCAGCACTTTAAAGACGAGGGAAAAAAAAGCTCTGCAAATTTTTATCGGTTCAAATGTTTTTCGGAAGACATTTGCAGATGCAGGCTCAGAGGATCATAATACAGAAGATTCTTTTGACATTTTACAATCTTCTATGTGTCACTTGTATGGCTAGAAAAAATTAGCTGATGTCAACCTAGCAAGAGTAGAAATCTTTCATAAGACCTACTAAGTGTCAGATACATCGCAGCACTTCTCATAGAAAGTCCGTAATTACGATGATTGATGCTTGCCTCCTTGCCAATCTGAGCTACAGCAGTACTTATTGTGAACGCAGTATACTGCGTGCTTGTGGAGGAATGCATACAATAAAACTATGATTAACATGTCACCAACAGATTACTGGTGGACAAATGTCGATGGAAAATTTGAAATGACTTGGTTTGCTGTCAATCAGTTACCTGATGCATACGAAGATATTGTCATAACACCAGTTATTGACGAAACTTCAAATTTAGGTATATTTCTTTTTAATATTTTGATAACATGTTATTCATGAAATCAATAAAATTGTTGTTAACGTTATATAACGATTTCTTGTTA
>JAWZYV010003946.1:0-484857 GCA_038373885.1 Cheiracanthium punctorium | reverse complement strand
TTGGGAAAGGGTTGCGCCTCAAAGGGTTAAGGCGACTCAGCACCCCTACAATAGGAACTTCAAGATATAAACAAATATACCTTAAAATTCATATTGCTGCAATTTTAAAGCCATATTTCAATTACAACGCCAGCTACAGCTGTTTATATGAACATCCGTCTTCAATCTACACTAACGTAATAAAGAGGTAAACTTTGTGCGGCCGTGCAGCCGGCTGTATCAGAAAACCTCTACAGCTGTGTGGTGCCAAATGGACGATTCGATAGATCACCATGTTGTTGGTAGTTATAAATGGATTGATGGCAACAACAGCCCTTTTTCAGCGTTGTGAAGTCTACACAGTTGGTCTTCTACATTGATGTGAAAACGCTTCCGTTTCAAAGGACTAATATGTTTGATACTCTCTATTATTATACACAGCAAATTTTGTCATAATAGGTTCATTTACATGTTAAATAAATTCCATTGTGCCACATCCACATGTTAAATATTTATTGAAGACCCCCCCCCCCCTTCCTTTTCATTTCACACTTGAACTTGGCATTTTAGAAATGTAAAAATAAAAAATTTTCATTGATTTTTGACTTATAGTCTTACACAGTGCTGAAGAAAAGGATCATCAAACACCGCAAAAGAATTTTCAAACGTTAAACTAATACATCATAAAATAATGGATGTAGCTATTATTTTTAAAAGAATAATTTACTAAAGATAACGATGATTTCTTTATTAATAAGTTGTTTTCATGCTAATTAAGAAATACCAAATCAGATTTTTTTATTATTATACACAAGAAAACGCAT
Source organism: Cheiracanthium punctorium (assembly GCA_038373885.1). Lineage (NCBI taxonomy): Eukaryota > Metazoa > Arthropoda > Arachnida > Araneae > Cheiracanthiidae > Cheiracanthium > Cheiracanthium punctorium. The sequence goes on along the minus strand of JAWZYV010003946.1, from coordinate 484,054 downwards.
ACATACTTTGTTTTTATTAGATTTATCATATTTGGGACACTCCCCTCCCCTAAAAAAATAAATAAATAAAATAAGCAGAAATTTTTAAAAAATCAGTTGTGGTTTTATTTCAATTAGAACCGCCATTGTTATTTATTATTTATTTATTTGTACTCACTCATCCAGCCTTTATAAAGTAACAATTGATTGAAGCTGATAATTAGTTGTATGCATAAACGCCAAGCTAAAAAATAATGCTATATATGACCTGTCGGAAACTTACAATCGACGTAGAAAACACTACACCATAGATACAGGTATAAAAAATAACGATTTTATTTGCACAGTTAATATAACAAATAAACTAAATGTTCACTACTGCCGGTTATCTTATTTGTCCCTATGCCCAAATAGTATTTCGATACAATTTCAATTTCCGTCTAGTAGTTATAATTAAAGAATCGGAAACTCAAAACTTTCTCAAGCGTACCTGCTGCTTATCTTTCTGAATCCAAGCAATTTTTTTTTTCATTACAAAACACTACGAAAACACAAAAAAATGGAATGGGATCTCTCTTTTCAATAAAAGTATCTTTTTCATTTCGAATAAATAATCCATTTGTTTGCGATTTATTCTAAATTCATGAATTTGAATTTTTTTTATCATTCTTAATCCATCAGATATACCTTCGGAAGAATCCCTTAAACAGAAAGAAAAGATTTTTTTCATTTTCAAACAAACGCAAGGCCTCCCTGTTTGCTTATTGGAGTCAATAAAATGTTTATACTAAGATTAAAGGGGGAAATTTTTTCATATTTTATTGCAATTGACAAAAGCTTTGGTATGTGGGTAAAATTTCAAATTCGAAATTTTCATGGATTTGCATATTTCATTTTGTTTATTTATTTATTTTTAATTTGGCAAGCTTAAAATGTTTGAGTAAACACCGATTTTAAGTGCACATCTTAGATGATTTTTAGTAAAAAAACGGTCTTCACAGTCACAGCCGGGTTCTAAGGCGAAGAAAACGGTGCGCCCGCACCGGGCGCCCTCTCTAAGGAGGCATCAAAATATCTTACTATATAATACACAGTTTGGTTATAATTAAACGTAACTTGTAAGCAGCATTCTCAAGCTTAAACGGATGAGCAAATTGCCACCAAATTTGGCACATGAGCTGTGCAAAAGAAGATTTTAAAAAACTTTAGTTCAAAACATCCATAGACTAGATGCTTTGTGAATTCAGCTCAAAAAATTATCCAAGTTAATTAATAAATGTTCAAAAACTATAGAGTAAACGATGAAATTGTTTTACGAATTCGCCTTTGAATTGTTAATTTTTTTTTCCATGCAAATCGCCACGTAGTAGATATTTTTTAAACTTTTTTTTTAAATTCCTTAAGTGCACCTCGTGTATAGTCTATATATCAAATTTTGTTACGATCCGTTCAAAAAACAATCATGTAAATACTGTACTGCATCTGTGACATGAATACCAAAGATAAACACTACACAGAGAAAAAAATAAACACCCCTTACCCCTCCGAAAAATTTCCAAATCACATAAGCAGTCCTGAAGTAATTCTAGACGAATTAAATGCCTCTATTAGTAAAAAGTCTCACATTTCAACGAAAGCCTTTCACATACAAAGCTATTCGGATCCACAAACAATTGATAACTGCTAGTAAGTTGTTGAGATTCTGTCAGATATGTCATGTATTTTAAAAAAATTATTAACTGCAGTATATATTTTTGGAATATTTTTGCAACTATTTTATCAACCTTTTCACTTCGAATTTATTTTATTTCTAGTCTTTGGAAAATAATTTAATTTTAAGTTTTCCGGCGGTCATAAGGATAAAAATTACGTCTAATAGTAAAATAAATCACCTACCCATTTTATAGTGTCAACTGGTGACATATCCAATCTAAATAAAGTAAGTTAATTTAATTTTTAAAAATGAAGTGCATATTTAAATAAGACATCATAAATAAACAATCATACAATCATATATATATGAAGTGTCAGATATATATATATATATATATATATATATGAAGTGTCAGATATTCCAATAAAGTTTCAGAGTTAAGGCAGGTAAGACGATTTATTGAACATTATCTTTAAGTTACAATATAGAGTGAGAAGAGGGGAGGGGAGACGGGTACGAAAATCCGCGTGGATTAATTAAGCAGTTCTAGTGGCAGAAGTCTCTCGATTTTCGAGGTGCAGGCGTATTTACGCTCAACATACCACGTGGTTTGCTAAAACATAACACCGCCTTTCTCTTATCTCTAATCGAATTACATACATTTATTTACATGACCTGCATCCGGGGTTACAAAGGCGTGGGAACACGTGTACACTGAAAAGAACACACAATGGACGAACTGGTGTCTGGCAATTAACTAAAGAAATAAAACATAGCTCCAGAGCGCGCGTGGCAAGTATGACAGGAAAGCAAAACTTACAGTGAAAGTACCCGCTTGAACAATACCCAAACTAGTAAAACCCAAAGTACCTTTTTATACATTACATATATATATATGTAGTGTTAGACGAACGTTGTAGTGGTTTTTTTGTAGTCGGGCGACGTTGGGCAGAAAGTTGGGCGTAGTTTCATCGTCGAGTTAAGCTCAGGACCGGGGTCTCGCAGTCGGAGGACCGCCGGGTGCCGATGTAGTACGGTTTACTCGGGCTGGGGCTGTGTTATACGGAAAAACACTCCGGGATTACGATGACATATTTTTATTTGGTTTCACATAGTTTTACATGGCAAGTGAAGTCACGAAAAAGATCAGCTCCGAACTGCGTTTCAAATTCTATAATCTGGGATCACGTGTTCTATACAGTATCACATGTTCCAAAAGAGATGCATTTATTGGTTATTAATAAGCCCGGGTCTGCTAGCCTTAGGAAATTCTTGCGAGGTGTGGCGACAGCAGACCGTGGGATAGAGGGGAGGTATATTAATTGCGTTTAAATTAAATTTAGATCCTGATACAAATCCTTTGTTTAAAACGCCAATTCACCACGCCCTGAAGAATTTTGAAGCAAGCAATTAGAAATTTTCAATTTTGAGAGGATGTTTAATCTTATATTTTATATATATATATGTAATGCATAAAAAGGTAGTTTGGTTTTTACTAGTTTGGGTATTGTTCAAGCGGGTACTTTCACTGTAATTTTTGATTTCCTGTTTTCCTGTTATACTTGCCACGCGCGCTCTGCAGCTATGTTTTATTTCTTTAGTTAATTGTCAGACACCAAGTCCTTGATTCTGCGTTCTTTTTAGTGTACACGTGTTCCCACGCCTTTGTAGCCCCGGATGCGGGTCATGTTGGTAAATGTGTGTGGTTCGATTAGAGATAAGAGAGAGGCGGCGTTATGTCTTAGCAACCCACGTGGTGTAGTGAGCGTAGATACGCCCGCACCTCGAAAATCGAGAGACTTCTGCCACTAGAACTGTTTAATTAGTCCACGCAGATTTTCGTACACGTCTCCCCTCCCCCTCTTCTAACTCTATATCGTAACTTAAATGTAATGTTCAATAAACCGTTTTACCTGCCTTAACTCTGGAACTTTACTGGAATTTCTGACGTCTCATATATATATATATATATATATATAGGGTCGTATACTGACCCTATGAGTTGACGAATTACTGTTATGCGCTTCAAATTAAAAGCAGGACATTACTCAATGATGAGTCGAAGTTACACACACACACATTTAATAAATCTTCTATTTACAACACTTAGGTACGTTAACAAAGTATCATCCACACAGGATTCGCTTCTTTAAAAGAAAGAAAGAATAAAACAAGCCACCCAGGCATGCACGAAAAGTTCCATCTCCGTTCAATATCTCTCCGTCCGACTCTGTCAACTTCACTCTAACTGACGGCTCGCTTCTTCCGAATTCGCCAGCCACGAAAAAAAAAAAACACCACGTGACCTCCCACGTCAGGGGGGGCCTCAGAGGAAGGGGTGAAGATCTCTCAGCCCCTTTCAGCAGCGCGCTCTTATTGAAACTTCGAGTTCTACATATATATATATATATATATATATATATAAAGATTCTATTAGTGTTTCACTTAACCCTTTAACGCGCAGTGTCCTCACTGTGAGGACACCAAACTCTGACGTTTTGACTGTTGCCAGTCACGAAGAATAGATGTGATTTCTATAAAAATAGTTGCGGGTGACATAGCTCCACGAGAATTCTTTACTTTTTAGCACGTCATTTCCCGTAAAAAAATGGTCACGATTATTTTTAACAGCACTGACATCTGCTGAAAAATGGCAGAATGCGAAAACAGCTGGATAGCGCATAGCCAGCTGCGTCAAAAAAGGGTCTCTAGATCTGTGGCACGCGATGAACGTTTCGATCGTCCGCCATCTTGCTGGTAGTTAAGTCGAGCGATGGCAACGGCTGCCCATTTTTCAGCATTGGGAAAGGGTTGCGCCTCAAAGGGCTAAAAGGTAGAGCTACGCAGTCATGTTAGGCCGTAGATAATTTGAGTGGTGAAGAAACTGCTACGAGAACAAATAGTCATGCGGTACAAATGGCTTAAATTACCACTATCAATGTATTTAATAACATACAGCTTCCCAATATATATTATATATATATATATTTAAAAGTTGAAAGTAGTAATTAAAGCATTTTTTAAATATACATAATTTTTAATACTTTGGCGAAATATTGGCAGAAGCAATATTATTTTTCAGAGTTCCTAATAGGTTACAAACACACAGAATACTGTTCTTAATGTTCTTTAGATTCCGCTCGAAACTGCATCCCTGTCTGACCATAAGATCGCATTCAAATATACAGAATACATAAACTATTTCAAGGTACCATTAGTTCCAACACAACCCGAACACGGCTGCTGACCGCTACTGATTAATTTCACCGCGATCTTGGATTTAAGCCACGAAAAGCGCCGCCGGCCATTTGCAGAATTTAGTGTACTATTGCATAGGTAATGATGCAGTAGTGATTTGAACTCAATCTACAGTATATCCAAAATGCATTTGGTACATTTAATTCTCGATCGATAACTCGAATTCTTTGGGTAAAGTAATCACGTTAGATGTCAATAATACTTTTATTTTTGTTAAAAACCTAAATTGTTTTTAAACTGTAGTTGGCTGCTACATAAATATCCATTTAGTGACTCCAATTTTCAAAGCAGTAGTCCAAAATGTTTTGTAACTAAAATGCGTTTATTGCAAATTATTACTCAACTTTAAAGTTCGAAAGTAATACTTTGAATTGTAAAACAACCCGCACATTAAATATAGATATATTAAATACGTAATGATGTAGAAATTCTTGCTAGATATATTATAGATGAGAATAATAGAAGAATCAAACGGGTACTCTTTAAATTGATCAGCCTGTATTTTAGATAATAAAAAAACTGCCTGAATAAAAAAAGATTGCTGAAAATTTTTAAAAATATCTTGTTAGTGTTATTCATTTTCATTTTTAACTCAGGTTTAACCTACTTACGCTCATCATTGAAAAGACGCAATGGCAAAAATTCCTTTCAGTATCCTGCGTTCATTTTGAGCTTAGGTCTTTGCAATCCCACTGGGGTCCCGTCTTGTTAGAGCATAACACTGTTTAACAGATTACATTTGGATTTAATGAAGGATAGTGTGTGTGCGTGTGTGGGGGGGTAAACTCAACTACACTCTACTCTTTTCATCTCACATCTGTAACTGCCTGAACTGCTTGTGGAGTGAAGGTACTACATACAAATGATTAGAACTATAAATATTAAAATATTAAAAAAATATTAATATTCATTTTAGAATGAAATGATAGGTAGTCAATTTCTAAAGTGAAAGCTTACAATTTCCTGAAAATTAAGAAAAGGTTGCACTGTTATATATATAAATCTCATCACGAGCAATTCCAGCCTGATATTTAAGAGAAAACTCCTACTGTTTTACAGAAAAAAAAGAGTTATTGTGTTAAAAACTCTGAATTTTTTTTAATGTTAAAAAACGAAAACTGTCAGCGGATGTTTTTAAAATCTTCCTTCAAAACGTAAATTTTCCGTTCTGAAGCATCTGCTTTTTATTGTTTTGTAATTAGTTTGATATAATTCCCATCAAGCAAATGCTGATTACAGCAATTTACTATTTAGCAGACTACTGTCCATTTTAAATTTAAACTTCGAGATGGAGGTACATCAAACAGTGCTATTCTTGCAGAATATTATGGTGGAGGCCGACGATTAGCAGGGAAAAATGCGTGAATTCAAAAATATTATTTTACCTTTATGCACTTCGTAGATATACTACTAAAGTAAAAAGTAATCCGTTCTAAATATGGCTAAAGTATAACGGGTGAAATCTTGTTTGACATACACTTTGCCCAGTGAACCTTTATATCTAGGTGAGCTCGAGATAATTTTATTTCATATCCCAATACCGAATGCAATTAATTTTTGCGTTGTGAAAATGATTTATCATAGATATGGAATATGATTTTGGTAAAGATTTGGCTCTTGCTGAAAGTTTTTTGTGATTGGAAAAGAATATTCTTTCATTGGCTGTAAATTTTAAAAATGCAGTTTGAAATGACAGCTTATAGAGTTGCTTGCTGTAAATACTATATTTTTTCATGTAAATATTGTCTACTGTTTTAAATATATAGTCGAATTCGTTTATAGTGAGCCTTGATTTAACGAGAAAACAGATTAGGCTTTTAAGTAATAAAAACAGACGAACGAAAAATAATCGTTTTCATCGAGAATCATAAATAGAATAATGTGTAGTATTCATAACAGGGTATCTGAGAATTGCAAGATTTGCAACTACTTTTACCAAATACAGCAAAAAAACTTCAGGATTTTATATAAGGAACGAATTGAATCATGAATATAAATAAAAGTTTTAGCATTTATTGAAAAAATATGCTTGAAAAAAAAAAAGGCTTTTAAAGTGCTATTTATGATAAATCATAATTTGAGTTTCTCGATGCGTAATATTTCCGTAGAATATTTGATTAATCCATTACTAGGCATCCAAGTATTTACAGGAAAACTGTGCGAGTTAGAACAATCGTATGTATTAACCCTTTGACGCGCGGTGGCTGCGCCGGGGTACTACCTTATTTCAGTTGCGTCCAGCAGTGCTTTCAGTGCACTGCTGGCCGCAAAATATATGGTTATATGGTCCCAACGCTGGAAAAGGGCAGCCGTTGCCATCGATCCATTTAACTACCAACAACATGGCGGCCGATCGAATCGTCCATCTACAGAGCTAAAGAAGTCTTCTTACATAGTTCACTGCGCGGTCTCATAGCCCGGTCCCAAGAATGTATTCTAGCACTGATGATGGTAAGTCATAGTTACCGTCTATAGTAATTGTAGGTTTGTAGCATTAAATCTCATTAGTGTTTTTTAACCTTTGTGTGTGTGTGTGTGTTAAAGCAGAGTTACATTCTTTTTCAATTTTGGGAGACACAAATATTTTATTTTCCTGTGGGATTTGTTCGCTAAGAATTCGTAACGTAAGTCCTCCAGCTCTCCCCCCCCCCTCTTGTCGTGCCTGATTTATCGGGCACAACTTAGCAATCACATGCAGTTCTCGACGCTGGAAGGGATTGAAAAATCTTTATCCTTTTTAGTTATGTTGCATTCGTTACTTTATAAAAAAGTATTAGAATACAAAATATTAATGTATCGAACATTTTATTTGACGCCTCGGAGCTGTTTAGAGAAAAAAAACTGGGGTATCGCATACAATTCTATAAATTAATTTCACAAGACGGTGCAAATATGTATGATGCTACTGTACGAAGAGAGAGAGAGATAAAACTCAATATTTAAGTGCAGAAGTGTTATTTGTATACTTCATTGATCTGCCATGAATTTAATAATACGGTACCGTTGAATAAGAATTTTTATATCTGATATATATATATATATATATATAAAGCAACACTTTATTAAATTTTCATACTTCGCAATGTTTATTATATCAATAAAAGACGGTATTGCAGTTTGAGTTTAAAAAAAAATATGCTGCATATGATACATGTTAAAAGTAGGAATGCAAAAGCGATTTTCCAGAAATATGTCTTTATATTTGAAAAAAAGATGTTGAAATCAGTCTAACACGCATATCTAGGGGGAAAAAAACTTACTGTATTATACCTTTTTGTTTATTAAACTATTCAGGCTCTTTCTAAAACGAAAGCAAATAAGCTTTCTTAAAATGGACCTCACAAAAAGTTAAAGAGTCTCTCTTTTATTTATTAGACTGATTAATTAACTAAGGAAATAAAAGTTTAACTTTCGTGCAAGTCTTTGTTCATGTCATCAGTAATTTGATAGTGAAACATTTTTTAACATAGGATTACGTTCTTCCATAAAAACCCTATGTAAAGAAAGAAAATATTTTTTCAACGTCGTTGCAAGTTTCAATATTACTCCGTTTAAAGACTATGTGAAATAACCAGATGAACTAACTCAACTAACCAGGATTTCTCTCAGGTAGTCCCTCCCCCCCCCTCCAAAAAAAACCCCATGTGACGTCATAATTCAAAATTGTGCGAGATGCATTAATTTCGTCATTCCGAATATTGGAAGAAACGTATTTTTAAACCTTTGCCTAAATGTTTGTCAGTGATAGTGGTATGTCATAAATCGCCAACTTTGGTTACTTTCGGTGATTTACCGCCAAGTTGCGCCATAAAAAAAAAAATCAGTTCCCAAAACGGAACTCTACTGGGCCTATATCTTCTATACTTGGCGAGAAATTTCTCTTTTTGCAGTGGGAATAATATTATATATATTGGATATTTGCAACACGATGAGATGAAATATTTTGCGATGTTAAATGCTCTTATCTGATAAGAATTATTAATTTGAGGCGAGAGAGAGTTAGTTCATCGAGATGCATGTCTCTTTTTAGACCTTCACCTCAGTTGTTACAAAGTACAAGGTCATCTTTATTTCAAAGTTTAAATTTTACATCAGAATATTTAAACGCCCAAGGATTATGTATACATCACATATCTTCAATACTAATTTTGTTTAAGTAGCCCGTCTTTCTCAGTCATTTGCCTTTATCTGTACAACTAGGTATTTCGTAGGTTAAATTTTCTACAAAATGAATATTTCAAGATGTTTGACAGTAATTTCGGTTTTGGTGCAGAATAAAATGTAATATGCGTCAAATTCAAAACTCTCTGATTATATATTCTTACAAACCAAGAGTTCACCCTCACTGATTTGCTACTCTGTTAGTAGTAGTTTAAGATTCCCCAATAAAATAGAGCTAAATTATCTGTAATCTTTCTGGGGAGAAACGTTGCACTATAATCTGCTGCTTAAAGGACATCGATCTGCCAAAAATTTTCTTTAAATTATTTTTATCTTTAGAAAAATAATTTTTGGTTATTACTATGTGAATGCGAAACACATTTACCCAACTATATAATTTGTTTTTAAAACTTTTTTTTAAAATGACAATTTTGCTACTAATTTTAAAATGATACTCCTTTTCAAATTTTTAATTTTTTCCTTCATTTACTTTTTATGTTGTAAATGGTGATATTTTGAACAAATTGACGGATTAGGTTTTCGTTATTTGCATTACTTATTAAAAAGAAAAAAATAATCACATCTAAACAGGAATAATCCCATACTTAAATTTTTAAAAATTTGTTCAACATGTTGATAATTCGATCTTTAAATCTCTTAAAAATTACTCAAAACAATAAACTGAGTTAAATGCGATTAAAGATTTCATTCTGTTATAAGTTATTGAGGTGCGATGTTCATTTAAACTACTGTAGCTGGTGTTGCAATTGCAATATGGCTTTAAAATTTCAGTAAGATAAAATTTAAGGTATTTAGACTATATAGATACGCTGATCCTTGACTCACTGATTCACTGACTCTCTAATAATTCCGAGTAACCACGCCAAGATAAAACTTTTATCGCCATCACTCCAAAAACATTTAAAAATTAAACACAAAAAGCATAACATCGACACCATTTGTACGATCCGCTTGAAATTGTTCATAATTATGTATAAAAATACAGAAAACAATCTGCACTACTTTAAAAATCTGAAAATCCACTCGTTCCCTCATTTTTAAGCGTTTTTTTTTATATTTTCAGTTTTATTTTATTTCCGAAAGCGAAAAAAGTTAATAATTTGGATGACAAAATTAGCTAACGCTAGTTACATGACGTTCTATTGAAGTCACGGTCATCGGGCTTTGAAGGAAAAGTTGCGATTCCAATTCATTTAAAATAGTTTTTTAAGATGACATAGTTTTTTAACCCATTAAAATGCTATAGCCTCCATGAAGCATTGATATAAGAGGTGCTGTTAATCCTTTGAATGCGAAAAGCTTCCGCAAGCTCGAAGAGCATGAAATTCGATTTAGGTATATAGTGAAAATTGAATATGAAGTTATTTATTTTAGGTGTACGAAGATTAAATATATTGAGCGTAGACATATTTCCGTCAATATATTTTTTTTCTGGCGCCCGTTATAATTGCCTCTAGACCTCTAGTATAGTATATATTTTAGTATAAAAATCTCAAAATTAATATTTTCGTCAAAATATCATATTGTAGGGGTGCTGAATCGTCTTGAACTGACCCCTGGAATCAAATCATAGCGAAACATATATCCACAGAAAGGTTGATGTTAATTTAGAACCCTTTAACGGCGAAGCGTTTAACAACTTCTACTAATATTGTAACAAATATCCTTTTTATAAAAATTAAGCAACGCATCAATATTGAATACCTCAACTTTCCTAACTATAGTTTAGAGATACTCTCTTACGAGTTCCACAAAAGATCCTTTGATTCCCAGTAGATGTAAAGATAACAGAAAAGTAGATAAAACCCTTTCAGTGAAACAGGGTATTTCTTTGATGAAAATAAATGTATGGCAGTTTGTGGAAATGGGCAATTCTCTTTTCAGCGAGGTATTCCTTAGGGCAAAAAGTTAACGTACATATATAGGATCCATTCAAGGTTACAATTTTAACTAGCCGTTTTAATGTGATTTGTAATAAATACCACGGCAATTTCTGCCATAATATTGAAGTATCATATAATGGAGCTTTATCGTAATAGAAGAAACTACATTATTTTAAAACCCTCTGTACCGCAAGCATTTTCACATCAGTATGGAAGACCCACTGCATAGACTGCCCAATGTTGAAAATGTGCAGGATGGGTCAGAAAACTTCTTTAGCTCTGTGGCGCCAGATGGCTATTCGATTGGCCACCGTGCTGTAATTAGTTAAATGGATCGATGGCAACGGCTGCACTTTTTCAGCGTTGGGACATTTAACCATATTTTTGTGCGACTAGCAGTGAAAGCGCTTAAATAAGGTGGTTTCACTGCGCAACCAACGCGCGGCAAAGGGTTAAACTGAACTTATGAAACATTTAATTCAGATTGAAGAACTAAAGAAACCCTAGCAGACGTTTAAAAGTAAGGTTGCTGAAGTTGTTAGACTTAGTAATCGCAATATGACGTCGCATTTTAGAGAAGCTGTATAGAATTAGACATTGACATATGTAGAGTAGTTTGGGTACGTGCATTTAAAAAATACGTGAATATTCTTAGAAGCTTTTCAAAATAAAAAAGGTTGTGGAAATCGTGCCTGTTTTAGAGTAATTTTGCAATTCAAAATGACTTAAAACCGACTCGACGGCAAAAAAATGTGGTTACTAAAACAGTCTAAAAAATAGATTACAGAACCAAACGCTATACTGGTTTCTTTTAAAACGTTTAATGTTGCAACACGACTAATGAAATGTAAGTGAAAATAATTCACCTTTACAGTAAAATATCCAGGTCGCGTCCGCCAATTTATCCGTTCCACGTTTTCCGTGGTTTTCTCCGAAACTTAGCGTAAATACAGGTTAGGGTCCCTTAGAATGCACCCCCTCCTTGGCTAGATCCCTCGTGTAGATGATCAGCCATATACCCAAAATAATCAAATAATAAAAAAAATGCATAATATACCCCCAGACCAACCAAAAAAGAAAAGAAGAAGAAGAAGAAGAAAGAAAGAAAAACGAAATAAATACAGTCACGCTACACTTATGCTTGTAATTTTTTTATTCTAGTTTTAGGTAGTTATTTCGTCATTTAGAAAGATAGCAATTACTTAACATAATAAATTATGAAAATATAATCTCTAAATAAATATATGCAGCTCTAAACCCCATGAACAGCAAAGAAAGGAAAAAAATACTTCATGAATGATTTATACAAAAGGATAAGTAAAAAAATAAACATTTATTTTCTTACGTATTTAGTATTTTGAACAAAAATAGTTAGTAAAGTGAAATAATACTACTGTCAAAGAGAAATATATGTGCTGTATCATGACTTTGGAATCTATTGCGCAAAATTAAAGAGTAAGACAAAACTTAATCCCCTCTCCTTTATAAAAAAAAAAAACAGACACAGAAAGAGTACAATGATCCAATCTGAATCATCCTCCCAAAACTATTAAAAAGCGTACTAGGGATTCAAAAAGTGCCTAACAGCACGGTGTCCGATTTGCGTTGTGTTTGTCACAAGTAGCAACCTGAAAAGAAAATAGCAAGAAGCGAAGAACCGCGGTAGAGTTATTTTTATCTGCGATATCTGTCTGCCAAAAGAATCATTGCCAAATCACGAGTATTCGAAAATTAAAAAAAAAAGCTAAAAAGTGGTTGGAATGGTATCAAGAAGCAGTTGAGAGCTTTAAACGGTTTTCGGGAGAGGAGCGTTTGTGTCAAGAATTTGTTTTTATTGACAAGCTGTCTCCTCGTGCTTCCTACTGTCTTTTTTTAACTAACGCCTCAATTACAACTTACAAGTTTTTGACAGCTAATAAAAGATGAACAAAAGGAGTCATTGTAAAACTATCACTTTTTAATTTTACAATGTCGCTACTCTGCAGGCTGAATCAGAACAAGTAACATTCACCACGAGAAATACAGTGGATTCACGCTGCAGCGCGATTTGATTTACGCGAGTTTTTCACGAAGTGCATGTATTAAAGCTAAAACAAACTCCTCGCTCGCAACACCAAATTTTTGCGCCAATATTGCGCCATAATTTGAAAATTAATGAAAAAATATTTATCCAGCATTGCGAATATAGGAAGATTTCGCACATAAAAACATCGAAATGAACACTATCGAAACATTTCCCAGATATAAATTCACAGGATTAAAAAGAGACATTTTTGATAGTTTGCAAGAAGTTGAATAATATTAATTTTTGTAGTGTTATCATAATATTCAATTATTTGATATTGAAAACATATTTGCCTTAATACAGAATAATAGAAATTATTTCCTGAAGGAGAGTAACAAAACCTTCCGACCTACGTTTTCTATAGTGTAACATCTTACAATAAATTAATTGATTTTGTTCAAAAACTCATTCGGAAAGCTTCGAAGGAAATTAAAGCGGAACATTTCCTAGGAAATTAATTTAAAAGTAGATGGGAATTTGCGTAAATACCCCAGCTGCAAGTTAACTCAAGCAAATTGCTTTATCTTAAACTACAAAGTTCTTTTGTGTGATAGCGTGCAGAATAAAACACATTTATCTCCTTATAAGAAAGAAGGAATACGTGTAAAAAGGAGAGAAAGTAGTTAAATAATTATCGCCAGTATGCTTGGAAGTAAAGAATAATAATTTATATCACAGAATATAGCATGTTACTATTTTTAGTCAAGTATGTGTTGTTCACTTGCAGAAAACAAATTACTTCGTAGAAAATTTCCTGAAAATAGTACATTTTTTTGTGTTTTTGAATAATGTTTTTGTATAAAAACAAATATTTTTCTTTCTTGGCTTTATTTGTGAAAATATTATTCTTACTTTAATATTGCAAATATCTATATGAATTCATTGACACGTGTTATTTATGGTTGAGTAGAAACTGACGCATTAATCTTGCGTATATGTTTAAAATTAATGTGTACAACATGGAGAATAAAACATATTAATAATATATAGCGCTAAAAAATTACAACGTCGCAATGCATAATTTGGTATCCTACAATGTAATTAATTTGCGTGTGGTCGTCCGTGGTTTGTCACCCTCAAAATTGTGCTAAAAATCGCGAAGACTTTTCGCGATATATCACCATATGTGCCTCCAGATATTAGTCTCCAAAACTGAAGTCAGCTGGGGATATTTTGAATATTTGGCGAGAAATCTCCAAACCCATGTTATTCAATAGGAATTTTGTGAATACATAACTCGCGCTCTCATTAATCAATTTTCTTACAACAACGTGGGTATAGGGAAACACTTGTTGTACCTACTGTTGTTGTTGCTGTAACATGTGGCTTTATTGGAAACAAATCCATTACTGTAAGAATCTCACACAAAGAAAACCAAACAAGCAGTACATAGAAAACATACATAAAGACACAAGTCGACATTAAGTTGAACGCTCACGCCACAAAAAGTCAAAGGGGAGCTGGCACTACTTTTTAGTCCATGAGGCTTCCAGGTTCGCAATACAGCTGTGAGACTATACTCCTTGGCTTTGGGTATCCACGTTCAGTCACGGACACTTCAAAATATGTTCTGAATTCAAAGTTTAAGTTCTACAAATTAGACAAGTGTTCGAGGCGAGGACACATATCCTGTTTAACCCTTTAACGCGCAGTGTTCCCGCTCTGGGAACACCAAACTCTGACGTTTTGACTGTTGCCTTTCACGAAGAATAGATTTGATTTCTATAAAAATAGTTGTGGGTGACATAGCTGCACGAGAATCCTTTACTTTTTAGCACGTCATTTCCCGTAAAAAAATGGTCACGATTATTTTTAACAGCACCGACATCTGCTGAAAAAGGGAAGAATGCGAGAACAGCTGGATAGATTGCCCAATGCTGAAAAAAGGGCAGCTGTTGCCATCGCTCGACTGAACTACCAGCAATATGGCGGACGATCGAAACGTTCATCGCGTGCCACAGATCTAGAGACCCTTTTTTGACGCAGCTGGCTGTGCCGGCACTGCCAGCTGCGTCAAAAAAGGGTCTCTAAATATGTGACACGCGATGAACGTTTCGATCGTCCGCCATCTTGCTGGTAGTTCAGTCGAGCGATGGCAACGGCTGCCCTTTTTTCAGCATTGGGAAAGGATTGCTCCTCAAAAGGTTAAGTGTTCCTCAAGACAATCGTGTCCGGTTCTTAATCTGAAGTTGGAAACCGCTTCTTTACGTTGTGAGAGGTTAAAGATTTTTCACATGTCTTGAATGTTGTGCAACTTTTTGGCCTTCAGATTTAGCTATGAGGTTGCCTTACAGTATCTTAAAGATGTCTCTATGAACATATTTCTTGAAAGATTCTGGCGGAACTTGTTTCTGTCCAATATTCACGAGGGGTTTCCTCTCTTTGCAAGTAAATCTGCTGCTTCGTTACCTTTAATTCCTATGTGGGAAGGTATTCATTGCAATACGATTTGCTTATTTTTAGTTCTTAAATAATTAATAACTTTCCCAATTTGAGTTATTATTGGAGGTTTCAGAGTGATGATTCAACGAGACTGCTTGAATGGCCGCTTTGGAGTCCACGAATATTGCCATTTTTGAGTAGCAATCGTTTTTACTCTAAATTTTAAATTATTTATGGCTAAATGTATTGCATAGATTTCAGTGCCAAAGTTTGTCATAATTTTTCATAAATATTTACTGTTGTAGAGCTGTCGGGAAAAAAAAAAAACGCCCAATTGCTCTTCAACTGCTCTGTATCAACTACGTTTTTTTCAATGTCAGCGCCCTGTTTTGATTTTATTAAACGTAAGAAAACCTTCAAATTACCCTGAATATAAGTTTTCAAAATTGTTCTACGATAATTTTTCAGAAATAAAGCGGATTCTTTTATGCTGGATTTTAAGGGGTTATCTCCAAATTAAGAACGGTATATGGACGTTTAGAATTTTTTTTCCTTACCTATAATTTATTTACTGTAAAGAACTTTACTATTTACAGTTTAACTTACGGCATTTTAATTAACGGATCTTTAAGCTTGTTGTGTTAATATATTTGTAGGCAGTTTTTCAAAGTCCCGATTTTGTGCATATGACTTAAATGTAAGTAAACTTCCGATTTTACGCCACTAAGTAATTTTCAACTCCGGATATCCCGACGGTTTGGGGTTATTTTCTAATTTTTATAACCCATTTTACAGCACGGTAATTGCGCAGTTAAATAACTTTTGAGCAGAAGGATGTTGCCACATCACTGGAAGCAATGATTCCTGAAATCGTAAAAGAGATCAAAGCCAAGCGGACAGAAATTTCTTCAGACTCGAAGAGGGAAAGTGATATGGAACTGGGGGCAAAAACATCAAAAAACAAGCCTTCCACTAAAACAGAAGCATTGTCTTGCCTTGAAACAGTCAGTAATTATCTGATATCAATTTCTGAAAGAAGGGATACTGATATTAATTCATTGTATAGTATGGGTTAGAAAACTGTAAGAAGCACGTCTAGGAATAAGCAAAGGTTAATTTATCGTTATTTCACGTCATAATTATAAAATGCTAAATGACCAAAAATCTTTTTCCCCTTTGTAAATGTATTGCTTTATTGCTTGGAAACGAAAGAATGGTCTTAAATCTCAAGTTGGTCTTAAGTATAAAAAAACAGCTTTTTACAAACATGGCTTTCTGCAAATCCGTTTATCGCGACACTCCATTTATAACGCTTTTTTGTAGTCCTGAAATTCTGAGGGGTCGTGATAACGAGGTTCGACTATATTTATATTAACATTTTTAGTATAATATTACAAAATGCAAAATTGTTGTTATACTGTTCTAATAATCATTGAATATGTTAGAGTTTAATTAATAAACCGAGATTTTTCGTCGTACTATAGCTTACTTTAATTATACTATTATGGATATTTAAACAATACGGCAGTGGTATTTATCGAAACCGGCTTACATTTCCATATGAACCCATTTTAACTGATTTTGAAATATTTATTGGGTATTTTAAAAGCTCTCTGACACTCGAGAAATGTTGACAGAAACATCATTGGCTCCTTGCCAGTGACGCCCGAACTCAGTTCGGGCAAACGCAAGTGCGCCAATTTTTAATGCCCAACCTCAAGTTCATTAACAAAATTAAAGAATTTTTTGTCCATTTTTTGCACGTTTTTTCCAAATATATACCAATGGCAAAAGGTTAAGCGTGAGAGTCTGTCCTCAGCTCAACTGACCAATAAGAGCATGAAAGTTACTTAATAAAAATAGCCGAAGTCGAAGAATTGTTTCACGCAAAATAGAGAAATACGTATGAATAATTTTCATATAGTAAATATACAGAATGGAGTCTCGAATTTTATTTTATAAAAAGGTGGTTTATGTTTGGGAAGCGAAATGAACATGACTAAAATACTATGAAAATGTTCAAATCTTAATGTACAAAATTATTTGCTTTAAAATTTCCTATTTTCAACACCCCAAACATTTACTATTTTTGCGCAACATAAATGTAATTTTTTACATCCTACAAATAAACATGCATTTTTAAGATAAATTTCGAAAATTTATCGATTTATAAATTTATATATGGTCTCTTAACTCATCCAAATACGATATTTTTAATGAGCATAAAATCAACTAGTGAATTAAAAATTTGAAATTTTGCACAGCCATGTAAAATTACTCTTTGGATCTATTTCAGCCGAAATTTTGCTAGCTATTCATAATTTTTTTTCAAATATTAATTTAACAATTCATAATTAATTGTAATATTTTATTTAAAAATACAATAATAGTAAATTATGTTTAGGCCGTTTAGTTCTAATAGTACGAATAAAAATTAGCTTCTTAATATTAAATGATATATCGATTAAAGTATGAAAACATATTTTAACAAAGGGGGAGTGAAATTTTGGAAGCTCATAACTCATTCATTTTTAGTTCAAATCAGAGGCGTAGCCACGGGGGGGTTTAGGGGAGTCATAACCCCCCCCATGAGGAATTTTTTGCCATACAAAATGTATATTCTTCACTCCATTATCACACACATGTATGCATATATATGAGTTGCAGTAGTCGTAACCCCCCCCCCATGAAAAATTTCTGGCTACGCCCCTGGTTCAAATGTATTGAAAGTTTGTACTCGGGGTTAAATTGAATTAAATTTTAGAAATATGAAATGAAATCTAGATGTTGCTTTTCGAAAAATTAAAGCTGGTGAGCATTTAAATATGAAGATGGCCCCCTATGCAAATTTTATCTATAAAAAATTTAAGTGTACTTCATTTGTAAACGATTGGTATATGTAAGAATGCTGTACGACGAACGACGACTGATTAAAGTGCAAGTGAGCCTTTTTTCAGGAATTATTCAGTTCATTTTATTTTATTTTATTTTATTTTGTAAAAATATATACAAATTATGTTTTCCATATCATTCCTATGTTATTCTCTATGCTATTTGGAATATAAAATGCTGCTTGCTTTTCATTTGTTTCATAGCAGAAATTCTGAAAAGTTTCGAAACAAATTGGGTCAGAAAATATCTGAATATAGAAATATCATTTTTCAGTTTACTTTGACAATCGTGCGAGCCGTATTATATGTTATGCCGTATTATATATTTTGAGAAAGAGAAAATCCATTTAAATTCGTGCATTATCTTAGAATATTTGAGAGGTACAACAGTAAAAATACACGAAGAAGGTTTAAGATAATCGTCTTGTTCATTCATTTTATTTTGAGAATAGAATGGATTCGAAAATTCAAACAATATATAAATACCGTTGAATTGGAAAAATGTTTGCATGATGCAACACAAAATTATATAAAATTTCTTTTATAAATTTCAACATATTTTTAGAATCTCAAATAAGCTACTTAAATTAATCAAATCGTTTTATCTCTGACTATTTGAAAGGTTAATTTTTCCTACACACTCTAAGAGTGACATTTAAACTTTATTTATCTGAACGAGTTTATCATCAGTCTTAAAATCTGTTACTTGTTCCTTCTTTTGAAAATACGAAAATATTCAGCTAATTAAAATTCAGCTAATTTAATCAGTTTTCTAAAACTAAGTAAATAAATAAATAAAATTAGGCATTCAGACCTTTTGTCGATTAACTCTTTGAGGCGCAACCCTTTCCCAATGCTGAAAAAAGGGCAACGGCTGCCCTTTTTTCAGCATTGGGCAATCTATCCGGCTGTTCTCGCATTCTTCCATTTTTCAGCAGATGTCAGTGCTGTTAAAAAGAATCGTGACCATTTTTTGACGGGAAATGACGTGCTAAAAAGTAAAGGATTCTCGTGGAGCTCTGTCACCCGCAACTATTTTTCTAGAAATCAATCTATTCTTCGTGACTGGCAACAGAGTTAAGTGTTCCCAGAGCGGGATCACTGCGCGTTAAAGGGTTAAATGGTAGGCAGGTTTGTCGCCAAGGTCAAGGAGTCAATGCCTGTACAACGCACTTTCCCGCAACACACATTGACAGCAGGAGCGTAGCCAGATTAGTGATGAAATTCCGCCTATTTATACACATATAAGTTCATATCTCCTCCCCCCCCGAAAAATTTTCCTGGCTACGCGCCTGATTGACAGTATATTTTATTTTTCCATTCACAGTACATTTTTTCACAAATTAATCATTTCATTTCAAGACCGACAAGCTAATGATAAAGCGAACCACTAAAGAAAGAAAATTAAATTATCAATTAAGTTCGAAGTTCATCGACAGAATCTTACTAGATCAACCGAAGCTAAATTTTAATTGCTGAACAGAAAACTTTACGGCGCCCATTCCAATTTTAAATATCAATTTCCAAAGCCTCCCTATAAAACGCGGACGTTTAAACCAGGAGCTAAACTCTCAACCGAGTTTCTCTCCCCCCCCCCCGAACGTAATTTGCACACTTCATCTGATTCAACATTTGTGTCGGAACATTGGGAAACATTTCATCTGCCAGGATTATACAAACTGCAAACGTTTATCAAAATCTGTGGCCCTCCAGTAATGTTCCCACGACACTGATTTTACTGTTGGCTCAGCAGCAAATATTGATTGTAAAATTGAATTACGGAGCAGAATATTATGATGTTTTCGGGGGGTGCAAGGTGAAGATGGCAGAACAAACGATTTCCGGAAAAGTCAACAATTTTGAAGAGTTCAAACTTTGTAAGCGTTAAAACTAAGCGGTGAAAATTAGAAGAGCAAAGTATCTGCAAACGATGAATTCAAACAACTAAACGCTTTCCACATCAGCTAAGGGAAAAAACTAAAAAACACGCTTTAGTGATAAAGTGAACTAACTAAAAAGTGAAAAATAATTCTTATAGAAATAAATTATTTTTTGTATCATTTTTGTACTAATCGTACCGATGGAATATTCTCAAGAACTGATACATGGAGCACCCCACGATTTCTTCACAATAATACTATTTTTCTTTCATTAATCTATTTCTATATTAAGAATTATTCTTCACTTTTTAGCTAGTTCAATTTATCATTAAAGCATCTTTTTTAGTTTTTTTTAAACTATATTTATTTTTCACTTTTTAGTTCGATTTGCTATAAAAGCGTGTTTTTTTAGTTTTTTTTATACATCTAGGCATCCTTCGAAGTTCTATTTATTTATGAATTGATAAATTATGCTTGAATCTGAAGGATTCAAGGAGTATTAGTGCAAAATATTTCACTATATACTAAATGGCTCTTGTCACGTACACAAAATTACGATGCCACAATGTCTTTATCACTCTGCAGCTCTTTTATAAATAATATATTTTAAAACATAGAAACTACCTTAAAAGTTCTTAAACCACTTAGTATTTGAACTTTAGACGTATGCGTAATATTGTAAATTCAAAACTGCAACGTTCTGCCACTTCAAACTGCAGTCAAGTGCATCCGAACTAATTGCAAAAACATGTCCCTAACAATTTGGAAAACTTCTGTAAGAGTGTTTTAAGTCTTAATAATTTGCTGAATACATAAATGCATGATAAAAAAATCAGTGATTAATTTGCACTTGTTACCATGTCTTCAACAACATAATTTTAATTACTTAACAAATTTTATGTTGCATTGAAAAAGAATAATATACATTAGAGATAAAATTTTTAGATTTGCCATCTGGATTTCAAAAACGTAACTACCCAAACATTCTATTCGATACAGCTACCAATAGCGAGAGAGGTTCTACTCCATTGTGCTGAGCCGAGTGCCGAAATGGTACGCATGCGTAGACCGCGCGCTTGCTCCATCTCTCTCGCTCTCACGCAAAGGATCTCTAAGAAAATTACTAATCCTGACGATCCTAATCAGGATAATGGGATACACTTCTCAAATTATTGTATATATATATATATATTAATTATGATGGAGTGGATGAAAAAATAATTAAATAATTAATTATTTTTTCATCCACTCTTTTGATATAATCCTTATCCGGGATTTGACTTCAAAAATTCTGGCCTATTAGTAAGTGGTGCGATATGATGCGAACAGGAGCATCCATTCAGGATAAGGTATGCTTAGATGAACTAATACAGGGAGATTCGAAATTAATTTTACAAACTTTTAGGAAAGGTGGGATACAACCAAGGAGGTTCAGAATGACAGAGTAATGCGGGGTCGGAAACGCCGTCTTCATGTACTTGTTAACCCTTTAACGCGCAGTGTTCCCGCTCTGAGAACACCAAACACTGACGTTTTGACTGTTGCCAGTCACGAAGAATAGATTTGATTTCTATAAAAATAGTTGCTCGGGTGACATAGCTCCACGAGAATCCTTTACTTTTTAGCACGTCATTTCCCGTAAAAAAATTGTCACGATTATTTTTAACAGCACTGACATCTGCTGGAAAATGGAAGAATGCGAGAACAACTGGATAGATTGCCCAATACTGAAAAAAGGGCAGCCGTTGCCATCGCTCGACTTAACTACCAGCAAGATGGCGGACGATCAAAACGTACATCGCGTGCCACATATCTAGAGACCGCTTTTTTGACGACAGCTGGCTGTGCAGCAGCTGCCCTTTTTTCAGCATTGGGAAAGGGTTGCGCCTCAAAGGGTTAATAATCACTTTAGACGAGTTCAATTACTAGTAAACTTTCCGACCATGGTCTTTCAAAACTAATCCTTCTTTCACCGATTGCACTGGATAAAAATCCTTAATTTAGAATTTTTTTTTCATTGCATTGAGGAAATAGTTAGAGGAAAGCCCGTTGTTTATGAAACTTGGTTAAGAAATTAGACGCGCACTTCTTTCAAAGGGATTATTAGCAGGTACATGAAGACGACATTTCCGACCCCGCATTCCTTTGTGATTCTGAACCGTCTTGGTGTATCCTAATCCCCTAAAAGTTAATAAAATTAATTTCTAATCACCCTGTATATTAGATGCTAAATGTCCGTATCCGTATCTGACGATCTAGCATTTTAATGATCCAGGCCCCGCCACGGCCTAGTGGATAAGACATTGAACACGGTAGATAGCTAAAGTGTGAAGGTCCTGATTTCTGGCCTACCGCTGGGTTGTCGATCGAACGGTATGGAAGTTTAGGGCATTTTTCTCCAGATGCAACGTGAATACGCGTTAGAAACCTTTAGAAAGCCCCCCTCAGATACCTGAAGTAGGTTTACCTTAAACGCAATGCAATACAGTTTAATGATCAAGCGTATTTGTTAGTTATAACCGACAATGCTAACACCAAATTAACAAATTTTTCAACTTTTATGGGCTCGAGTCGAGTGAATGGAAAGTGTATTATATAATCGATATTTTTGGAAACTGTATTATATAATCGATAATATAAAAATGAAGAGGAATACATTTTGCCCTGATGTTTGGACATTACGAAAACTGGTACAACCTGTGAACAGTACATTTCCGTTCAGAAACGAAAAAATGTCAAATCAGCTACTGTAAAACTGAAATGCTACTATTTTGGTTTCTCTTTTTTCCCAAGTTTAAAGACTATTATTCATCTGCTTTAGGGTTATCTAAGAAAAGTAATGGGCATATATAAATTATTTTAACAGTTTTTTAACCCTTTTGCAGTCGTATAAGATTTTACATTGGTATCATGGTGGTCGAAATTAATTTTTTGAATGAACAGTGATACAGTAAACATGCATGGCTGAGGGTAGACATACAACTGAAATGGCAAAAACGTTTTGGTGGCTGAGAGTAAGTAGAAACACTACCAGAAACGTAAAAAAAAGCTTTGGTGGTTAGTAGTGAGAATAGATATACGACTGAAACGGCAGAAAAAGCTTTAGTGGCCTAGAGCAGTGGTGCGCAAACTATTTTCATCTGCGACCCCCTAATTTGTGTAAAATTTTGTTGCGACCCCCTATTTTGAGTAAAATTTTGTCGCGACCCCTGGATAGACAGTAGACATTTTGTTTAATTGAAAACGAAGTTACATTGAAATTCTTTCTGAGAGTTGCTCTTACAGGGTGTTTTTAAAAGAGGGTCGTGACATCATCGATTGAAATAACGCGTTTTTAAACTAGCGCACCAAACTTATAAACCACCATAAAAATCTTATAAAACTTGTAACATCATAAAAATCAGTTAATGAAACAACACATAATTTTATGAAACAATGCTTTATTTATGCATATGGATATAAATATTGTTTACTGAAAAATCCTTTAAAAAAACTTCACATCATAAAAAGTCAATGTGAAATATGTGCTTGCATAAAGAGCTCATGATTGCTTCTATGTTCGGATCTATATTGGAAATCGCAAGTCTTAAGTCATCCTCTGGATCCAATCGAGATCGATGTTTTTTTTTTAATGGAAAATAATTTGGCAGATCACTATGCATTATCAATTTGCAGATCACTATGCATGATAACGTGGTTTTGAAGCCCCGTGATGGCGATCGCGAATACCGCGCTCGTAAAATAATAATTGTCAGTTTCTTCTATTGAATTATTTCAGTTCTTTGAAATGAATAATTGTAGATATTTCATAAATTTGAATCTCTTTGAATTTGCCGACGCCCAAAAATTATCTCGCAACCCCCGGTTTGCGCACCGCTGGCCTAGAGTCAAGGACGGATTAAGGCGGAGGGCGGAAGAACGCCTACCCCACCCGAGGAAAAAGAAATTATAACGATGGAAAAAAATCCTTTTTTACTTCTATAAAATGGGCATATAGTCCGACCAGCTGCTCCCACCCACAGAATTGTATTACAGTTAATTAAACCGACATCTTAAAGCGGCTCATAAAAAAACACGAAACTCTGTAAAATATCGATAAAATTTTTGTCTGCATATTTTCCGTCCGAAACAATCAGTCTTTTAACGCTTACTATCAGTCAATCAACAACCTAGTGCTAAACTTTATAAACATTTCTACTTCTCTGCCGAACAACAATCCGTAACTCAGCCTTATCCTTTCCCATATTCCCCATTTTTTTTAACCCAATCCTTTATCTTTTCCACACTAAAAATAATGCAAGAAAATATATATTAGCCTTTGCAACTGAGGATTTATTTCGGTACAAGCAAAAATGGCGGCGTTCCAAGGGAAGTAGAGAAATAATTGAGGAAAAACAGAGGTCCGTATTCCAGAGCAAAGTTTATCCGAGTTCTTTTGGCAACGCAGCCTGCAGACTACGCGGCGCCGAAGGGATTTTCCAACGCTGTTTAATTGAGCCTGAAAAGAAGGAATGATGCTAAGTTATTATACATCCAGCTTTCATCAAAATGTAACGGTTCCATTCAAAGTAATGTGTTCTCCTTAGCAGAAGAAAAATTTTTCTTTAAAAAGAAAATATATTGTTTGTCTTCTAACATCTAGGACACATTTCGGTGCGCGTGCATTTTGGGGACTGTATGAGATCCACAGACACTATCGCTTGCACTGGCATGTTTCCAGAATGTCATCCTCGAAAATGAGGCCATTTCTCGATTTTTGAAAATAAAAAGTAAAATATTAATCATTCGGAATATTGTATGCCCTTCTGCGCTGAGATTATCACTGCTTGTAAAGAGTGATTCAATAATTTCTTTTTTCTTTTCTAATCGTAATTTAAAACATCGGTTGCGTGCGAATACAATAATTTGTTAATGCAAGATATTTATGAAATTCAATCTCCTGAACTATGTAGATTTACGGGATGAAACAACTACGAATGTTACGTTATAGAAGGATAATTTAAAAAATAAACATACATGTTAGAGTAATAACCATGTATCACACATTTAACCCTCAAAACGGTTATAACATAACAAACATATCGTTCACTACATTCCAGGTTTCACTGCAATGCATCTGTAATTTAAATTATTTATAAAATTCAAGTATTATAAAATATGTTTCAATACTGAAGCTTGTAAGTAATTTAGGAGCTTATTTTTTAATAACTAAAAATCTTCCTATCAAAAATTATTTTTTTAAATAGAAAAGATCAACTTCGATTGCATTCATCCGATTTTTATTATTTTTATACTTTTCACGATACATAACTATGATTCCTTACTAATTAAAGAAGAAAATTTCACAAAATTTTTTTAATTTAATAATCAAATATATTTTTTTATTCGTCTTGCATCATAATGTAACTTTTAATCAAAACTACTATTGACTAATTGTAATTATGTCTGCATAAATTTTGGAAAAGATATTCATTGACAAAGACTATAAAACAGTCATTCGTAATGTTCAAGTTCTCATTACTCTGAACTAAATTTTTAATTGTACATATTTAACTTACCTTAACGAATAGTGCTGTAAGTCAAAACTCTAATTAATAACAGTAATGGCTACGTCTATCTTTTCCAAATTTTTGATTGGCAGAGGTTATAAAATATTTACAATATTGTTTAACTTTTTCATTCTGAATTTAGCATTTACTGATCAACACTTAAATTACCTTAACGAAAAAAAGTATTTTAAATTTAAAATTTCCAATTTAGATAATTATGACACAAAATATTTATTTTACTGCATATTTAAAAAATGTCGATTATCTTTTTTACCTCCATTGAAACGTTAAAAAAAATTGTTTTGTAAGTACTGTATAATTTTTAGAAAAAGTCCTACCAAAAAGGGATTACCAAAAAATAAAAAGTAACACCAGTTGATAAAGTGTCAAGAAAAAAAAATATAAGAAACCCATTAGTTGAAAATTTAAATGAAACAATTTTAGTCAGCGGAGCTCACATGCGAAATAATATACTGAAAGTATCTTAAGCCGTACCTTTTCCAAATTAAATAACTGCAATTAGCAAATTTTTGAAAACGTTTATAACTTTAATAATTATTTGTAATTAGAATGTCAAAAACGTAGCTGTCTCCTTTTCTTTAGCTGAAGAACTCTTTAGCCGCAAATTTGAGTCCACGACTTGAAGGAGAAAACTTTTATAATCTCTAATTAAGAATGTTTAGGAAACCTCTGCATTTGACTTAAACCGCAAGGGAAGGTGAAATATTAAGCCTGGGATAAAATTTAAATATCTGAATAAAATTTTAATAACAGTGACTGAGGGAGACATTTTAGTCACGAAATTTTCTGAGCGTTAAATAAATTTTAATTTAGAGCAAAGAAAATGCTTCACTGTACTGACTGTGGTTCAATTGCCTGTATGACGATGTCAGGTTGAAAATACATAAATTAGACACAGTTTACTAACCGATGGGGGTTCAATATATGTTCATACAAGCAAAAATTAATGCAAATAAATGCGCGATATAATGGATAATTTTTCAGCAGCACTTCTTTAACGATACGCTAACGCTTTTACACTAAAGGAGCCTCCAAATATGCTGCATTAATTTAACAGAATGCGTACAATTTCTTAGGTACACTGATAATAAATGTGTCGTGTAATCAGAGCTTTAATCTAAATTTTATTACCAAAAAATTTTGATGGTAATAAAATTTAGTGGTGACATGTGACTTGATAAAGTCACATGTGACTTTATCATGTGACCAACATGTGACTTTAATACTATAGCGAAATACCTTAAATTTTAACCAGTATTAAATTAAAATTATTTAAAAACTAAAAGAACGTTTAAACAGCACACTCATGCATAAAAACGAAACATTACAAATAGTTTTCGCTATCTGGTTGTATAGAAGGAGAAAATTTTTACAGCTAATGAAGAATGGGTCGTTTTACCATCCAAAACTGAATTATTTTTTACATATGATTGCGTTACTTATAAAGTTGTTTTTTTTTTAGTTTTAACTCTTCTTATATCTAAATTTACGCCAATCTGAAAATTATGCTGAAAAAGGTATGGATAGGTGTTTTAATGGCATCATTACAAATAATGCTTATTGTTTATGCTAATGTATAAATTTCTAAGAATCATCAAAGAGTAGAAAAGGTACCATTGGTTTCAACTATCTAAGCTGAATCTTTAAATTGAGCTTTAGAGAGGCAGAAACGAAGATCGATAATATTTAATAAGTAATAGATAGTAATAGGTAGCATTAGTAGATTTGTTAGGTTAATATGAATTAAAGCACAGTATACCACGTTAATAAATATTTCGTGAAATTAAAAGTGGTCTATTGATTATTTTTCAGCGGTTGTCTTGCAACTAACTACACTATAATCCTACGTTGCGTTAATATATACCGTGATAGTTTCAACAAAAGGGACTACCTAAATTGTATTTTTTTTTTTTTTTTTAGATTTTGTTTTGTCACGGGTAGTCATTTTAAGAAAGTATTCTTTTCCTACCGTGTGAAAAACGGGCACGCAGCTAGTTTTTTAATAGCTTTCAGATTTCAATGGTCAGCAGTGCTGTGGTTTCAATTGAAGGTGCAAGAAATCCCTGCTGTTTCTTGGAATTTGTCGCTTGCAGAGCGTTAGGCAGAGTTACATCGCAAAAGCTCTCTAACGGCTGTATCCACCAAACATTAAACCTGTGAGTTAAATGAGTAGAGTAGTTACTTCAATGGTTAGCCGAGAAAGTATCGTATTCACCTTAATCACTAACCTTAGGTAGCTTCATGGTGAGGTCCATGAGAAATCTGATTAATTCCAAAATGATAATTCCAAAATGAGAAATCTGAGTCAAATTAGCCATCCGATATATCTGACTGGCAGAGTTATGGCATTTTGGTGAATACAAATACAGCGAAAATATACAGCGGCAAATAACTGGTAAATGGAGTGAAGCGTCAAACACGCTGTGGCGTTTTGGACTCGCCACAAGTGCTAAACAGGAAACACAAACAAAATTGAAGAGACTCGAGACAGGAGTTGAGGTTTTTGTTTAACGTTGATTATTAAAATACACATTTACAAACATTGACTGCATTCTGCAGACTTAAATACAAGCATCAACTTCCGCTCTGGAATTCGGGAACTCTCGTCCCTCTGAGAGCCGATCTCTGTTCGACCTCCTCGAACAGTCTCCAAAACGACTCTGAGCTCTCTGTCAGCGCCCAGCCTAGGGTTTCCACATTCGTGTGGGGTCGGTCGGCAAAAATCAAAAGGCCTCGCCTCCGATCTTCCTCCAAGCCCCCTGTGCGTTCGCACTCGTCATGTGGGGTCGGTCGACAAAATCAAAGGACCCCCTTTGCTCTTGGAATGTGCACTGGTCAAGTGTGCTTTCCGCATCGTGGGAAACACATCGAGTCCTTGGTACATTTTCTGGGGGGAGTAGTAACTTATCACAACTCCGTCCCTCATGAAGACAAAAGTTTCGGCGATGAAGCGGAAACCTTTTGGAAAAACAAAACCAAATCCGTAAGTCTCTCTTGAGACAATTCCCCGAGAGGCACGTACGAATAAAAAAGAAAACGCCTTTTAGCAAGGCGGACAAAGCTTACATCTTAATTCACTATATACACACACAAAAAAACTTTCTTTTAGGTTTTAAACCTGAAACAGCACTCAGTGTTAAAATCCAGGGTGCATTCCCAAATTCAAATACTATGATCTAATATTTACAATTCTCCTAGTAAAAAAAAAAAAAAAAAAAAAAAAAAAAAAAAAAAAATACACATCAACTATTCTGTAAACTAAACTTGAAAGGTGAAAACTTTGCAAACAGAGTCTTTCCCTGGTGGGACATCTCCTAGATTTCTTGATTTGTGAAATACTTAAAACTCTGCATTTTCATGAACTAACACTTGAAGTCTTTCATTGGAAGTTCTAATAATCACATGTTTTTCCTTTTTTCTGGATCCGAAATAATTATATAACAATAATTCAAAATTAGTTCTCTTACGGATAAAATTTCCAAAAGGGGTTGCAAAAGCAGCGTATCGCGTTGCGCCTTTCCTCAAGGGTGATCCGTAATCGGTCTCTCCCAATTTGATCACCACAAAGCCCAAAAGTCTTTTAACTTCCTCCCTTGATACTTCGGTTTGCCTCGGTGATATGCGATAAGGTTTCGCTCTCATCAGCTCGGAATGCGTTACCTCTATATCCCTTTCGATCAGTGGCATGATTCCCGGTTCTGAGAGCACTTTGCTACGACCCTGCAACGTACGCCCAAAAATCTCTATTTGCTCCGCAGTCAACTGCTTCTCAAGCGCGCCTTCTTTAAATATCTCCCGGAGATCATATTGAATGGGGTTAGGTAAAGGGTATGGAATCTTGGCCTCTAGCTCCACCTCCTCCTCCCAGTTTTCATCCATTATAAAGTTAACGCACTCGGTTCGCTTATAGTAGGGTTTCATAAGGTTTACATGATAAATCATAGATTTATCTCTTTTCTCTGGCAGGTCTATGAGGTAATTAGTGTCCGAAATCTTGCTAGTCACCGTTCCTGGCCCTATCCAATTTACGGCCCTTTTGTTTTGTTTCGACGTGGCCAACGCCTGATCCCCCACCTTAAACACTCTTGACACTGCATTCTTGTCATACCACAATTTTCCTTTTCCGTGCTTTTCAGTCATTTCCTCTGCCGCCAACGCCTGCCATTTTTTTAACCTATTTGTCAGGCTCAAAATATACTCTACAGCGTTTGTGTCTAATACAACTAGATCGAGACAACTTTCAACTACCGGAGTCTGCGGAGTGCGCAAGTCCCTTCCCTGGACCACATCTGCCGGACTAAACCCTCTACCTTCACGCGCCACTGTTGGAAGTGCAAACAAAGCCAGAGGTAAATTATGCTTCCCGTCCTCCACTGTCTCTAAACCTATACATTCCGAAATTATCTGAGCAAAAGAATGAACTTTCTCAACTGAATCACTCAGTGGGGGGCACAACGAACTGTGGATGACGCGCATCCTGAACGTGTTAGGAAATTCTGAATTCAAAATACTAGCAACTTCTAGCGACTTCTTCAGGAAAGCCCCTCCGTAAGAACACGGTATTTAACTCATTCCCAACATTCACTGACGTAATTTCCTGAATAGCCGTAGCTTCAGGGTTACTGGTAAGACAAATATAGCTTAGGATATATTTGTTATGTTTTGTGCCCATCGGTAAGGGACCCACCGTATCAATCTCAGTTGTAGAGAAAATCTCTGAAATACTAGGAATTAATTTCATTGGGATTCTTTCCCGGTCGTTATTTTTATCGAACTTCTGATATTCTAAACAAGACCTTGAATATAATTTAATTTCCGGATAACATCGTGGCTCGAAAATTTGACGCAACCTATCCTTAGTTTTAGTAAATCCCAAAAGACCTGCAATGTCTTCGTGACCTAGCTCTATAATTTTCTCCTGGTTCTTTTGAGAACCGCGAAACCGAAATTTGTCCTCTCCCCACTTTAAATCTATCACCCGCACTACTTTTCCTGTCAAAACTTTCAATTCTGCACCCTTCTGGGCTTGATCCGCTACAGGATTAAGAACTTCGCAACTTTCTTGCTCTACTCCAAAATCAGGAGAAGGTACAATAGCTAGACTACTTTCTTCTCTTGGTTCAGCGGGGGGGAAACTCATGCTCTCTTCCTCTGATTCCGGAGGTAAATCCGCTACTGAAGGGGTGTCCGCTTTCTTGGGACTAAGCTCCTCTATTCTTTGACGGCTT
Organism: Cheiracanthium punctorium; assembly: GCA_038373885.1. Classification (NCBI taxonomy): domain Eukaryota; kingdom Metazoa; phylum Arthropoda; class Arachnida; order Araneae; family Cheiracanthiidae; genus Cheiracanthium; species Cheiracanthium punctorium. Next base: position 453,082 of record JAWZYV010003946.1, on the reverse strand, counting down.
TCCCGCTTCGCCTTGCTTCGCGTGATTGCGGTTATGAGATTTGGCTTATTACCATTGTTAACTAATAGCTGAGCGGTTTTATTACCTAATAAATAATAACCTTGATCCAAATCATCCGTTTTTACCGCGACTTCAGTTATGACTTTGCCAAACTCGCCCTCTAGAGCGACCCTTGCTAGAGGCAAACACCTGCACTCCCTGTCTAAAGGTTGTCTGACCCAGACCACTTCTCCCGTAAAGTCCTCCGACTTAACCCAACTTTTAGCACACACATCGATTCCGCTCCCGCTATCACGTAAGCAGTCCCGTTCTATACCATTTACCTTAACCTTGCTCGTAACCGGCGTAAAACACTCGCTCAATACATTAAGGTTATTAACAACTTCACTTCGCCTTTTTGCCAACTGGGGACACACTGGCCTAATATGACCTTCTTCAGAACAATGAAAACATACTACCGGTTTTCTTTTGTCAAAAAACTTATTCTCTGGTACAGTAGTTTCACTTTTCCGAAAGTCCATAAGTCTTTCTTCCCCGCCTCTTGAGTCCCTCTTTTCCTTACCGAACTTGCCCTTTCTTTCCCATGTTCTTTCGTCTTTCTTTCTATAGTTTCGCCGTACATTCTCAAAATGGTCAAGTTTCTCAGCCAAAACGGACGATTTCTTAAACTCCTCCCACTGATCTAAATACTGCTCTCTGGCCTCTACTGGGGCTCTCTTTTTTAGTTGTTCTAACAACATTAATAACTTTAATGCGTCAAAATCCGTTACTCCGGCCGATTCTAACCAGCTATTCAAATACCCTTTTAATTCGTATACAAGATCTGACCACAAAGCCCCGAACTTTCTTCCGTGCTCTTCGAATTTCGTCTTAAGGGCTACCGAGCTAAGTCTGAATCTTTTTAGCAACAATTTTTTGATGTGAGAAAAGTCATCGCTAACCTCCGCCGGCTCCTTCACAATAATTTCCGCGACATCCGCAGGTAATAGGGGAATCAATTGGGTTACCCACATGTTTTCGGGTACTTTTTCTTTACCCGCCTGACGCTCAAAAATCATAAAAAATAGGGCGATGTCCAACACCTTGGGATCGAATTTGGGGACTAAATCTTTCAAACTGACGCGCCTCGTAGTTTCCTCGCTAATCACCGTGCTTATCGAGCTTACACTCGCGCTCTCAGCTGAATTACAAATTTTCAGTTTTTCAAGTTCATATGCACGCCTGCGGCTTTATCCATTCTCTCCTGCTCTGCTAATTTATGTAGCCGCGCTTGCTCTGCTAATTTATCTAGCCGCGCTTGCTCTGCCTGCTTAGCTATGCTTTCTTGCTCCTCTAAAAAGGCTTTAGCCGTATCCTCGTCATAATCCGGAGATCCTTCTATAGCCCGAATAATGTTTTTCACAATATCTGAGTCGGATACCTCCACTTCAAATTCTGCTGCTAAGAGTAGCAGAACGTGCTTTCTTTGTTTTTTCATAAACGCCATTCTCAAGTAAATATTATGCCAAAAAAAAAAAGAAGTAGTAACAGTAACCAAAACAATACACTTTTCAGAAAACCCCTTAATTCAGTTAACACAGTGCCCGAAATACCTATTTCCATGCACTGACAAGAATTAATTTTACACTGGATTCTAAAACTGAGTGGCCCTATCACTTACATACACTTTGGTTATTACAACTGTCACGCTGCTAAAAGCGCATGACTACATGAATCATGAGAAATTCTGGAAAATGTCATTTGCTCATGATAAACTCGAGCACTCGTTAGTTAGTGAACCCTTGACCCCAAATTAATCAAGTTAACTTTTAAACTACAAATAAGATAATCAGCGTGAGAAGTAACGGGATATCGGCGTGATTTTCACATGCTTGTCCGAAGGTCCAAAACAAAAACATATATAAAGCTCAAGCGATTAAGAGAGAAACAAGATTATCTTCCAACCGCAGAAAGGCTCTACTTCGACTACAAAGAGACCCCTGGAGGCATGGGTAAGCATTGTAAAATAGTTATGAATTTCCATCTTCCCTAGGTATTGTTTCTAATGATATTTTAATTAAATTGGTTCATCTTCCCTTAATCAAATAATAATGTTATTTTTATTAAATTGGTTTAGTTTACGATTGAAGGGAATGTTATTTTGGATTTAATTATGTAACCTTATACGAATCGGCTTTAAATAAAGAAATGTATATTTTACCTGTGAAGTTATTACCTCTAGTATATAAGCGTCTCACAGTTTAGATGTTCAGCTCCTGAAGGTGAATAAACCAAAGCTGAACCAAAAACCCGTGACATGTGGTGCCGTAAAAGGAACGCTTATTTTATTTTGCTGAGGTTTAACTTCTTAAGAATAGGTCTAGTGCAAAAATATAAACTTTTTTTTAATAACCTGAGCACCTAACCATGTTCAAATAATTTGGTTATAATTTTTATACATTAGGAAATGAATATAATAATTATTAGTACTATTTATGTTTTTACGATATGACTCACATTGCATTTCCTTGATGGAAAAGACCCATGATTTATCATATTGCATTTATGAGAAATAAAAAGTTCCCTGTTTTCATGTTTATTCCATTGCATTTATATGTAAAAGTATTATGTTTTTTTAAGTTATAAGCAAGGAGAATTTATCTGTTGCATTACATGTTCATTCATATGTGTACGTATTAGTTATATATCGCATATCATATTGAACGGTGATCCCTTCCCTCCCCTGAGATTGAAAAATGACTGAAACAGCAGCTCCCAATCCAAATAAAATTGCTGGATACCAAAGTTTAGTTAGTATTTTTGATGGTGAAATATTTTCAAACGTAGAGTATTTTTTTAATAACTTGGAAGAAACGGGTAAAATAGCTCAGTGGAACGATGCAGAACTTATTGCAGTCTTAAAAAGCAAACTCAAAGGTCCCGCATTACAGTTTTTCATAAATGATCCTGAACTCTTAAACGAAACTGAGTTCAAAAAAATAAAAGACAAATTTATTGACTTCTATGCACAGAAAACAACCCTTAGTCACCGGCAACAATTATTTTCAAATTGCAAACAGAATCCGGGTGAATCGGTCCGGAGCTTTTCAACACGAGTATCCAACCTCACAATCAATTATTTCGGTATAGAAAACGCATCCAAACCCGAAGTGGCTCCCATAGTAAATCAAACAAAACTCGCAAAATTTTTGGAAGGATTAAACCCCTCGTTGAGAAAACTCGCTCTCACTCGCAATCCTAATACCTTCGAAGAGGCGGTAAATCAAGTTACATTGGATGAATTAAATTCACATCAATTTACTGACAACGAAACCGTAAACACCTGTGCAGCAGAAACTTCTACTACAATCGGTACACAATTGTCAGCAATTTTAGCCAGTCAGACGGAATTAAATAAACAAGTGATAGGAGCATTAACACAACAAGCGTCACACCAGCATTATAACCCTAATTTTTCATCTCGTTATCACGCAGCAGAACAACTGCCTTATGATAACCAAAATTTTGATCTAATAACCGACAGAATCCCTTATCAAAATCGAAACTTTTTTCCTCGAGAACAAGCACCCTGTACTTTATGTGGTTCTTACTTTCAAAATCACATTTGTCCGGGTATAAGGGGACGCTCTACTTATCATTACAATCGTAGGACCCCTAGGAATTATCAGACTACTTATCATATGGCACCTCGAAATAGAAGTAATATGCGCGACACATCTTATACGCAAAACGGCAGTCACGTCCAGAACACTCTTCCAAATTACACACGCGGAAGAAATTTCTCACGAGTACGTCATTTAAACTCAAGGCGGGGCCGATAAAAGACACCCTTCGTCCCCAGAGACAAAATAAACATTTTGAGGGTTCACGAACCGGTAGGCATTTCGACACTGCGCAAGCTTCTTTTAAGGGAAGTGAAAATTGCTTTTTACCGATAATCTCACTTCGCATAGGCAGCCGAACCTACTCGGCACTAATTGATTCGGGTGCTAGCCGCTCTTTATGTAGTTTTACAGCATTCAAAAATGTACCCTCGTCTCTCATCACAAATACTAATGCAATCCCGAATGTTAAAATTACAACATTAACGGGAGCAGAAATAAAAGTAAAATCCTCAGTCGCTTTACCTATTACGGTCGCAAATAAAGTTTTTCGACATGAATTTTTAGTTACTCACGCTAACATAAGTACTGATTATGATATTATATTAGGAAATGATTTTCTTTCTACTTTTCGAGGACATATAAATTACCAGAATAGTACTGTAACTTTTCAGGAAAATTCGACGCGAATACACCAGTTTCGGGCTCCTCAAATTAATGTACTGTTAACGCAAATATTTGGAAAACTCGCACAGAAACTTAAATTGTCACCTCAATCTACCGCTATTGCTACTATTAAACTAAGTCAAAAAATACCGGCAGGCAGTAATGTGTTGATAAACCCCCTCCCCAACAAACATACTATTGAAATTCATCACTCGATATCTACGGTTAACGAGGATGGTACAGTTCCGTTATTAATTAATAACCTGTCACACACTCCTCTACATTTTAACAAAAATATGAAAATTGCACAAATAACTGCTGATATAGATATTGATGAGGATAAATCTATTCGTGAATTACGTAGAAAAGAGCTTAAATTAAGTGATTTTGACTTATCGCAAGTTCCTTTAAATGCAAAGAATAAATTAACTAATCTAATTATGGAATACGCCGATATATTTAGCACATCTTTAAAAACAATTGGTAAATGTAAGCTTCAGGCCCCTCCTATAAAGTTAACGGATACCACACCTATCCAGAGTCGGAGTTACCCGGTGCCCGTCGCCTTACGTGACAATTTGCGACAACAATTGCAAGAATTAGAAGAGGCTGAAATTATCGAGCGATCGAACAGCCCATATTCCTTTCCGTTAATTTTAGTCAAAAAGAAAGAAGAAGGTCAATATCGGTTAGTCATAGATTATCGGAAACTAAACCAAATAACAATTTCTTCAACGTACCGCTTGCCCCTTATATCAGACATATTAAATTCTCTTCGCGGAGCAAATTATTATACGACTCTAGACGCAAATGCTTCCTTTCATCAGATACGATTGCGTGACGAGGACAAACATTTGACCGCTTTCTCCAGCCCTTATGGTTCGTTTCAATACAAATTTTTAAGTTTTGGGTTGAAAAATAGCCCTCAAATATTTCAACAGACAGCTGATACAGTACTGAACGGCCTGCAATCTGAAAACATATCGGCTTACATCGATGATATTATCATACCGGCTCAGACTGTTGATGATTCCCTGCGCAAGTTAAAACTGGTCTTTGACAGATTTCGAAGCTTTGGTCTTACGCTAAACCCCCGAAAATGTCATTTTCTCCAATCGAGTATAAAATATCTGGGTCACGTTGTAGATAAGGATAACCTGCGACCACTTCCAGAAAATGTATCAAAAATAGAGGCTTTCCCGGTACCAACAACGTTACGTAAACTACGTCGATTTTTGGGATTAGCTAATTATTATCGAGATTTTATTGAGAACTTTTCAACAGTAGTCATCCCTTTGACGGATTTGACGAAATCTAAAACCCGATTTAAATGGAACTCTCAGGCGCAAGCCTCATTTGAAATAATTAAATCTAAATTACTGTCTGATGTTATGCTTAAGCATCCTAATTTTGACAAGAAATTTTATTTAAATTGTGATGCGAGCCAAGCTGCTATTGGCGCTTCCCTTTTACAAAAGGATGAAAATGGCACGCTACGACCGATTAGTTACTTTTCCTATAAATTAAAACCTCATGAGACAAAATGGCCTAGCATGCACCTTGAAGCATATGCTATTTTGCTAGCAGTACGACACTACAAAGTGTACTTATATGGGCGAAAATTCGAAATTATTTCAGACTGTAAATCACTAGAATATTTACTGAAATTAGAATCCCCTGCAAATAGATTATCACGATGGTTAAGTGAGTTGGCCGAATATGACTTCACTTTCCAGCATATTCAAGGATCCAAAAATTTCCTAAGTGACTTATTATCAAGGGACATCATTGGGACTGTTAATGTTGTTAAAACCGATATACCTGATCTGGAAACTATCAAACGAGAACAAAGAAAGGATCCCTTTTTAAAAACTATAATTGATTATCTGGAGGATAAAGCTTTTTCTTGTAAAACGCAGACGGATAATTATTTTTTGCAGGACGATGTGCTTAAACATGTGGGAAATCGAAACAAGCACTCAGCCAGAAATGAGTACTTTGAACAAATTGTGGTCCCGAAAGCTTTAATCCCGCATATTTTGGAGGGTTCAGAAACAGTTCATTTTGCATTTTATAAGAACTACAGGTCTATTAAGGAGAAGTACTTTTGGAAAAATATGTATCGGGATATAAAGAATTTTTCAAATTCTTGTACGCGGTGTATCGAACGCAAAGGATTTCCCCTTACAAAATCCTCGATACAAAACCCCGAAATTCCTTCGGCTCCAGGTCAAATATATTCTCTAGACATACTTGGGCCTCTAAAAATGAGTCAGCAAGGGAATAAGTTTATATTGTCAATAATTTGCCATTTTACTAAGTATTGTTGGCTTTTTGCTCTTAAGGATATCACAGCTCCAACTATAGCATCTAAGCTTCTGGAAGTTATTTTTACTTTCGGAGTCCCCCAGTCTATTTTAACTGACCTTGGAACAAATTTTCAAAGCATACTATTGACGGAACTATCACGCAAATTACAGGTGCGCAAACTAAAGACTACGGCTTTTCACCCGCAAACTAATACCGCAGCCGAAAGATTGAATTCCAGCATAAAAAATAGTCTGACAAGCCTAAGTGATGATATCACGGACTGGGATACGTATTTAGGATACTATAATTTTATTTATAATAATTCCTACCATGACAGCACACATGAAAAACCTTCCTTTTTGATGTTTAATCGTGATATCCAGTTACCCTTTCACCTGTTTGAGTCAAAGACTAACTTCCATTATTTTCCGTGTGACGATTATATTGAAGAAAATTTGGCAAAAATGAGATATGTGCACCAAAACGTTTATAAAAACTTAGAAATGGTTCAGCAGAAACAAACTAGGTTGCGAGAAAAGATTGCGAAAAACAAAACTTTTCAATTAGGTGAAAAGATTTATTTGTACACTCCCGCGACAACGACAGAAACAGGACGAGCTTTCGCTAAGAAATTTTCTGGTCCTTTTCGAGTCTTGGAAAAACACTCAGACCTTAATTACACAATCCAGGAAATTGATAAACCTCGTGCAAAACCAAGACGCATGCATGTCGATAGGATGTTTCACTATAGTGAAAGGCGCCCCGATTTAAAACTCCCGAATGATGAGTTCAGTCAAAGGCAGTTTCCGGCCCCCATTCGTGACATCCCTTCCACTTCACGGTATAACTTATATGACGAAACTGACGACGATGATAACGATTATGTGCCTCAGATACCGTTATATCCAGATCACTCTGATATAACACCAGAGACCCCTAATTTGACTATATCGGGGGAAGGCCAAGGTTCAGACGATAAGTCCTCTCAGAATACGACACCCCCATTTGCCAACAATGCACAATCCGCGATTAGTGCTCCTTCGCATAGTTACAATCTGAGGTCATTGGCTAACGCAACTAAACCGGCGGAAACGACACCTACTACTTTTTCAGATAAGGTTCTCGGCTGGGCTCTGCAAAGTAACACTCCGCAGTCAGATAAAAATTTGATTGATAAATTTTCGGACGTACTAGCAAGTAAATTAGCGCAAGACACGAGTAGTGAACGAGTAAATTTATTGAGAGACAATAAGATATTCAAAACACGGTATTTCTATTCAAGAACGTAACCCCCCCCCCCTACCATTTTTTTTCCTTTCTCTCCCCCAGACGATATTAGGTAAAAAGGACTCTACACTGTATTCTCGTTGTAAGGAGGTTGCTAGCGCTTCATTGCACAGAGTTTGTGCTTGTGTGGAACTGATAATTTCCCTTTTTTTTCATGCGGGCGTGATAGGGGAGATAATCTAGTTTTACTCAAGTACTTTGAGTTCCGATTTTCCTTCCGAAAACGCAAACACATACACACATGCATCCACGTACATATATAAGAGTATCTTTCGAATAAGGCATGATAAACGGAAGAAGTGTACGTACCTCTCATCTCGCATCCCCCCCCCCTTTTTCTTTTTCCCAACTGTGCCCCGATGAATGAACCTGTACAACAGACATGCAAAACAGGAAACATACATGTGATTCCTGTTTGAAAAAAAAAAAAAAATCATACAAAGGTCTATTAGAGTGACCATTCTTTACTTTCTTTTCCCCTTTAGTTCTTTTTATTAGATAGAATAGAGATATAATCACGACCACCTCATTTCTTTTGTTTCAAAATTTATTTATTTTAATTTTTTTTTACTGGAAGATGGAATTCTGGCTATTTTTTTTTGCGAACCTTGCATTCCAGGTGGTGAACTTCTGCTCTTGTTCTGGCTACCAGCGCTCGTGGTGGCGCACCAACTGAAGTTGTGCAGCAGGACCATAGAATATGAATGCACATACTCTACCAAATTGGCTGATCTCCCCGAATTACCACCAGGTTCATGTGCAGACGTGAACTGCCAGGGATGTGTGGTGGGAATATCCACATTCATCATCAAGGACGACAAATTAATTCCTGCCACACATTTCTTCGACCGTCCTACAGAGCACCAGGGACACATGGAGACATTCGCATGTCACCTTTCATCAGAAACCAGGGGCGACGAGCTCCCCATCCCCTGCGACTGTGCCGACAATTGCACTGGGACGCCTGCATTTTGTGAGCATTTTCCTTGCGACCCCCATGCAACGTGTTTCTGTGATATTACGACAACGTCATATGAACTGTCATACCTTTCAGACGATGAGGTAATTGTTAATCCTACGTTTCTGTCCATAGACATTTGCTTATACCGTATTCCAACGACAAAGAAGAAATTCAGGCGTCAACTTTTTGAAAATGAAGCTGCCACATTTTCTCAGCATAACCTCACATTACAATTTAATGATCCTGTTATTTCAGTTTCCGAACCTGGAACACTTATCGTTCGAATTTCTGGAAATGAAATAATTTTCCAGGTCTCACAGGACTTGAGTGTAGTTTTACCTGTCGAGTTTACAGTCTATAAAGACACGCTAACTTTAATTTTTGTTTCGTCATCTGGCAAAGCTGTGCGCGGAGAAGTTTTACTTGATGGAAAGTCCATGTGCCGCGCCACACACTGTGTATTATGTAGAGAATTTTTTGCACAACTTACATGTTGGCCTCCTTACGTCATGTATATTTTTTATGCAGTAATCACTATTTTGACACTTGTTTTGCTATGTTTTCTCAGAGTTGCGGTCACTGGTCTAGTATCTACTTTCAAATTATTTTTTTCAATTTTTCTTTTACTGTTCAAAATATTAAAATCTATTATACGACTTTTCATGCTATGTGGAGCTGTTTTTGGTACTGGCATGCGCATACGTTTGGCGAATTTACACGCCTATCTTGAAGAACATAATCCAAATTTTCGTGTACAACCTGCCTTGACAATGGCCTTGGTGTGCACCCTGATATCTTTGGCTTCCTCAACTTGTACTACTCACGCTATATTGTCATCTGATATAAAGAACTGTCACACTCAAGAAGGTCAAAAACACTGCGAACTTTTTACAACAGCAGAAATCACACTTAAAGGCCTCGATTACGAAGCATGTATTTGGTTTCAGGATTTGAAACAAAATAACATTTTTAATATTAAATTAAAATTAGTTTCTGCCCAATGTACATTTTCATCGAGAAGGTTATACTTTACTTTCCCAGTACAGAAGCGTACTGTAACGCAACTGGCATGCCCTCAAAACTACTACTGTGCTTGGGGTGAACACTGCGTCGAAAATCAAAAATTCGAAGCTCTTACAGACGAGAGCATGAATTATCCTGGATTTACCGGTTGCAAGCCGTCGAGTGTTGGCAGTGGATGTACAATCATTTCCCGTATGGGATGCCTCTTTTATCGCGTCTACTTTGTACCTGAGTTACTGCATTCTTACGAAGTTCGCAGCATTACTGGTCATCAGTGCACCTATACTATATCTCTTGAGCGAGTACAGAATAACACTAGAGAAATTCTCACTTTCCACTCATCAGCGCAAACATCGGATGGGATTCAATTCGACCTCCTGGGATCCTACAATCAAGCTCCTTTGCATTTTACTGATTCGCTTGTCCTTCGAGTTGGTCACCCAACAGAGGCTTATTTAGTTCCAACAAGCCCTCCCAATAGGCCCACTGCTGGTCTCGTCGGGCAAATCCAAGCTAACGAAAGCTATACGAAAAATTTTCTTTTTCACAGAGACATGGTTCGTTGTGATTTCTTTGAGACGACCCTTCGCTGCGCAGAAGTTCCTGATCCCATCATGAGTATGGTTCAATCAAAGGACCGTGCCTTACCCTCCTCTAGAGATCTGCATCTGTTAAGTGTTGACAAAGGAACCCTCCAATCGCAATTGTTGTCAACGGCTCCTGTTCGTCTTCAGATGCACTTCAAAAACTTTAAAATCCATATTGAAACACAGGACATTTGTCCAAAAATTAATGATAGAGAAATCAAGACGAAAGGCTGTTACTCCTGTCAAATTTTGAGTGAGATGATAATCGAAGCATTTTCCAGTTGCCATGCAGGAACTGTATCCATAGAACTCCAAGTCCTAAGACTATACACGCAAACAATCTCTCTAGAAACCGAGCCAAAGCGATTTGTGATTCAATTTTTGGCAAATCAAAAGTGCTACGATGAAAAAATTTGTCTTGTTTCGAGGACTATGAAAAATTGTCAGCTTGTCTCATTTTGTTTAAGCGAACCCAGTCTCCACCTGGTAGAACTGAATACTTCGTACACTAAATCATTTATGGAACACGATTCCTCTGGCTCGAGTTTCTTTGAATTATTATCAATGCCGACTTTTACAAATATATTTTTTCTTTTAAAAATAATAGGTGCAACCCTTCTAATAATTTGTCTCAGCTTGACAATTTTTTCTGCTTGTGTAACTTGCTGCAAACGCTGACAACAGTGTCTACATATTATTGCAACAACGTTTTGTATTTTTTTTTTAGACATTTTTATTTTATTTTCTTTTTATAATTCTATAGCATTTGCATAACCTTTGTGCTACTATTTTGATGATATTTTTTTTTATGTTTTATTTGTTTGTGTATTGAAGAATTGTTAAGCTTTAATAGGAAGATGGAAGTTAGTTTTTTTAAACGATGGAAAATCAAATGCTTATTCATTCCCGTGCCTCTTTCTGCACCCTCATGTACGTATATATCCTTTTTTTTTTACAATTTTTTTTTTTCCTGGCTTTTAGTGGACTGTCACGCTGCTAAAAGCGCATGACTACATGAATCATGAGAAATTCTGGAAAATGTCATTTGCTCATGATAAACTCGAGCACTCGTTAGTTAGTGAACCCTTGACCCCAAATTAATCAAGTTAACTTTTAAACTACAAATAAGATAATCAGCGTGAGAAGTAACGGGATATCGGCGTGATTTTCACATGCTTGTCCGAAGGTCCAAAACAAAAACATATATAAAGCTCAAGCGATTAAGAGAGAAACAAGATTATCTTCCAACCGCAGAAAGGCTCTACTTCGACTACAAAGAGACCCCTGGAGGCATGGGTAAGCATTGTAAAATAGTTATGAATTTCCATCTTCCCTAGGTATTGTTTCTAATGATATTTTAATTAAATTGGTTCATCTTCCCTTAATCAAATAATAATGTTATTTTTATTAAATTGGTTTAGTTTACGATTGAAGGGAATGTTATTTTGGATTTAATTATGTAACCTTATACGAATCGGCTTTAAATAAAGAAATGTATATTTTACCTGTGAAGTTATTACCTCTAGTATATAAGCGTCTCACAGTTTAGATGTTCAGCTCCTGAAGGTGAATAAACCAAAGCTGAACCAAAAACCCGTGACACAACACTAGATTTGCACTTTAGCATAAAACTACTACAGAATAAAGAAACAAATAAAAGCTAAGAATTTTACCCTGAGAACAATTAAACATGAACTCAAATTTACAATTCCTACACACATAAGAAACAAATTTTCTAACTCTTTTTAATCCTTTAAAATACTCATAAACATTGTGCCTCTCGGAAAAAAAATCTCAAAATAGACTTACCCCTTTGGTCGACATTCTCTCCGAAGTACATCAGGGACCATCCACTGAAGAAACGACAGGAAGAATTTCACAAATCTCTATCCCGCAGGACTCCGTCAATGTTTCAATGTTTCCCGGAACTATTCACTGTTCCATAAGCACAAGTTGAGTGTTCTAAGTCCGTTTTACCACATTTCCCACGACGGAGAAGAAACGACAGGAAGAATTTCACAAATCTCTATCCCGCAGGACTCCGTCAATGTTTCAATGTTTCCCGGAACTATTCACTGTTCCATAAGCACAAGTTGAGTGTTCTAAGTCCGTTTTACCACATTTCCCACGACGGAGAAGAAACGACAGGAAGAATTTCACAAATCTCTATCCCGCAGGACTCCGTCAATGTTTCAATGTTTCCCGGAACTATTCACTGTTCCATAAGCACAAGTTGAGTGTTCTAAGTCCGTTTTACCACATTTCCCAATTTTACGGTAAGTCACAGATCTCGTTCCACTTTTTACAATTTTCAGGTAAGTTCAAAGTCACAGATCTAAATTATCATTTCTCGCTTCACGAAAATATGTCTCGAGTTATCTGTTCGATGGTTTATGAAGAAAAAACCAACATCCAAACCGCTGCCACCAGAAATAATATTAGTCTATTTAGCTGTGGCGTTTTGGACTCGCCACAAGTGCTAAACAGGAAACACAAACAAAATTGAAGAGACTCGAGACAGGAGTTGAGGTTTTTGTTTAAAGTTGATTATTAAAATACACATTTACAAACATTGACTGCATTCTGCAGACTTAAATACAAGAATCAACTTCCGCTCTGGAATTCGGGAACTCTCGTCCCTCTGAGAGCCGATCTCTGTTCGACCTCCTCGAACAGTCTCCAAAACGACTCTGAGCTCTCTGTCAGCGCCCAGCCTAGGGTTTCCACATTCGTGTGGGGTCGGTCGGCAAAAATCAAAAGGCCTCGCCTCCGATCTTCCTCCAAGCCCCCTGTGCGTTCGCACTCGTCGTGTGGGGTCGGTCGGCAAAATCAAAGGACCCCCTTTGCTCTTGGAATGTGCACTGGTCAAGTGTGCTTTCCGCATCGTGGGGAACACATCGAGTCCTTGGTACATTTCTGGGGGGAGTAGTAACTTGTCACAACGCGTATACCATCCCGCGGGTTGGGTAGAGGGAGTGTGTGAATTTGGAAAATTTTTATCCAAAAAATTTTTAGATCCAAAAAAAAAAGCTTCGCGAACTATTCGCGCCCCCCCTTTTATAATTTTTCCAAGCTTTTGAGTTCGAAATGCACCCCTTCGAAGACGGTGCCCCGATGCGATACTTACCTTACTTACCGTGTCGGGCCGCCACTGGCAAACATCTCGGTTAACACGGAGTATTGGTTTAACAATACTCAAATATACCAGGTTCTACTGATTTAGTTCAACAGTTTTCAGTTATAATTCTTTTGTCAAATGGCTTTGCAAATATCCAAACTTGCGAAATAAGTAAATAATAACAATTTTTCAATATTTTTTTTATTTGGTACGAAAAAAAAAATATATAAACTAACAATCTCCAACAATGCACAAATTAGTTCCCATTCTTCAATTACGAGCATTTTCCTGTCACTTAATTCGATTTGCTTGAAACACAAAAGATAAATCTCGCTAAATAAATGTTGCAATGACTCAAACATAAATAAGATTGACTGAAAATAGTAAAATATTTAAAGCTGTAAATATACCGAAGTTTCGCAAAAATGTTCTGCTTTATATAGTTCGGCGATTCATGTAATTAAATTTACCCATCGAATGAAATATTTTGTCAAAAACACAGTAAGCGTAAAACTCATAATTATGCATAAAGACCGTAATTAATCAAATAAAGTCGGTTTGATACTCTTGGAATTAAATTAATTGTCAAATGAAACTTTCAGATTTTCGAGCTAGTCTTGGAAAACAGAAATGAATTTTTAATTTGAAAGTATTCAACGATGACTGTTTGTTCTAGATAGTAATTAAAAAGAAATTATATGCTGTTCTTAAAAGCAACTTTAACGAAATTTTCCTGTTGAGTAACGTATTAATGGATAATTGTTTCCTGACAATAAGTAGCTTTACGCATACCCTGTGTTATTCAAAGGGTAAAGTGCATCTAGAAAAGTCGGAATCCCCTAACCAAGGGTGGCAACGTCTACATCTTGAACATGCAGGACCGCAAACGTTGTCCTTACACATCAGTCAGCAATCACGTTAACCAGAGTGCTTAAATGTTAGAAAGTTTTTTTAACTAATCCCTTAATTATTTGTCTGTTCTGAAATGCGTTCAATAAAGGAATAAATTTCTAGATTTTCAATTGATTCACCAGTTGTTCAGAAATAACAGTTGGACATTTGACTAACATTTTTCTAGTTGGATTGGCAAGTGCACCAGAACAATGTATGAGACTTTGTCATACCATGTGAGCCTATATCGTCTTAGTGGAGGGGTGGCCAATCTTTTGCATATGATGAGCCAATTTTTACTTCCTTGTACGAAGTACAACGAAGTTATGTGATAGCGAAAATTTTCGGTACCTAGATTTTGACTTCCTCTTAATTTGCTTTTACGAATTTTTCCGATGCATCTCATCGCACGCATGCATGTACGTTCATATAAATGCATGCTCAATCCATTTTGACCGACCGCAAGTCCATTTCGACCAGTTTTTTCCTGACGTCTGTACGTACGTACGTATGTATGTAACTCGCATATCTCAAAAACTATTGGTCATAGGCTGTTGCAACTTCATATTTAGGATTGTTGTAACATCTACAGTTGTACATATATCCATTTCAATCAATAGGATTGTTTATTTAGAGGGCCACTCAAAAGATTTTAAATATTTTACGCTCTATGGGCAGAAATTCTTTAAGCGTATATTAGAGGTATTAGTCTATTTCAAACGACTCAGAAGTGATATATCTTGTTAAAGGTTACAAAATGAATCTTCCTTGTCGAAAATAGTATATTTATCACTTTTATTTCTTCTACATTAACATTCAAAATAATTCCAACACATTACGGTCAATGGCAGTTTTAGAAGCATTCATCCATTACAAGCACAATACTGTCCTACCATACAGTAAGGTCATGGTCCGACCACGGTCACGTGCCTCTCTCAAAGATTACGTCAAAAGTCGCCAAGCTTGGCGACTTTTGGTGCACATGTATATGATTTAACTCTCATATCTAAAAAACTATTAGTCGTAGAATATTGGAATTCCATGTATAAGATTGTTGCAACATCTATTTGTACATCTCTATTTTTGGTTCCAATCTACTGGAGAGTTTATTTACAGCATCACCCAAAAGAATGCAATACATTAATATCTATGGACATCTTCAATATATTACGTCTGTAGTCAGTCATTATTTGGTCCATACCCAAAATCTCACCATTTGTCATGGATTTGTAGAAATATCGCCAAATTTGGCGCCAAAAATATTTCGCATAAATCTAAAACTTTTGATCGTAGAATGTTGCAATTTTGTATTTAGAACTATTTTAAATCTACTCTGCATCTCTTTTGATAGCATTGGACTAGGTAATTTATTTATAGGGTCACTCAAACGGCTTTAAATACATTAAGGTGTATAGACACATTCATTTCATTGAAAGTCTGTGGTCAACTACTACTTTGGCTATCCCCAAAATCTCGCAAACGATTGCAAGCTTGTCTACTTTTGGCGAAATATCGCCTAATTAAGTGGCAGAAACAGATCTTTCAAATTGAATCCAGCTTGGCGATATCGGAAATATTTGACTTCAAATCGCTAAACCTTGGTATTATTGCAGTATTTTCTCTCTTTCAAACAAAATAAGTTTTGATGAAGTGCGGCGAAAATATTTTTAATTTAACAGACGCGCAAGGAAGTCATGTGGTGTCCACATCACATGGTTCGATTTTTGAAGACAATGAATTTTTGAAATGTAAAAACACTTTCTGATGTGGCATAATAAATTATATACTCCCGATATATAGTAATATACTCCGGATTACGAAATTATTACAGTCTTTAATCTGTCTCGAAACGAAAAGTTGGCACAAGGATGCATTGCATCACATGAAATCAACCAATGCACCACGTTTGACGGATGCTCCACAATTTAGCCACCCCTGTTTTGGAACATCGGAAATGGAACAGTTTCACGCACCACTGTCGCGTTCAAGAAATTTTAACAACATAAAAATTAATTTATGTAAAAGAAATCCATACCTAAGCATCAATGGACTCAAAATTGTTAATTTCATGTTTCAAAGAAGAAAAATCGTTTTGGCTGTATTAAGTATTTATATGATCACATAAAATGTCGGAGTACTGCACTGAAAACATGGAATCATTGAATGAAATTTTGCCTCATCCGCTCATGTATCATACAAATATTCATACCACTCGTACTTGTAATAATGAACAGTCTGTAAAATGTCTTCAAAACTTTTAGTTTTCTTGCGAGTCGTGATTGAGATTTAAGTTGAATCACGTGAAACGCTTTAAATATACGTCATCAGATTCCAGGAGCGTTAACAGGGATGGGCCACACAGGATCGGGCGCCTCCCGAAATTTGGATTTTTTTGATTGGATATCAGTAATCAGACCTTTTCACAAAAAATTCTACCTCTTCTACCTTTTGAGCCCTACCCGAAAGTTTTTTCTGCCGACATGGTCGTCAGATAGAATGCACAGATTAAAAATTAAAATGATATTCAGATCACCATCATTAAACAAATTAAACTTTAAGTTTCATTTTTACCATTAAAAATAAGTAGAAGAGAAAGAGAAAGGTTATTTCACAAGTAATACCTGGGAAAATACAATGAGCGTGTTTTTTTTTTTCCCAGGAGAAGATAGGATTTAACCATCAAAAGTTTGGGAAAACTAAAAGAACTCGGTGAATAAGAAACTACTTTCTGCAATTTCTTAAAAGTAATTTTCTAGGCGTGAATAGTAAGACAAAAAATAAAAGAACTCCTCAAGAGTAAAGGGAAAGATTTAAAAGAAAAATAAAGGTTACGTTCAAAAAGATTGTTCTTTGTAGTTTTGCTTTCCTGAAAAGCTATTAGTTTTTTTTTTAATTTAACTAGAAGTTTATAAAAGATTTCGTTAATTTACATTTCCTCGTAATTTACGAAATTCTTTTATAAATTTTACCAAAAAATCCGATAAATGAACGAAAATTTTAGCTTCCAAATAAAATTTTATTTGATTTTTGACTGACTAAAAATATATGTGATAAAAAATAATATCGCAAATTAAATAGTGTCATGCATATAATATATAAAAGATGATATATTGGGTCGAAATCAGATATGTGTACTCTCAAACATCTTTTAAAAATTAAATTGCATTTTGCACTAATGCAGCCTTCTTTTAGATTTGCCTATAACCGAACTTTTTCATTTAAGAATCTTATGTAGGTCCTTATATGTCAATGGAGATCTAATCTGATAGACTTTCCTGTTCAATACGTGAGCATGTATATTTGTTTCAGCAAATATACATGCTCACGTATTACAGAAACGATATAAGTATTCGAAATATTTAACCTTAAAACATATGTACATTGGTTGTCTCGGTAACAATATAAACCAAACATTTGCATTAAATATGCTATCTTGTTTAAACCAGATTTTACACATATCCATCAAATGGTAACTGTTCAATAAAAACGTATTTTTATCTGCTGTGTGAGACACCTCCATCAAATTATTAAATAGTTTTTTTTTTCCAAATGGCGTACCTTAACAATGCCTGGGAGGCATTGGCCACCACTAAGTCCGGAGTTGTTGGTCTCTTTATTATGGGAGCACTTGGACCAACGTTGCCCCCCACGAAGGAACGGACACAGACATCCACGCCCAGTCGGGGATCGAACCTCGACTGCCGGGAGTTGAACCCGAAACCGTAGTACGGTGTATTAAATAGTAATTTAAGCGATACAAAATATGTCTATTGCGCTGCCAGAAACGGTGTATAAATTAGCAATCGGGTATAGTTATATTAAAGAACATAGGCTGATTTTTGACTACTGTAAACAGACAATTCAACTATTAGACACTGGAATCTTAAAGCCGTACCAGAAAATAAAGCAGTTCGTTTCCATAAACTGATTATGGAGGGTGTCCCAGAAACGGGGGTGGGGTACAACATGCTTTAATTCTTTATCTATTCCAGAACAGTAAGCTACGTATATTGAAAAAAGATAGGGGGGGGGGAAACTATTAAGAAAAAATTCCTATCGCTAATCTTCAGAAAGTTACTCGTTTTAAATGTGTATACTACCCCCCTTACAAAAAAAAGCCCCAATTAGCAAAATGTGCCCATACATTAGTGAGGCGATGTGCAAAATTTCAGAATTATATCATAAAATTGTCGGAGACATGAATTTAAATATATGCTGAACTAAACCACTTTTCAATGGCTCTCGAAGGAAAAAAATAATGTTGGATGATCGCGTTTCAGCGGGTCGAGCAGAAATTACAAAATAAAATAATTATTTTCACTCTAACATTTTAAACATTCATACTCATGTATTGTATAGCCCCTGATCATCTCCGTTTAAAGATATTTCTAAGACAGTTTATAATAAAAGGCTGAAATTCTGTACATCTGTTCATCAATGTTATGGGGAATATTTTACTTACTGAGAATTTTTTTTTGAACGGGGATCGTATGCAGATCTGAAAAGCGTAACTGTTTGAAAAAAAAAGGAAGGCATTTTTTTTATTTACGTAGTCTTTCTTTCCTACCTTATTTTGAACTTTTTTTTCAATTTGCATTAGCCACTCGTCTTTGATAGATAAATAATTAAAACGTTTTACCAGCTGTTAAGTTCTGTATTAAGTTCTTTTCCCCGAAAATATTCAAAAAATAATTGAAAAGTCAATAAATTAACTAAAATTACGACCAGTATATAACCGTTAAAACCAAAACGACGCGTTAAATCTTCCGTTTATCGTCTGCGGTTGAGAACCACTATGGAACGCACTATGGACATCAATGAGTGAGTGCAGCTTCGTACAAATACAATATTTGTACTATTAAGACTTTTACCCTTTTGATTTGTTCATTTCCTTTGAGTCAAGCCCGTTCAAAGGGAATATCGGAAAATAGCATATCTTGCTTAATGTACAACATTTTCAATGTATCAAATCGTACACTGGAAAAAAAAAACTTTTGAATCATCAAAAATGTTGTTAACTCATTAAAATTAACAGGTTGAAATAACGCCAACAAAGTTTTTGTTGAATTAATAAAATAATTGTTAAAATTATTTGGTTATTTCAACAAAACATTTTGTCAATTTTATGAAACAATTCGGTTAAAATAACCAAATTTTTTTTTGTTAATTTAACTAAACTAATTGTTTAAATGGTTTGTTTGGTTAAAATCAACCAAATTATTTGTTTGAATTAACTAAATTTCTTGTAAACTAGTGTTGTGCTCTCATTTAACAAAATTATTTTGTTGATTTTATTGTTACATTTTTTAACCCACAAACAGTTAGTAGAAAGTTTCAAAGATAGGACTAAATAATTTATCTAATGATTAAAATTCGCATTTTTATTTTATTGTTTTATAAGTCTAGAATATCAATGTCAGTTATTTTTTCATACAAAAAAACTAGGTAAGACAATCCAAAATCGCATTTGCATTCATAATAAAATTAAGTATGTGTAATATTTCCTAAAATTTTACATTATAACGAAATCTAATTAATTTCACTATGTAATAATGATCCAAATTCTAACTCATGTAAAGAGTATGTGTCAGCTATTTTGAAGTGCCTGGTTCTCTCTCTCTCTCTCACTCGCTTTTTTTTTTTTTTTTTTAAAGGAAAGACCAATTAAACACCTGCCGAAATGAGAATTTATACAATCACTTAGCTAGCGGAACTTAAGCGCTTTGATAACTGTATTACGAAGCTAATAAATATTTTTCTCACTAGAATGTTTTATTTGGAAAATGAAGGTATTTTCCCTTAGAAAGAATATAAAGAAAGATGAGTACTAACAATAAATGATTTTCTCCCCGGTGTGGTATACAAATTTAGCTGTTTGCTACATAAAACCGGATTAAAAAATGAGCCATCCAAAACACTTTAAAACTTAAACTAAAAAATATCTTCAAAATGTTTTCGAAGTTTAAGATCTTTAGATATTTTGCGGCCTGGTAGATTGATGAAAAGTGATTCTGAATGTTTTGACTTAGTTTAGCTTACATTGAGTGGTTTTAAGCTTAATCTGTAGAAACCCATAAAAACAATAAAATCAAAATTTTTATAAATAGATAAACTAATTAGGCTTACCTCTGAAATTTTCAACAAACTGAAGGAAAATCCCAATTTATTTTTGTGTTTGATATTATCCATTTTTAAAGGTATTGGCAGACAGTGCAAATCCTAACTTAGCTCTTCCCTTTTTCGTAAATAAGACTTTCTCCTTTGGGGTCTCGCTCAGTCTTTCACAGTCCTGCACGTGTACTTGGCGCATGCGTAGATTGACTGTCGAACGATTTCAAATTTCATTCGTTCTGAGTTTTAATGAAAACGTGTTGTTAAATCGAACGATTTCAAATTTCATTCGTTCTGAGTTTTAACGAAAACGTGTTGTTAAAATCAAAAGCATTTTCTTAAATTAATTTGGCTGTATCAAACAAACTTTTGTTAAATCAACAAAACAAAGCTACCAAATTACTTAAAAAGCAAGTTTCGTTAAATTCAACAAAACGCTTTTTAGCGTTTTGTAAATAAGCAATTAGATCCCGGATAATGGAATATCCCACTTATTCGTTGGAAAATTGGCTACACCATTAAATAGGCTCGACTGTATATGCTTTATAATCGCCCAACAATTCTAAGCTCTTTTGATTTCTCCTGGGCTTCAAAAATCCTGAAAAGTGTCAAATTATAGAACCTAATCAGGGCTCTTCTGAGTTTCACAGACTTAAACAGAAGGATAATCTTTTAGTTGAAGGCAGTCTATGACATTAGAGTATCGAGAAAGCACTAAGAAAGCAGCAAAATAGAGAGATACTTACTTCATGGTTAAGCAGATGGACGTACGGTGTTACTAAGACCGGATTACCTGAAATAAAAGTAATTGCATAACTCAATATGAACATGTTCTGCAGATGATATTCTAATACACAGGATATATATGGCGTTCAATTAATAAACCAGCAAATTCTAAGGAGAGGTAGAGCACATTGAGAAGGATTGAGAATGGAATAGCAATGTAGTGTCGAAAACATTGCCATCGTGCACTTGTTAATAAACAATTTTTGAAAGGTATGGAACTGATAGTGAAATTTCCTTCATCCATTCTTTTTATAAATGTAACGATTTTTCGTAAAAATACAGAACTAAAATCCATAATTATGAGTCGTATAATATTTTAAAGGTTACAATTTGCGGAGAACAAACTGTTTTGTTATAAGACATCTGAATAAGTGGAGATATTTTATTAAAGTTAACTAAAATTTGAACACCAACAAATTAACTAAAATTTCAGCTCCCTTTTGCTGTGATTATGAATTTGGTGTACGAAATCGTTTTTTGATCCCCCATTGCTAAGCGATTCTCAGTCCTTTTTAATGTGTCAAATATCTTAAAA
Organism: Cheiracanthium punctorium; assembly: GCA_038373885.1. NCBI lineage: Eukaryota > Metazoa > Arthropoda > Arachnida > Araneae > Cheiracanthiidae > Cheiracanthium > Cheiracanthium punctorium. The sequence goes on along the minus strand of JAWZYV010003946.1, from coordinate 431,205 downwards.
GTTTGTCGGTCCATTAGTAGAACAGCTTTTGTATTTATATACAGGAAATAACATTCTTATTGGCTTAAAAGTTTTTTTTTTCATAATTTCTAATAGATATTGGCAAATCGGACATTTTGAGCTTGTGCTCCTTTAGAGCAAACTTTGAGTTTCTCATAAATTTTATTATCCTCTATGGTAATAAACTGTTCATGCATTTTGTATTCAGTCGGTTTATGGTCGAACCAACTTTTCTGACTTTTATCTCTCAACATTGCAGGTGTTATTGACGAGATTTCTACAGTTATGGTGTGTTTAAATTCATGGATGTTTGCAGAACTTTTCTGGAAAATCCAATTGTTTTCATGTTTGCATTCAAAATGGTGGCAAACATTATCAACATTTGCTGTAAGGAATAATAATGTAAAAATTTTCAATTAAATTATGCTTTTCAAAAATAAAATTATCAGAGGATTAAGTAACACTGTGCGTATCCATTTCTGTTTTACATCACACATAAATTTGTACCAATCCAATAGTGTTGGAAATTGCCTCCCGCACTTAAAGAAGGTTTAAAGAATTATACTTAAGTGTTAATATAGTTGGCACATCCGCCAGGTTTAACGGTAAAAAGAAAAACCATCGGGTACTATTTTAACCCATTAGCGCCCGACTTTTCTCATTCTCCAATTTATGTTGATGCCTGAAGTGATAAAGAAATTTCCGACATTTGTGACATATGAATATCGTATTTCCTTTTCTAAAAATATGAATAAATAGTGAAAGTTTCGCATTTTAGTTTGTTATAGCTGAGTATTTTGGGTAAATCAGATTTATTATTCTAAAAATTGAATTAGGTAAATTAATTAATGTTTATTTATTTTTGCAACTAATGAATTTTATTGACCATCCTAAAAACAGGGCGCTGGGCGTTAATGGGTTGAATTGATCACCCTATATTTATATTTATATATGTGTGTGTTCATGATTCTACAAGTAAAAATATATTTGTACTCCGCGTTGATTTAAAAAAAAAAAAAACATTTGTGATATTTTTGCATTTCTCTAGTACTATAATTCAGGTTTCAATTTTTTTGTCCATTTACAATTAATTATTGCAGTGCTATGCCCTCCACATGTCCTGTTTCACGTGTACAGTTTTCACATTCTAATGAGTAATATTAATAAAAAAATGAATGATTTGTGTGACTGAAAGAATGAATGAAATAAATTTTGACAAGAATACGAAACGCGATTTGGTATGTTCTAAACGAAAAACGAGCGTAAAAATTGGAAGAACTTCTCTTCCATTGTCAAAATTTTCATTAAAAAAATAATTTTTGGTATTCGTAAGGAAATTTTGAGTAAAAATGTGTAACGTGGGGGAATCTTATCATGTTGGAGCCCCAGGACTGCAGCCCTGGTTGCCCTCCCTTAAATCCTGTCCTGGATGTGCAGTGCAAAAAGAAATAGCTTCTACTTCACCGGTTTATTAAAACTGGCACAGAATACTTTATTTGATGAACAACTGTTAAACAAACAGTATGCTTTCAAACTAAGGAAAATTCAAATCGTCGGGCTATGAGCCATTTTGAATCTGAGATTTTTAGTTTGCAATTTGTTAAAATATTCTAATGTCAGAAACGGCAATGTGCATTTCAGTTACTTTTCGCTAGGGTATTATCTCACCAAATTAAATCCTGGTAGATAAAAGAAAATGTAACAATACTATCTCTTCCATTAATGCTCCAGTGAGAGGTAGAGATTATGGTTAGAGCAGGGCTTAATTTCTAGAAAAAAGAATGTCCGAGCTCTAATATTCTGTAGAGCTCATGTTCATACTGAGTAGCGACTATAAACCTCCGCTACCCCAGCAATACAGAGTCGGTAATGCATTCTATTAAAATAATGATGATTCTAGCTTTTCCCATGTAATAGTTTTGGACATATTTTCATTATTTCACAGAACAGTGAAATGAAACGAAACAGTCTTCAGTTAACATGAAGGAATCTAAACAATATAAAGAAGACCCAGAATCTGTTGGTCTCAGGACTCTCAGATCGGTCCGAGGCGAAATAAGTCTTAGTTGGTTTTTCCGCTGAAGTCCGTTTGTCGTTGAAAAGGAGGAAATTTTCCAGTTAATGTACTGGTGGGCTCCGGAGAGCAGTATTCATGAGCTCCGCTGAGTTTTGCCTAATAAGTGAAAATTCACCCCGAAAAAAAAAAAGTACAGGAGCTGAGCTCCCGTAAACTCCTGTGCAAATTAAGCCTTGGGTTAGAGACATTAAGGCGACTGGCACACAGCTTAGGATTTGTAATGTACTCTTTTAATGCAAAAACACAGATTTTGTGCTTTTGTGTAACTGAAAATACAGGTAAGTTATAAGAACTTTATTCTCACAGGGAACCTACTGAAGATTTCTAAGGCGTATGTTTTAAATTTAAGTTCTATATGTGGCATTGAGACACATCCAGAGATATACGTAATTGTCCACATCCATGCAGCATCACAGTGTAAAAAAAAGTAAACACTGAGCACGACAATAAACAATTGTTATTGTTTTTTCCACTGCACATAGTTGAATGCAATGGAAAGCTGACCAATAGCCAGGAAATGTAGCGTTTCCTTAAAGATGAACTGCTTGAGAAAAATTAATTTATTTTAATAATGGGTAATCAAATTTGATTGATAGTCTGGTTCAAATCAACTAGCCTACTATAATAAAAAAACTTACTATAAGAACACTATAAGAAATGTGTCAACACAAGTCAAATTAAATTCAATAGTTTTCACAAACAACAAAGCGACAGAAAGATTGGTGATAAAACAATATCCCCATTCCCCGCCTTTAATAGCGTGTTTACAAAGACAAAATGATTGAAGAGACTTCTTAATAAAACAATATATTGTCAGTTGAGAATGTGTTTACAAATAAAAAGTCAACCATTTTGCCAGTGAAACAATTGATTTATCGGTTTATAATGAGTTTTTGGGAATAAAAGAAAAGTAAAATAAAAGGGAAGCTTGCAAACAAGAGCTGATTGGATGAACATGTTAAGTGACATTTAAAAAAATGGAGATTTCCGGGTAGCATGAAATAACTGCATGAAATAACAGACATACATTGATTCTACTCATTCTTATTACAAGACGTTTTCCCTTAAGGAAAATATTATGCACATACAATAAAAAGGGCAGCCTAGTAATTGTACAGCTGATTATCTCAAATTTATTAAACAGTTCCTTTATATGTTTCACCCACTCAGCTCTTCACTAAGAAGTAAAATTATACCTAAACAAAGCTTGTGTTATCCCTTTCAGATCCTGCGTCCAGTATTGAGGAAACAAAAATTACCTATACTGTCATACATGATAAACGTCCTATTTTGTGCACATAAAAAAACAATTTTCCTCAGAAATTTAATAATCAGGATTTTTTTTTATTTATTTTTATTGGTTCCGCATTCGACGCTAGCATTCATCGTCACAAACTTACTATAACGATATTAAATTCACTCATTTAAGCGGATTCCAAAATAAATGCAATTAAGTAAAGGGAATTCTTGGGAACAATTTCCGGAGAAATTTAACAATCGTCGGAATCTGCAATTTGAGTCTATTCCTTTCCATTTTAACAGAGAATTAAAGATCTTAATGAAGATAGCTAGTTAATTTGCTCGAATTCAATTGTAACTTTTTCGTGTTAAATAATTTTGATGCAAGAATACCACGTTCTTGGTATATTAGTCAAGGTCTGATTTTCCCATGACACCCAGTGGGCAAGGACTAAAGCCCTTTCAAAATTTTTATTTTAAAATAAAAAATTCTCAGCTATTTTTTTTTTCATTTTTTTAGTATAATTTTTTATAATATAATTTTTTTATGTATATAAATTTTTAATGTAATGTTAGTATGATAATTGGAAGGTATAGATGCAAAACACACACATTTCCCATGTTTAAATTTATATTACAGTTTACTAGAATTATTGCAGGATTAGGATTATGTGTAAATATTTGTTATGGTAAAAAGTATATCACAAAAAATTATGCCGATATATCATGTCTGTTAAAAAGTTCTTTTCTTTTTTTTCTTTTTCTTTTCTAACCCCACATAATTATGAATTCTTATTTTGTGTCCTACCTCCTTTTGTCCCAATATGTCCAATATTGGTACAATCTTCCCAATTGTCCCAATTTGTCAAGATTGTCCCAATAATTATGGGACAGCCAACCGATCTATATTTGTGTATAGATATACGTAAAAAAAAATTCAATCAAGTAAACTCAAACACTTCAAAATCACTTAAAAAAAAGAAAAGAAAAACAAGCAGCAGCAGATGTGTTCCTTCAACGCACAATCCAAATCACACAAACCTCCACTAATTCTAAATTTATAGGGAAATTATTCAACAAGCAACGAAACTCCGTAACCATGACAACTGCGCGTACTTATAATTGTTACGAAACTAACGTCACACTTTGAGTGAGGGTGACTGATAATTTATCCTTCCAACAATACAAGTCAATCCACTGCGAATGAACTTAACTCCACATGCACGCGAAGTGTGGCATATATATACTATACTGAATAAACATTTACGAAGGGATTGCACTTTCAGAATTGCCTTTTGGGATGAGTCAACTTTGCAAAGTGCCACGTTTCATGAGCCATTGGGATTTTGCGGGAGTTGTGCAATAACGTCCATTTTAGGCAGATGTATTTTACTCGAGTCGTTCCTTTAACCCTTTAACGCGCAGCGTTCCCGCTCTGGGAACACCAAACTCTTACGTTTTGACTGTTGCCAGTCACGAAGAACAGATTTTATTTCTATAAAAATAGTTGCGGGTGACATAGCTCCACGAGAATCCTTTCCTTTTTAGCACGTCATTTCCCGTAAAAAAATGGTCACGATTATTTTTAACAGAACTGACATCTGCTGAAAAATGGAAAAATGCGAGAACAGCTGCACAGATTGCTCAATGCTGAAAAAAGGGCAGCCGTTTCCATCACTCTACTTAACTACCAGCAAGATGGCAGACGATCGAAGCGTTCATCGCGTGCCACAATCTAGAGACCCTTTTTTGACGCTGCGGGAAAGGATTGCGCCTCAAAGGGTTAAAGAATAAAAACATGGTTCAAAAGACGAGTATTTATTTGCTGGTTCATTTTATGATGGCGTGTGATGCATGCTCGTAATAGTATACTTCAATCAAAGGTACGAAACAAGAAGAAAATGTGAAAAATATAAAAAGAAACAGAAGCCAGTACTTTTTATAAAAGTTAATAAAATACATAATATGATGCTTTGTGAACAATAAAAAATTCCTAAAAAAAGTGCAATTCATTCAATCTTCTTTTTATGTCTATCTAATCCCAAAAAGTTAAAAATGCTTCTGTAAAAAAATTACTAAGCGCAACCATTTAAAAAAAAAAAAAACCGAATATTTTCTCTCTCTTTTTTTTTTAGAAAACTTTAATATAAAAGAAAACTTGCAGCTTTAACCTTCAAAAAACGTCCCCGCCAAAGAAAACACACATGATGCAAAAATAAACTGTTTAGTTTTATTTTTGCTCTGCTTCCTCTTTTTCTATTCCATCGCCTTTAATCATGCGAAAATATATTTATACTTACACTTTCTTCTTATTTCTTTTTTTTCGCATCCTCGAATGGCAACATTTCCCTAAGCAGATTTTAACACTGAAAGTTCTCCGAGATGCTTTTTGAAAAGAAAAGAGCTACTTTTGTCTTGGAGTTTTATAGCCGAAGAATGTTACCTTAATCCGCAAAGTACAAAGCAGAGAAAATGTATCTCCCTAGCTGCTCTTATTTTTATTATTTTTTTTTACATAGATATATTTTTAAATGGAGTATTATCAGATAGTAATGCGCTTGAAAGGATAATAAATGGCATGTGGAATGTCAAATGGAGAACGGAAATTATTATGTCTCTACACTTTTTAAATTGAAAATACAACAAGATAAGACGATAAGTTTTTTTGCATAAGAATTTCAGCGCAATTTGACGCATACGATGCTTGTTAGTAGAAAAAATTTCTAGCCTTAAATGTTAAATTTAAAATTGTAATACAGTGGAATCTTGACTAAGGCGAGGGAAGCGTTCCCAAGTCGCCTCTCTTAAGTGAAAATTTCGCGTTGTGAAATAGGGTATATATACGACGTTTTTGAAACACAGACAATTACTTTAGAAACTTATAAACACTCCTCAAACCGTTATAAACCTTTCTCTAACTATACATTGTCATTTCTTCTATAAAGTAATAAATAAAGCCAGGTTTAGACGGGGGTGGTTTCGATATTTTCGCCTTCAGTGTTGCTACGAGGGATGGAATACTGTTGGCTGATTGGTTCTCTGCTTAGAAGCAATAACCAAGTGCGGCTATGAGATGAAAACAGAGGTTCAGTTGCATACAGGGAATACGATACTTATAAAGCCCTGTTATTATTATTAATATTATTATTATTGTTGTTAGAGGAGGGCATTTTCCGATTACAGTACTTAATCGTGTGTGCCATACATTCCAAAAGACTTGGCATGTCTTATAAAAAGAGTTAGCAACTCCTATAAAGCTTGAACAGCTTTATTTAAAACCACTTGTTTTAATATTTTTGGATGAGATTTAACGAAGGATAAATTCTATAACAAAAAAATCGACTGGTTTCTATTTGAATTAGGGAGATTTATCGAGAATAATCTCGATACGTGAGATCTCTACTTATTATAAAAGAAAGTGTCTGTGTGTGTGTGTGTGTGTGTGGGTGTGTGTGTCTGTCTGCAGCGTTACGGACAAACGGCTACACCTAGAAACACCAAATTTGGTATTCGGGAAGATGTAAATATGTAGTTGTGCACCTCGAAGCGATTTTTTCAAAATTCGACCTAGATTTTTTTTTATTTTATGTTTTATGCGATTTTTGGCATTTTTTCTCACCTAATTCGTAATAACGGCGGAAATTACGCTCGCAGCAAAACGGCATTTGTATCATCGGATAGAGGAGAAAATTTTCTTTTAAAAACAGTTTGTTCTGAATACTTAACCTGATTTACCGATTTTTAGGAATTTTTTTACTAAACATCTGCTTCGCGATTTTTTTTCGTAAAATAATTTTAAAACTGTCGCATCTTGAATTCTATCCGTCATAACTTTTAGATATTTTGACAAATCGTGAAACATTCTTTTCTCCCTCTTTTAAAATAAAAACGAAAAAATTATGTAAATTAGATGATTTTTTACGAATTTTAATGCAACCTAATGTTTAGAATTTAATAGCATCAACGCGATCTTACGCCATTCATTACATTGCGATCACGGCACGAGAATTTATGTTCGGCTGTTGCCACAGAAAGGATTAGAAAAAACGGTTTTTTCAACCAATCGAGTTTTTAAATGGGATATCAGAATTTCAATTCGCAAGTGAGGATCTATGACGTCAAATGCTTTAAGATACCTGAAAATTACGCCATAATTTTAACTCATTTATTCCAGCTCTATTTTCAACACAGGGAGACGATATTTTGATTAAAATTTACTGTAGAAATAAACTAAGAAATTCACGATTATTATTTTTAGAAGTGGTATTTTAATCCGGTGCTTATTTAAAAATTGAAATGTTTTCACGGCGCTGAAAATGTTCATTTTAAAAGTTACAAAGTTCGTTTCAAAGCGCGATATATTAAAATTTTTCTATTTATTATTTTTATTTTTGGCATTTAATTTAGCGCAGGCGTTGCCTAACATACGCATGCAGGTTGCGAGTATAGTTTTATTTTAACGTTGAATTACGTTCCTCCATAAAGGTCACGCAAAGTTTTAATGATACCGTTTGAAAACAATTATGCGAAATATCGAAAGTAACTCCGAAATTAATCTACCGGGGTATCCTTTAAGGCAGTCAAACAGTGACGTCATAAATTAAAAAAAATGTGTGAAATTTGTAAACTCTGCAACTCTAACGCCCTGTCACAATTAAAATGGGAATAAGTAGCTCCTCGAGATTACACAGTTTGATGTTTTTCAGGAGACAGGACTATGGAGGATATAAAAGATATCGCTATTGGATATTTAAAATGGCACCCCTTGGATATTTTCTCCCCACAGTAAAATGAAATGGTTTACGGCGCTAAATACGCCAATCTTATAAAACTATGTATAAATTAAATATATATGGAGAGTTTCCTTAATGGCAACCATTATGTGAAATGATTATTATTTATGCTAATGCGTAAATTGCAAAGAATCGCCACAGAATCAAAAGATCCCATTGAGGCCAAATAATCTAAGCTGTTTCTTTTAAGGGAGCCTTGAAGAGGGAGAAGCGAGTATAGATAGTATTAATGTACGTAATAGGTAGTATTATTAGATTTGTAAAGATAGTATGAATAAATCGCAATGTACCACGTTAATAAATATTTCATGAAATTAAAAGTGTTTATCTGTTTTCAACAGTTGTCTTACAACCAACTAAACGAAAAGTAATTCTAATTTGCGTTAATATATCCTGCAGTCATTTCAACAGAGGGGATTACTTGAACTTTTTTAAAAATGAAATTCTGTTTTGTCACATGCAGATATGATTTTAGTAGTAAAATATTCCTTTCTTCCCGTATGAAGAGCCGGTGCGCAGCTATTTTAAAAACATCTCTTGAAAATAGCATAAATGAATTCAGAAGACCTCAAAACGTGTCAATACACCAAAATCTCGAAGTCGAATTTTTTTCATGATTGCAATACTTTTCTTATATGGTACACTTTCGGAAAGAAATAAATGGTGCTCCATTTCATGTAGTGTCTTAGGTATTTAATGCTACAACTTGAGCCTAAAAAACAGTATGATGTAGAAATAAGACATTTTGAAAGCCAGGAGTTCTCTGCAAACTATTAAGCTTTCCACTTTTTTAATAGTGAATGACACTGACGTAGTTTTTTGAGTCATTATACTGCAATGATCAGGTTAGTACTCATGACACAAACTTTACATTAAGAGTCAAATAATTTTGCTCTTTTTTTTTTTAAATTCCACATCACGAATAATTTCGAATTACACATGTAAGGAAAATTTTCGTTTCCTACTGTGCGAAGAACGGGCACGCAGCTAGTAATCTAATAAAGGGAGAACTAATTTTAAACTGTTGGAAACAGCGAAATGCTTTTTTTTCTTCTTTTGAACAAACAATGTGTAAAGCGATCAAGATCTTCTGTGAATAATGTGACATCATATTAATATGCATGATTTAGAAAACACTGATTAAGTCAACCCTTAAATTTATTGATCGTTCAAAGGAATATTGAAAATATTTTCAATAGACTAATAAATAACATCAGATCTTTGAGCCCATGGGCTCCCATGCCTATAGGAAGAGAGGAATCAGTGGCGGCTCGTCATTAGGGGCCAGAGGGGCAGGGCCCCACCTGATATTTCAGAAGTTTTTTTAATTATAATGCAAAATTTGTATTCTTTCAAAATCAGTTTACTTTAATAAAGGTGTCTGCGTGTATTTTATTCTATTTTGATTTAAGATGTATAAAAGGAATATTTAAAGGAGCATTTTTTACGCCAGCTTTGTCCCTTAATCCAATTATGTAAAGCGAGCCATCATTCAAATCCTACGGCCGTGCCGCGGCATCTCCAATGTATTCCCCATTGAAGCACTCTGGGGCCCGAGAAATTGAGCCCTTATATTTGCGCCAAGCACAGCAGAGTAGTGTTAGTACCATTGATCATTTCTCAAAAGATGAACATATTTGGCTGGTTATCACAAAAAAGAATGCGAAAACACAGTTAATTTAGGACCAATTTAGGGCCCCTTAGCATTGGCCCGATAGGAGAAATAAAAGTGTTTCCATGGAAACCGTTCTATTTGGCGAGTTTTGTTCTTATAGTCGAAAAAAGCTGCTGATTGTGATTTTTGTTCTTATAGCTGATCATCTTTAAGAATTAGGAATTTTTATTTATCTCATTTAAAACAGACTTAATTTTACTATTTTTTCGGTTTCAAATATAGTGAAAGTATCAATTGAGTGAGAAATGGTCGTAGATTAAAATATTTTGTCAAATTATAAATATATTTAACGATGAATTCTATTGACAGTTTATTACAAGCTCCTTTCAGCAGATTAAAAATAGCAGAAAAGCTTGAAATAAAACGCTTGGGACCCTATCAACCAAAAAATTATGTCCTTAGACAAAAAGATGGCAAAAGGACACGATCATTTCAAGTAGAATGGTACAGTAAAGCACCATGACTTTCAATAAGTGAAGCAAAAAATTCTGTTTTTTTCATTTTTATTGTTTGCTATTTGGAGATGAAACATTATGGACCAATTCGTTTTTCAACATGTACACATGCAATTGTTGAATTTAATATTGTATTCAAGAAAATCATACTTTTTTTATATTGTTTTTTTTTGTTTTTTTAAATTGATATTGTACCTTTTTGAGAAAGAAAAATGGAGGAAAAGGTTTTTTTGGTGCAAAATAAATCTGCTGTCTTTAAATGAAAACTTAAAGGAGAAATCAATACACCTTTCATAACTTGTTATTCGAAAAGTTTTTATGTATTCACACTGTTTACAAAAGCGATTCATATGTTTTACCTTTTAGAGCTTAAAATAAAAGCCCCCTCCTCTGAAATGGGTAACGATCCGCCACAGCTCTATGTATATGTATTTTCCCGATTTGAACTGGCACTATTTTTTTCGGGCCCCACCACTGAAGCAGGTCACGAGCCGCCACTGAGAGGAATTATATCTGCCCATAGCTCCCAGGAAAAATATATTGTACCGTAATGATGTAGGTACTGGTATAACGTAGATCAATTCAATACAACGATTCAGTACAAAAATATAGTATCGGTTTAGGTCAGGACTCTGACCCCCGTCCCCTCCCTAGAAATAATCATATGAGCACCCATGCATTAGGCAGTACTGTCGCAATTCAAAACTCTGTTTTTTGCAGAAAACCCATAAAACTATTCCCAACTGCTAAACATACCACTCGTTTACAACAACTGAACTAGAACCATAAATCGAAAATCATGATTTTTGAGTTCATATCATTGAGACAAATGCGATGCTGTGAACTTGTAACTAGTTCAGTATCATTTCTGAAAATTCAAATTAGCCTGTGGGACAGCAAAAGCGTCGTTTCGGCGAATATACGTTTGTTTATACTTTCGCAGAACTTCAAATGCATTTCCTGAAAAATCGCGATTTTTCGAATTATATTATGACGTTCTTGTAGCAAATAAGCGGTATGAATTTTGTTCTGTTGTAATTTCTCAAGCATCGCAGCGCGGAAACTCAAGTCCCTTTTCGTGCTTGAGGGGTCATGTAAAAGGACATTTTTCGCTAACTAATTCTGGAGCGTTGGTCGGAATGTAACATATTTTATAATAAAAAAATTCCACCTTCTTATTGAAAATGAAATGCCAACAGTGAAATAATTTGTTCCTTAATATGAGCCATAGACATTTTAAATTAAAAATAAAAAAACAAGAGCAAATTATTTACATAAAAAAAGGAAGTGTAGGAAACTGAGAACTCAAACAAGACATTCCAAGAATAGAAAGTTTAATGTGTTTTATTAAAGAGGCGTAGCTACAGTCAAGGTAAGCGCAGCTACACTGACGATAAGCAGACATGTAACTTCAATTCTGGTTATTTTTTTTATGTTTATAGTGCGTTAGGATATTTTATGTACGTGATAGATTGAGATTTATTTTGAGATTTATTTCCTTCATCCAGTGATGATAATAATACAAGGAAAATAAGCCCTGTCTTTTGAGGTGAGACATTATAGTCTTGGAAGGGTGCGATTCAACTTACATTAAACTGACAAGGCAAGGGCGTACTCTCATCTCCCCCCAGGCTTTTTGTATACCGTTTAAACATACAAAATCCATGTAACCATACAATAATAACCATGTTGATGCAATCTTTACCCCCTCCCCTGGAAAATATTCAGCCGACGACGCCCATTATAACACTTTATAATTGTAACTATTATACGCAGCAGATTTAATCTTGAAATTCTACCTAAAAACATTCTCTGTCTCAACAATAAATATATTTTTTAGCGGTCGTATGAATTTGAAACCCTCAACAGTGACAAAGTTAGCGAATAGCTTGTTTAAGTCTTTTTAGTGCAATATTCTCCAAGCAAAACTTGACCTCCTATCTAACTTTTATCTCTAAATTTCATAAGGAAAACAAAACCCCATATAAAATCTTCATTTTAATAAGGTTTATAACTGACTTTGGGACTAAACGGGATTTTTCCAGATCAAACATTTTCTGTCTAACAAGTTTTCTAAAGATTGTAACAAAGAAAGAAGAATCTTAATTTAAGCTATTATTTCCCGAGGGTGTTAGAAGCATTTCGTTCACGCTGTTAGATATCAATTTTGGTGTTTCAATTTAATACGAGTTTTCCATTTAGAGATAAAAAGTAGTATAATGTTTAAGTAACTATATAGTGCTTATATTGTTTGGTTATTAAAATTCTTGTTTTGTATTTTTTAAATAAGAGCTACACAATTCTATGTGCGCTAACAATAGCCATTAATTTTATATTACGTCAATTTTATCCATTTTATATTTTTCTATATTTTCTTCAGTAATTAAGAGCTACTATGCATCAGTTATAATTATTAAGTGTAAGTCATAAAATTTTGACTTTTATCTAAGGTATTTTATCTTACTTTTAATATTCTACACTACTTCAAATGAAAGTATGTTAAAGCGATATATGAGTTTGTGCTTAAAATAAAGCACAGTACCATAAAACTACTAAGAGATTAATACTTTCCCGGCGTGCATTAAAAGCCTATGTAATTATTTATTTTTATGAGTTATTTAATACTAATATTTTAGTGGTTTTTAACTAAAGCTATACTGACTGGGTTGTATTAAAGAGGAAAGAGGAAAAAGGTAAAATATAAATAATCTATAATTGTGTTGCGAATAAGCTCAATTTATTTCTAATTCATACATTGAAGAAAACAACAATAAAAAAACTTTATTAAAATATTTTTGGGCAAAGTATTCAAAAAGTCAAATCATATGTATACAGAGTGTTCCCCAAAAAGATTTGTATTCCATAAATATTGATCGTAGACCAATACAATAAATCACAAAGATACGTGAAAAGGGGTACATAATTTTATAGCTTCGATAAAATTTTCCGCAGATTAAATCTAAAAAATACAAAATTTAAACGTTTATACAGCCGCCATACAAATATATAAAAAAAATCACACTGAATAAATATCCAGAATGAGTAATTACAAACGTCATATTCTAAATTAACGTCCCCCTAATTGTGATATGCAAAATTTTAGCCTTTCATCACTAAAAGGTTCAGAGATATGAAACCAAATACTTTTTGACTTGAACAATTTTTCGATGTCTTAACAAGGGATAAATATTATATAGGGAAATTTTGTTTTTAACTTGTACAGATATTACGAAAGAAAGCATTAATTGCATAAATACATAGCACTTTTGCTATATTTGGTGTTATAAAACTCCTTACCAGATTTGTTTAAAAATATATTTGAGTCTATTTATGATGAAAGACTGAAATTCCGTACATCGCTTAAATAATGCAGGAGGCACATTTTATTATACTATTAGAATCCGGGGCCGTTTGTAAATTTAAAGTTTGTATTTATTTAAACTTAATGTCCTGAGAGTTTTATATATATATATGTATATAACTGTTCGATACACCAATAAGTCTTTTACCTGCTAATATTTGCATAATCACATTAATGAAAATAAGCAAACACTTTGTGCACGCAATTACATTCGTATCGGCGCGGCAGAGATCATTAGGGATTATTTACTACGTGAATGCTTGTGCTGCATTTTTATTACTTTGGCGCAGTTCAATTAAATATTTAATCAAAGGCTATTCAGTTCATTTAGTCTGTATGGAAGCAAATATTTTTCCATTTTAGTGGTTCTGATTACGCTGAAATTCCGGCAGCCTGCTGTGTAAATAATGTGTATCAGAAGAGCTACGTTAAATTTTAGCACAAGGCTTTGATAATTCACGCAAATGAAACGTATTACTGGCTAACAACTTTGTAGGCTTTTTGAAAAGTGCGAGTACTTGAGTTTGTATGAAAAGGACAAAAATATAATGCTGTGTTTACTTTAAGCTCTGGCAGTGGTGTATGCAATGACGGTTAATCCTACTTCCTCCCTCCAAAATCCTTAGCCGGTGCCAGATAATTATTTTAAAGCTGGAACCGGCGTCTTATATGTCTTTTAATTTGGCTTCTTCTAAATTTGGGTGAGTGCACATTTTAAAGTATTTTAAGGTTTTTGTCCTACTGAATATCCTATTCAACTGAATTTTAAGCAAAATGCGCAAATTTAAATGGGTAAGTGCACGTTTTAAAATATATATGAAGGGGATGTTTTTAAAGCCGTTTACGTGGCACGAAATGGTATTTCATGAGCCGACAATGGTGTTGATAGTCTGTCCTGCATGTGAAGCTCTTTTAGTTTAAAAACATCTCGCTGACTTTTGTGTTTTTATCCTGAATTCTTTTCCAAATTACACTCGACTTTGCGTTCCCCAAGAGTCTGTGCTATAATCACAGCCTGCATGCAATCAGGCTCTGAGTCGTTTAACCAGAGATCCAATCCAGTCTGATTTAAAAAAAAAAAAAAAACGCCATGTAAAACACATATGGGCAACTTCCGGATCGCGGGCCGGATGTGACCCGCCAAGGCTTTTGATACGGCCCGCGGAACACATCAAAACCCGTAAAAACCACTAAAAATCCCATATAAATTTCAATTATACGGCCCGCGACTTCGCTAACATCCTAAAGTTTGGCCCACAACTTTCCAAAGGTTGCCCATACCTGGTATAAAGCAAACAAACGTGCATAATCACTCCACTGGGTCAAAAATTTTTTAATACTTAATACAGTTATTTCTGAACAGTGTAAATATTCAAGACTGCCTTCATTCAAGATTTCATCTTTTGATAATGTGGAAGGTATGGATTGTGGCGAGTTTTTAGAAGTGTATCTTAGATACTTCACGAAAGTTTGATAAATCCATTAACAAACCCATAGTTTGATTCTGCATTACTCTTTAAAAAGACCGCACGGAACGAAATATCTGCCTAGTTACAGACTTAAGAAACACAGATTCACTTCCAAGTGTTTTTGTGAAGACGTTACAAATAATACAACAACAGCAATTTTTTTAAAACTCAATGTGCATTAGTCATGTTTAGTTAATTTCTAATTTAACGCTTTGCTTGGGTGCTACGTTTTGAAGAAAGAACATATCCCTTAGAGCTAATTATATTTCAGGGATACATTCCTAAAAATGTCGTTTTTAATATTTTTACCGAAATTTCTTTCTGCTCAAAAAACTTTCTCGGAATTTGTCGCTGCCCTAAGAGAAAATACTACAGAAGACATGGGTAAAAAAAAAACCGCTTTATTTTCGCTCTGCCTGCCTCACATTTGGCGAAATCCCATTTTGAAAGTAAGGGAATATCTTGTTGCCTTATTATAACTGGAGGTGATGTAATACCGCTTCCCTTTTGCAGAAATTCAATCCCGTTGCTGTGGATTCTGAACATTTCTGTGACGTTTTCTGTCCCGTTCTTTACGCTTTATTGCTTTGGTTTTCGTATATTATTCTTTTGCCTAGTGTAATAGTTATAAAAATGTGCGCTCGCTGAATAGTTATATTCTGAAATGTCGTCTGGTATTTAAATCTTCCAGAGTGCTGAAGTAAAAAGGTTCAGCTGAAATTTTATGCATGCTTCTGCATGTTGAAAGACCCCGGGTAGCCATCTCGATTTGATGCATCGACGCATCCAGAAACGTTTCAAGGGAGCGCATATTGTTAGATATAGGTTACTCTTTTTTCTTAAATTCTTTCACTATTAATCTTGAACCTACATTCAATCTGTTCGCTCTCATCATCACTGTATGACAAAAATAAGAAAGCTCAATCAGACCGAAAACATGGACTACAAAACGCTTTCCAACTCCATATCATCTGAACCAGTGGTAGTCAGGCGCACTGTCTGTATGTGCAAGATTGTGCGGCACACGGCAGAGCCGAAAAGGCACTGCACTCTCTTAACCCTTTAACGCAGATATGGACAGCCTCCGGACCGCGGGACAAATGTGGCCCGACACGACTTTTGATCCGGCCTGCGGAACATATTAAAACCCCGTATAAAACTAATTTAAACCATTCAAAATCCCAGATAAATCCCAGTTATAAGGTTCGCGAATTCCCCAAAATCCCGAAGTTTCACCAGCGACTTTGCTAACATCCTAAAGTTTGGCGACTTTTCTAACATCCTAAAATTTGGCCCGCAACTTTTCAAAGGTTGCCCACATCTGCTTTCAAAGGTTGCCCACCACGCGAGGTGATCGCGGCGTGAAATCACCTAATTCCAGCACTTCCACTGCTAGTCGCAAAAAAAAAAAAAAAAATTGGTTAAATGAGCCTAATGGTGTAAAAGTGAAGCCGCTACCATCGCTCAATTTAACTACCAACAATATGACGGTAGACTGACTAACCAATCGCCAGACACAAAGAGCTTTTTGACACGAATAAACAGAACTAAGATGAATATTTAAGACTATAAAACAGATTGTCTTAATAAAGTAAAGCTCATTAGGACTATCTGCCAAAGGGAAGAATGCCTTGGGAAGAAAAATGTTTAGGGGTTCTGACGCGTATTCATGTTGCATCTGGTAAAAACTGCGCAAATCTCGAGACCGTTAGATGAGCGGAAGGTCAGAACCCTAGACCTTCACTATTCAGCCATTTATCAATTTTCAATGCCTCGTCCACTCGGCATTGGTTCACCTAAATAGATTATGTTTAAGCCAAACTCACATGATAGGTATCTGCCTTAGATTCGGGGGTGGCTGGGTGGAGAACTTTGATAGATTAATTTAAAAATACAAACCCGGCTGAGGAACATAAATCTTGGAAGAAGTTTTATAAACCATCATAGTTTGCCATAATCTCTCCGTAATTTCTTTATATTTTTCAATCTCTATTTAAGACACTTTCAGAGTTGATATAACGTCTTCTGGCTTATATTCTATTGAATATAAGCCAGAAACTAATGCCCGTGGCCGTGTGCCTCCCACATCTTGTTATAGTCTTAAAAACAAAATCAAATCGTAACTCAACATTTTTTAATTAAAAAAGCTCAACCGCGAAATTCCCAGAATGAAAATGATAAATTATCCTTAATATCTGGAATTGAAATGCCTATTTGTGGAGAAAACCGCCCAAATATTCGCATAGTTGATATCTAGAAGTTTTCAGAACATGAATAAAAGAATTCCATTGTTTACAGGAAAAATAAATAAATAAAAAATGAAGCTATTTTGCGTCCGATTAAGGTGATGAATTTTTGGCGGATATATGCTAGACTGTTTTCAATCGATATTCTTATGTTCCCCAATGGGAACAAATAAGGCCTGTTTTTTCCCCATTCCTTTAGATGCGCTATAAAAAAATATGAAAAAGAAAAGATTTTTAGTTATTTCGAGTTGTCTGATTTATAATGTCGTTAGTTCCTTTTTTTATTTAAAAAAAAGCAATATTTTTGCATTTTACCACAAAGGGAAAAACATTTAGAGAGAATTCCAAGCCGAGAGAATTTTAATCTCTCGGCCTGTCTAATCCTTAACTGCAGTAAATTAATTGAAACTAAACGTAAACATTATAATAAGCGTTTGCATAGACTAGTTTTACTTTTCCATTGCAATCGAAGAGCAAAGAAAAATTTAAAAAGTGCAACCTGATGAAAATTAACTGTAAAAATATATCATTATTATAGTACTAGAAAATAAAGCACATTACATCGGGCGATAGAAAAAACCATTGACAAAAGTTTGTCTAAACTCAATATATTTAATCTTTTTAGCTACCTAAATAACTTCATATTCAATGTTTATTATACGCTGAAATCGAAATTGCATGCTCTTCGTGTTAGCGGAAACTTTTCGCACTCCAAAGATTTCATTTTGGTGGGAAGAGTCCCATTTATACCTATACTTCAAGCAGAGGAAATCATTTCAGCTATTTCAAACGAATTGGAATCGCAATTTCCAATTCAAAGCGTGATAAACGTGACATCAATATGACGGCATTTGCTATACCTAATTTTGTCACTCAATTACTTAACTTGTTTTGCTCTGTTATGTAGAAAGGAGCCGAAAATTACGAAAAATCGCTTAAAAATTACTGAACGGATGGATTCAGATTTTTAAACAAGCACAAATTGTTTTCTCTATTTTTTACATAATTGTGAACATTTTCAAGTCGGTGTAGAAATGGTGTGTATTTTATTACGTTTTCGGTCCTTAACTTTTTAATCTTTTTTGGAGTAATGTTGGTAAATGTTTTATTTTGGAATGGTTGAACCGGAATTAGTCAGTGAGTCAGTAATCAGCGTAACTATTTTTTGGGATTCGTCAGTACATTTTAAACAATTTCTCACGCTACTTTGGCTTCTTTTCTGTAAAGTTTAATAGTACTGAGACACGTTTCAGCTTACTTGGGTACTTTGTATACATACAGATGGTTAGACACTGTTCAGCAGAAAAAAAAAGTTACCTTTTATTCATTTTTCAGTGTCTTCAAAAGTGCTGTCTTAAAAAAAATAAAACTATTTCAAGAACACTAACGGCAACAGCACTGTTATTTTGCTGATTATATTCCACAGACAAAAATGTCCAAGCACTTAAGCACTAAAAAAGTCGCAAGAATTCAGTTTCTTTCCTTAAGGCAATGTGGATATAACAATGTTAAAAGGATTCTGTAATGAGACGGAATTTTTATTTAATCCCTCACCTTTTTTTTCTTCAGTCGGCAATTACGACGCAAGAAACAGCATAACTACCTAAACTTTTCCCATAAATGTTTGATAATATTTAACGATTGTCTTCTTCGGTGGTTTTTATACATTGCATTTTCTCTTTAGTTACTTTTTTTATTCAGTGTTAAAGTAAACAAACTTTTTAACGACCAAGTTTAATGTAAGTGAAGCACGTAAAAACATTATTTCTTAGCTAAGCAATTTGCAAATTTTATCTTATTGAACGGTGTAACTCCAATTTCACAAGCAAATATATTTTTTTCTTGTTGTTTCTTGTTAATGCATTTATCAGCATTACCAGCTTCGGGTATCAGCACCGGAACAGACAAACTGACGTATCTTTTTCCAGGTAAAAGAAAGTTTGACAAAATCCTTTGTTTGAAGTAATTTCTACCATTTTATTATTTTGTTTTCATTGTTAAATATTCCATGAATTCTGAAAAAGACTGTTTAGTGATTCTCACACCTAGGGCGAACATTGGTGCCAGTTACTTTTCTGTAATTTTTTTAAGAATATTTTAAATACTTAGCTATCGAACCTACAGAGTTTGAAGCATTTGCTAGTTTAAACAGATGAATAAGAGTTTTAAAATTTGAATTTAGGTTCAAAAACTGGTCTAATTTTACAAACTGTACACTAAATTGCTCGTTTAAGCCTCCATCGAGGTTGATGACCAATGTGTGCGCGTGGTTATATGTGCTTGTTAAGTTTGTGGCTCCGAAAATCCTCCAGGTGGTTGTTAGCAGTTTTAGAAGGGTTTGAATATCCATTGCCCACGTCTATACAGGGCCGGCCCAAGGGCGGTGCGAATGTAGGCGATCGCTTAAAGCCCCGCGCTTAAAGAGGCCCCGCTCCTGGGCGATTTATTTGCTATCACATTAGACCGAGCTTGGTAGATGGTTGTGATATATCCCGAAAAAAGTCGAGAAATAAAGCTAATATGCAGTAGCAGTGCTAGTAGTAACTTACATAAGACATTATAGAAAGGAGGCCCTGCTCTTGCGCTTCGCCTGGGGCCCCGCACGGCCCTTGGACCGGCTCTGGTCTATAAGTGCATCATCTATGAATTAAGGCATTCAACATCTTTTCATTTAAAAAATTTGTTTCGAAATTTCGGTCTCCCTATGCCAGTGGCCCTAGCCAGAAATTTTTCATGGGGGGGGGGGGGGGTTACGACTACTGCAACTCACATGTATGCATACATGTGTGTGATAAGGGAATGAAGAATATACATGTTGTTTGGCAAAAAAATCCTCATGGGGATTATGACCCCCCTATCCCCCCCTTGGCTAAGCCACTGCCCTATGCTTATGCGTTCTCTTCTAATGAGGATCTAAACTGTGGAGAGAATATTCAGGAAGGTCGCAAATAGCGCAAAATGATATATCTGCAATTGAAAAAAGTAATTGGTGTAACTAGAATTCATGGGTCTACGTATTCCATGTAAATGCTAGATCATAGAAGGAGACACTTCTGAACCCAGATATCCAATTGTTATATCCCTCCCCTATAATCTGGTGCTTGTACCCAGATGAAAATATCTGTAAATCGCTGCGTACGCTATCGGGTGGACTCGCGATAATTCTAGCGCTCCAAAAAATCGAACGATAATTTCTCGTTACACAAACTAGTCATTCTGCTGGGATTAGGCAAAATAAAATGGATCAGAAATTCTTGATCATATTGTCTGTACCAGTTGTGTGTATCAACTACTAGAGATGGGGAAAGAATGAACACCCTGTTCTTTTGAACCTGTTCTCAAGAAAGAACGGGAACACCCTGTTCAGTGATCACGGCAAAAACATGTTCTCAGTTCATTAAGGTCCGACGCTTCAAAATTTTATGGCAGGCAAACGTGTTGAAAAGAGAAATTTTGGAAAATGCCTTAAAGGTGAAATTTCTCATTGGAAGGCACGATTAATATTTTTTTGCTAAAAAAAATTTAAATTCTGGGGGGGCAGACCCCCCCTCCCCCACATTGGCTACGTATCTGATGGTGGGGACAGAAGTTTACAATTTTAGCTTTATCAAATTCTAATTGTGGAATCTTAGTTATTTTGAGAAATAACGATAACGAAGATGATTATCTGGGGGGGGGGGATAGAACTTTTAACCCAACCTACCATAATTTTAAAGAGGACCCGGGCAAAGAATAAGAAGCTTTCTTATATGTTCAATACGAAATGCACTCACAGGAAAACAATTCGTCAATTTTTATTATTCCAGCCAAACTACTCAATTTGAATCAAAGTAAAAAATTTAATAATAAAGAAAATGATAGTCTGAAACACAAACAAATCGAAAAAAAATATTTTATCAACGTCAAACAATAATATAAGCATTACACTATCTCCATATAAAACGCGCCTTCGCTTCATACGCTCTTAGCCATCTCTTATTGGCTGAAAAAGAACCTGTTCCGGAGCAGCCTCTCCTATTGGCTGAAAAAGAACACGTTCTTTGATCACGACTCGAGGAGTTCTCGGAGCAGTGAGCGGGAACACCTAGTTCTTGCACCTAGTTCAGCGTTCTTTTCCTGAGCTGGAGTTCTTTTTCGGAACGGAGAGCTAAGAGCGGGAACGGGGTAAAAGGCGTTCTCTTGCTGAACAGGTTAAAAGAACTGTTCTTCGGTGAAAGGTGTTCTTTCATTAAATCTGTTCCCTGTTCTTTTGCTTTAATTAAGTTCTGAGCTAGGGTCAAAGTTGTAGACTTGGAGTCAGAAGCAAGGCCGTACTTAGACGGGGGAGGGCAAGGGCGGATTAAAGGGGGGGGCGGAGGGGGCGACCGCTCCCCCCGAGAAAAAAGAAATTAATGTAAAAGATCCTATTTTTTCTTCCAAAAATTGGATGTATATGTCAATCCTCTAACTTACCGCCCCCCCCCGACAAAAATGCATTAATCCGCCACTGAGGGGGTCCTATGAGTTCGGACGCCGCTCCCCCGAACTTATTACATTATATGTACATGGTGTATTTATACAGGGACGTAGCCAGAAATTTTTTTCTGTGTGGGGATGGTAAGGGGCATGGGCGCCGGCAGCATAGGGCAAGGGGGGCAATGCCCCCGCCCCTGGATTTTTGTATGCAGTGTTATCCTTTGCTTTTTTGCTCTTTCCAACATGGTAACTATACGTTGAAGTAGTCTTTGCCCACCCCCCCTTGAGTAGTCTTTGCCCCCCCTGGGAAATATTCTGCCGGCGCCCATGGTGAGGGGTATGAAATGCAGTGATGTATAAATGAACGAAATGTTTGTGCAGTAATAAAAAAAAATTTAATCTTGCTAAATTAGACAGAAATTGGGTGTGGGGGATATATCCGGAAAATTTTATCCCGATATACGATGCTCCCCGACTCCGAAATTATTTTCTAGGTATGGCCCTGGTCGGAAGCCATGTAATTTTATATGCCAAAGTCGTATTCATTTTCTTAAATCGTAGTCGAAGCAATCGACATATTTATACACGCGTATTATTTTTAATCTGGAGCCTGATACTTACAGCTTTTTAAACGGAGTCTTTAATTTTTAAGCTGGAGCATGTACTTTTTTTACCCTTTAAGGCGCAACCATTTCCCAATGCTGAAAAAAGGGCGGCCGTTGCCATCGCTCGACTTAACTACTAGCAAGAGGGCGGACGATCGAAACGTTCATCGCGTGCCACAGATCTAGAGACCCTTTTTTTGACGACAGCTGCTGCCGCACAGCCTGTCGCAAACCAGCTGCCATTAAAATATTTTTACAAAAAATTACTGTTAACATACTTGATTGAAGAAAGCCAGAATGTTGGTTGCAAAGTTTTTTTTAAACATTTTACAATTGTTGTTGTTGTTGTTGCTAATGCCCTCTGGCAACCCGCGGGGCGGTGCCAGATCCCTCAAATAGGCAGTCGATGGGCGGAAGGGGCTGCTTCCATTTTAATGAGCCCCAGAGGGAGGAACTCCGACTCAGCTTGGGGTCCCCTAATTTTGAACCAATTCCAGAGGAGGGACCCACCCCCTGAAATCGGCACCCCCAGAGGTATCGTTTAACAATTTGGAGGACATTGAAGCCACGACGGATTTTACGTGCTCCAGCTCCCATTAGGGCACACGGTCCCACAGCAGTCGAGCCGAAAGGAAGTTGACCCTCCCAAACACTGGCCAATCCGGATGCTGCTTCACTTTTCGTGTTCTTATGGCAACGGAGTTTAGTGCCCAGACCACTGCGGGTTTTACAATTGTACTAAAGTATAGTACATGTTAAAAAGACGTATATTTTCATTTTTAAATTGAATAAAATAGTCATAATAAAGCTACCATAAATCAAAGAACCTGTTCTCAAAAGAACAGGGAAAAGAACTGTTCTTTAAAAAAGAACGGGAAAAAGAACTGTTCTTTAAAAAAGAACGGGAACGGTGAACAAGTGTTCTTTGAAAATAACGGTTTTCCCCACCTCTATCACCTACACACATAATTCTATGATCTATTCTTCTAGTTTTGGGACCCAGTAAACAGCCGTCTTTCTCCCAGTGAAGAGAACACTTAACTTAATAATCTTCAATATGTACACACAGGTCGTTCTAAAACATCATATGCCGGACAGCGACGAGTGGATAAAACACTGAACATTGGTAGATGGCTGAAGAGTGAAGGTCCAGGACTGGATTACAGTGCCGCTGACGATCTAATGGTTAGGAGTTTTGGATGGTTTTCTCCAGATGTAACTTGCAAAAGAGTTAAAACCTCCTTCGTGTCCAAGGCATTCCCCCCTTTAACCCTTTAGCGCGCAGTGTACCCGCTCTGGGAACACCAAACTCTGACATTTTGACTGTTGCCAGTCACGCAGAATAGATTTGATTTATATAAAAATAGTTGCGGGTGACATAGCTCCACGAGAATCCTTTACTTTTTAGCACGTCATTTCCCATAAAAAAATAAATTAAAAAATTGTCACGATTATTTTTAACAGCACTGACATCTGTCACCATTGCTGTGCGGCACAGCCAGCTGTCGTCAGTCTCTAGATCTGCGGCACGCGACGAACGTTTCGATCGTCCGCCATCTTGCTGGTAGTTAAGTCGAGCGATGGCAACGGCTGCCCTTTTTTCAGCATTGGAAAAGGGTTGCGCCTCAAAGGGTTAACAGATAGCGCTTAATATAGAGCCCTAATAGGCCTTTTCTTAACTAAATAACAACAACAAAACATAATATTTACTGCTGAGAGAAAAACACGAGTTACCGATTGGAAATCCTTCGCGAAAGTTCTAATGTGATCCATACTGCTTGGAGATATTTTCCTCTGAGGACCGACCGGGTTGTGTAGTATCTAAAGAACCATTCTACCACACCACGGGTTCGGGTTCGATTCCTGGCATGGGATTGGGTGTTATTTCGTTCGTCCCTTCATAGGAGACAACGCTGGTCCACTTGTTAGGCGCCTCCATAATAACGAGACCATTTATTCCGATCTTGGTAGGGGCCAATGCCTATAAACAGCAAGTGCGTACTATTAGAAAAATCTCCTAAGCAAAATGACTTGATATTACTTTCTGAGAGCAACCCAACACATTTAAGTGTAACTGGTAAAGCTAGACCCTGAAAATATCTGTTTGAAAATGCAGAATAGGATGGATTGGTAAATTTTCAGGATGATTAATAAAATCTATAGGGCAGGGATGATGAGCGTTTTTTCGATTAGTGTGCCAGTTAATGTGTTTATTAATTTCAGGTGTCCAATATGCCACTTGTTATATTTCTTTTTTAAAATCATCTTTCAACTCTTTTTCTACCTATCGAATTATATTTTGTAACTATATTTGTTATTTAGTTATTACCTTTTATTAAATGTAAATTGAATAAACATTATTTAAAAATATTTTACTTAAGTGTTAAGGTAAAATTCCCTCAATGAAGTGTTTTTAGTGAATGTAAGTGGAAAAAGTAAATTAATATGTAAATGTGGCGTACCACAAAAATACCTGTGCCATAGGTTTGACATCGCCATTCTAGAAGGACAAATAAAAAAGGCAGCAGAGGACATTTCCCCTACGCGGTGAAATGGATATCTACAAGTCATGAGAAAAACTGCAGTTCCATAGTTCTCAGTAATGATTTGTCCGGATAGACAAATCTTGTTATAATTAATTAAAGAGAAAAATCCGAACCTTTGTGATAAATTTAAATGCATTATAAAATGCGTTTATTCTTATAGGTTATACAGCAAGTACAGAGGAACAAAGATAAAGTACAACTTCTTTTTTCAAGCCAGTTTTTCAGTGTGATCTTGATTATGGATGCATCAATAACTCTAATCCATATTGTATTCAAGATTATGATTGGATCATAAAATCGTAACTTCAATCGAAAAAATACATTTTTTCAGTGAAGCTCTCAAAAAATTTTATGAAGATGACGTTTTTTCAAACTGCATTTCTGTGTGTGAGTTTACATAACCTATTAACCCTTTAACGCGCAGTGTTCCCGCTCTGGGAACACCAAACTCTGATGTTTTGACTGTTGCCAGTCACGAAGAATAGATCTGATTTCTATAAAAATAGTTGCGGGGGCTATGACTACAGTTGCGGGCGACAGTTGGCTGTGCGCGCACAGCCAGCTGTCGTCGAAAAAGGGTCTCTAGATCTGTGGCACGCGATGAACGTTTCGATCGTCAGCCATCTTGCTGGTAGTTGAGTCGAGCGATGGCAACGACTGCCCTTTTTTCAGCATTGGGAAAGGGTTGCGCCTCAAAGGGTTAAACATCATGTGGAAATCCTGGTTTTTATGCAACTCGATTCTGAATTATTCCGTTAAGTAACGATTAATCATGTAACTTAGCACTTTAGATTTATCTGTACAGAGACGTCCTTGGTAACATTTAGTCTGTAAGTGTACAGTGAGTTGAAGAGTATATTAATTGAGTTGCACAGTATGTTACATACACATTTTAGCACACAGAGCTCTTATTAATAATCAGCATAAAAATACTAATAAAAACGATCAACAAAAGTTAGCATGTCTCTCTCAATATTTTTCTTACATTATACTTAGAAATATTATTTTCATTTACATAAAATTTAAAATGAATGTCAATTAATTATTTTGGTCAGCTTAAAACACAAATAATCAAAGTTATTTAAAGGAAAATAAAATAAACTATTGCAGTTTTTATTTACTTTCCATTGCTAGAACTTAAGGAAATAAGAATTGTTATTATTTATTTTTTTATTGAATGAGTTTAAAAAATATCCCCAAATCAATATATCTTCAGATAGTTTATAAGAAACTGAACGTTGGTATTTTATTTAAAATAAAAATAATGAAATTTTGTATAAAAATAATGGAAAATACCCAGTTCCACTATATTAATTAAAAAAAACAACAATGTAAAACATTTTACCTTAAGCTATTAATACAAAGGATATTATTCTGATGAATGAAAGACTTAGTTTTTCGTAAATTTAACACTGAGTAGAAACATATAAATTTTTAAACCTGAAGGAGAAATATATTTTTCTGAAGCTATTGATATTTGTCGTTAAAAAATACTAAAGAGCAAAGCTCGTAGCGTTATTTTATTAATCAAACTATTCATTAAAAACTAAACGAAAAGAAAGCCTATAACATTTATGTCCTTAGGTAAGAAGCGCAGGATTATTTTAAAAAATTCTTATGATGTATTTTTATTATTTAATGAATCTGGATTTTCTGAAACAGTGTAAATTTCATTACAGGGAAAAGTATTCGTAAATATAACATTGCAATTGTTCTTTTTTATTTGAATTTCAAAGATGCTGCTCAAAAATGATTTTTTTTCTAAGCTCAAATACATTTTTTTTTAAAATCAGCACTCAAAAATCGTTGTCTATTTTAGCTTAGTGATTTCCTATTCTAAGTCCAGCATCTTGTTGATACCAAGTTTTTCAAGCTATAGTATTTCCGAAGAATGAGAATAAATTTTTTATAACAATTTTCTGGAAAAATTTTGTTTATGAAGTATACTAACAAGTATACTAATTGTGTGTACAGCTGTGGGAATGAACGCCCACGTGCTCTTTATTTGGCTGTCGTTCGTCGCAGAGCAAAGTTATATGTACCATTCGTTTGCAAATAACTTATACGTTATTTACTATTAATTTAATTTGCATAAGGGGCCGTTTTCATATTGTTGCGGAATTACTCTGCTACTCCTGGGGTTCGTCGTTCTAAAGTCCAGTGGTGTAAAAAGTTCAAGTAAAAAGTCACTTGTCAGGATGGAACACAAACTTTATTTCTTCTAGAACTTCGTAGAACAATCAGCTGCACACAATTCACAAGCACAATCTAGCAGTAACGTGCTTTTAACAATCCGCTTGGATCAGAAGCTCTCACAAATGCTGTATTTCTCACACAAAATAAGTCACTTTTACAGGCAAAAATTCCGTGGAAATATTCAAGGGATATAGTACACTATCCCTTAAGACACAGCAATGAAGAATTTACACACAGCACTTTAAAAACAGCTTCACAAAGCAAGCTAAAACACAGCTTCTATAGCACTATCAGTTCACACAAAACAAGCGTACTCAGAGCTCCTCACACATTGAATGTTCATCTCGCAACTGACTCCGCGGCGATGCGCGCTTCTATAAATAGCCGACGCAGGAGGTACAAGAGGTTTCCAGAAAAGTCAATTTCTCGAGGGTTCTACATAAAGCGTGAATTTTGATTACGTCATAGAAGAGAAATGTTAGGTTATTATGCGTTTTTAATGCAGGAAAAACAACTTCCAGGCCCCATTGGGAAAATCGCGCCAAATGACCAAAAAGTCGCCAAGCTTGGCGACTTTTGGCGAAATATCGCCAAATTTGGCGCCAAAAATAAGTCCTCAAAAGTGAAGAGATCTAAGCTCTAGGACTAATATTTCTCGAGATTTCTAGAAGCCCATAGAAAAACATATGGGAAAGCGAAACCTCCGTATCTCCGGTTCTAATTGGCCGATTTTGATGCAACAAAAAGCAAAATTTATCTATTTGAAGCGTAGAATACGAATTTTAAACCATTCTAAGCCCCAGAGCAGCGGGTTGCCCCGAAAATTCGTAACATTGCCCCCTTCCCAAGGACTGCACGTCCCGGGCAGTACAATCCCTAGTTAGGAGGTCACACAGGTACCTACACTGTATAAAACTTAACAAGATCTTAACAACATAATTCAAGCAAGTAATCAATAGCACAATAAGCAAATACACATTAATAAATAAATAATCAACATAATAAATAATTACACTGTAATAAGTAATCAATGTAATAACAAATACACATTAATAAAATCCAATATATTACAAATATGTACACTAAACATGGCGTAAGTAGTAAGTGAAAGAAAGTTGACGAAAGAGGAAGAGAAGAGAAAGACAGGAAAGAAATGAGAGTTGAAAGAAAAGAGGAATTACGCCATAGTGACCATGGTCTGAGCTAATTACAACCGCGGTAGATGGCAAGCCGATCGTAATGTACAACTCTTGGCTTCGAGTTTGGTGACTTACGAATCCGTACGATGACGTCATTCAGCCGGTTTAGGACTGTGTAAGGACCGTCCCACGGCGATTGCAGCTTCGGAGACAGGCCTTTCCGTCGAGTAGGGTTCCATAGCCAAACTTTGTCACCTGCGTTGAACTCGTGTCCCGTAGCCTTCGTGTCGTAGCGAGTCTTCGTCTTTTCCGTGTTCAGGTTGATCCGCTCCCGAGCAAAATGATGCACATCTTCAAACCGTGCCCGAAGGTTTTCCACGTACTCCTCTGGCAATGAAGGCGCATCTGGAGGGCGGCCGAACACTAGATCGGCGGGAAGACGAAGATCTCTGCCGAACAGCATCTGGGAAGGTGTGAAGCCGGTAGTCTCATGGACGGCACTCCTATAGGCCAGCAGGAACAGGGGGAGTTTCTTGTCCCAGTCCTCTTGATTCCTAGACACCAGGAGCGAGAGGTTGTTCAAAATTGTACGATTGAACCTCTCCACCATGCCGTCGGATTGTGGGTGTCGTATGTTAAGGCGTAGTCTGGGTTTTGTCCATTCCGAGAAGTTGGCATAGTCCTTTAAAGACTGCAGAGGTAAAGTTCGTTCCTTGGTCGGAATGAAGTTGCAGAGGGGTTCCATATCTGGAAATCCATTCTTGCACCAGTACCTCTGCTACGGTCGTAGCTTCTTGATCGGGAATAGGGAACGCTTCGGGCCATTTAGAGAAGTAGTCAATGACAATTAGGATGTATTTGTTGCCATCCGAAGTTCGCGGAAGAGGTCCCAGGATGTCGAGTGCAATCCTCTCAAAAGGCGCTCCTACATTATAACGATGTAGTCTTCCACGGCTTCGTTTCTTCGGGCCTTTACGGGCGGCACAGGCGTCACAAGCTTGACACCACTTTTCGACGTCGCCTCGAGCCCTAACCCAGTAGAAGCGCTCGCGAACTTTCTGCAGGGTCTTCATTACGCCAAAATGGCCTCCAGTTAAGCCATTATGAAGTTCTTCTAAAAGCTTCGGAATCCTCGAACGAGGGAGTACTAACTGCCATCGGAGCATCTTGCCGTCGTCCGACTCCCATTTACGATACAGGACTCCATTCCTCAGGCGAAGTGAATCCCATAAAGCCCAGTACTGTTTTGTTGCCGGACTGTAAGATGATATTTCTTGCCAACTGGGCTTAGGGCTGGATTTTTCCATAAATTCCACAATAGGTTTGATGTCGCTGTCTGCTAATTGGTCCGCCCGAACATTTTCGTCACTCCAGGGATCTTGGGATGGTGTCGATGATGTAACTTGGCGGACAACGGGATGTTTCAGATGGTAATTTTTCTCTGCCCTGGAGCAATAGCGACAACTGTCTATGCAGGGCCTTCTCGACAAAGCATCTGCATTTCCATGAGATGACCCTTTCCGATGACGTATCTCGATGTCATATTCTTGTAATCGCTGTATCCACCTGGCTATTTGGCCCTCTGGATTCTTGAAATTTAGAAGCCAGGTTAAAGAGGCATGGTCCGTTCGGAGCAGGAACTTTCGGCCGTACAGGTAATGATGGAAGTGCTCCACGGCCTTAATGATAGCAAGGAGTTCCTTTCTCGTAACACAATAGTTACGTTCTGCCTTTGAAAGGCATTTGCTCCAGTAAGCAATGACGTATTCTTGGCCATCTATCTCCTGGGACAAAACTGCTCCGACACTCTCCTTACTCGCGTCTGTGTCCAGGATAAATGGCTTGTCAGGGTGAGGATACGACAAGATCGGCGAAGATGTTAAAGCCGTCTTCAGTTCGTTGAATGCGTCCTCACATTCCTCAGTCCATAGAAATTTCTGTCCAGTCTCGGTCAATTTGTGAAGAGGTCTTGCAATTTGAGAAAAGCCCTTCACGAATTTTCGATAGTAAGTACACAGACCGAGAAAACTTCTTAAGTCGTGGATATTCTCGGGACGACTCCAGTTCTGGACTGCGGACGTCTTTTCGGGATCGGTTCGGACTCCGTGGGCGGATATTATGTGCCCGAGGTAACGTACTTTCCGACGAAACAAATTGCACTTCGATGGACTTAGTTTCAAGTTCGCCTCTTTTAATTTCTGCAGTACCTTTCGAATGTTCTCGAGATGCTCTTCGAAAGTCCTTCCGACGATGATGATATCGTCCAAATAAACGAGACATGCTTCGTAGGAAAGTCCTCTCAACACTGTCTCCATTAGTCGCTCGAATGTAGCAGGTGCGTTGCAGAGTCCAAAAGGCATAACTTTGAACTGCCATAATCCTTGTCCCGTGGTGAACGCTGTCTTTTCACGGTCGTCGGGATGAATTTCCACTTGCCAGTAACCACTTTTCAGATCCAGAGTGGAAAACCATTCGTTTCCCGATAAAGTGTCCAAAGTGTCGTCTATCCTGGGAAGAGGGTAGCTGTCTTTCTTGGTAATGTCATTCAGACGTCTGTAGTCAACACAGAACCGGGTGGAACCATCCTTCTTTCGGTTCAAAACAATTGGCGAGGCCCAGGGACTAGTCGATGGCTCGATGACGTCATCACGCTGCATCTCCTCTAAAAGTCTGCTCACCTCTTCTTGCTTAGCAAACGGCAGCCGCCTAGGATGTTGCTTGATGGGAGAATGGCTGCCTGTATCTATCCTATGTTGAGTTAAGCTCGTACGGCCAAAGTCACCCGAAGTACGGGAGAAGAGGTCTTCAAATTCGGCTATTACTTTCTCTGCAGCGCTTCTCTGTTCTGCCGTTAACTCCACGTCTTGTATTAATTCCTTCGTCAGGCACTCGGAAGATTTAGCTGTCGTTTGGCTGATGTTCTTATTAATGCAGGTAACAGGAGTGCATGTCGCCAACACTTCATTTTTCTTTATCACCTTCGACTTGTCCGTCACATTTACTACTCTAACTGGAATTTCTGTTCTCGACAAGTCCACAAGTGTTGCTCCCACAAGTACTCCTCTGATGGAATCACTATTGCTTGGGTGTTCGATTAATCCAAAACGGAATTTATTGCTTTCTTTTACTGTTCCAGAAATTATTGAATCAGTTCTGGGAGGTAGAGTGATATCAGTCTGGGCTATTATTTGCTGTACAGGTAAAATAGTTTCATTTTTAATATCGAACGCAGCTATTTCTTCTGAGTCTGAACGAAGCTCATTATTCTTAAAGTCCAAGTTAAATTTGTGCGATTTTAAAAAGTCCAGTCCGAGAATAAAAGAGTCTGTAATATTAGCGACATATACCACATGGTCGTATCTGGCATTTCCAAACGTGATTTCTACTTGCGCTTTTCCGCCCACTTCGATCTTGTCACCTGTCACAGTCTGGAGGGTCAGCGAGGGCGGAGTCCAGATAATCTTCAAATTTAATTTCTTGGCCAGATCCGTCCTTATGATGGTTACGTTCGCTCCAGTATCAATCACCATGTGGCATGGGGAACCATTAACATATCCCAGTACGAAGAGTCCATTACTGCCACCATCCACTGATGAAATCTGCAAGACTTTTAGGTGGGGCTTTTGACTATATGGCAACCTCCGCCCCGCGAGATGGCCACCTCCTAGTTTCCCTCTTTCATGTTCTTAGATTTCTCTTGCTGGTCTTGAGACTTTCGACCACAATGCTTTTGTACATGGCCTTCGACGCCACACTTCCAGCATTTCACTTTCTTTCGGCCATCTCTCGTTCTATCGGATCTTAATTTTCGCTCTATGAGATCTTCAATTCTCTTCAACCTGTTCTCGACGCCCTCTGTGTCTTTGTCAGCTTCCTCTTGGACCGTGACCGCTCTAACAGCAAGCCGATCTTTTCTCACGGCCCGCTGGGCTGCCTCTAGCTTCATTGCGAACACCAGAGCAGACTTCAAATCCTGATAATCTTCCAACATAAGTGACTTTTGGGTTTCTGGATCACGGATGGCTTCAATAAAATGACGCACCGCCATTTCTTCTCGGACATTATCAAGGTGGTCCATGTAGGCTAGATGACACAGCCTATCTATGTCCGAAGCCAGCTCTTGAAGGGTCTCGCCAGATCTCTGCATCCTTGACTTAAGTTGGATTCTACTATATTCTTTCTGGCACTTCTCTCCGAATTTCATCTCCAAGGCACTGGCTAGGGCGTCAAAATCTCCTATCTTCGTCGCTCCGATAGTTTGCAATACATTAATTGCATCTCCGCTAAGGGAAGCGGCTAGTTGATTAGCTTTCTCGGACTCGCTCCAACCATTGGCTCTGGCGACGATCGAAAATTGGGTCTTGTAAGCTTCCCAGGGAGTCTTTCCGTCATAGGCAGTAAGTTTCACTGCTGGGCGGTGTGAAGATAACCTGATGTTTTCGGGTAACTTTCTCAGCTTTACGAGAGAGTCCAATTTCTCTTCAATTTTAGCTTCACATTCTTCATGTATTTTCGAAACTATATTTTCTTTCCAGTCTAGTTTCTCCTCAATTTTATTCTTAAATTCTTCCCGCATTCTGCAAATATCTTGCTGCAATTCCTTAACATTTTCTTCTATTTTTCCTTCAATTCTTTGTTCATATTTCGTTTGAGTTTCTTCTATGAGCGACATTCTTTTCTCCATTATCTCTTGATTTTCCTGCACACTCTTTTCGAATTTCTCTAATTTTCCCAAAGCAGTCTCCATTTTCTCCAATCCCAATTTCATTCCTTCTTGCCCGGCTTCAATTTTCTTTTCTAAATCGGTCTGTCCTGCTTCAATTTTCTTCTCTAAATCCGCCTTCATCTGTTCTTGTCCAGCTTTCATCTCGTCTTGTCCGGCTTTCATCTGTTCTTGTGCGGCTTTCATCTCGTCTTGTCCGGCTTTCATCTCGTCTTGTCCGGCTTTCATTTCTTGCATCATATTCATGAGCTTTTGAAGTTGTTCTTCCATTTTCTGTCTAGTCAAAACCATAAACTGGAAAATTAAAGTCTTTCTTTAGAACCCCGATTCTGACACCAAATGTTGCGGAATTACTCTGCTACTCCTGGGGTTCGTCGTTCTAAAGTCCAGTGGTGTAAAAAGTTCAAGTAAAAAGTCACTTGTCAGGATGGAACACAAACTTTATTTCTTCTAGAACTTCGTAGAACAATCAGCTGCACACAAAGACCAAAGTCCAAAGATTCAGATATTAAAAAAAGGTCCAATTCATGCCTGTAATGTTGAGGATGTTTGCTTTTAAGAAATAGGACGTTGTATTGGAAGACATACATCTGCTGCATCTAATTCTATACATGGAAAATATTTTATTTGGGGAGAAATAGCAGCGGACGCAACAATAGGCAATTTATAGGATTACCATCAAACTGATCAAACTTCCAATTTATTTGCTTCAAAATTTGCTATTTTTTAATACCGCTAACTTATACTATTTTTGTACAAAAGAAAACTACTTTTCGTTTATTTTAAGCATTTTTCAAAAAATTGTCACTTAATAAATTTATATATGGTACCTTAACTCATAAAAATAACACATTTTATATAATATAAATTACACTACTGAACGTAAAAATTTGAAATTTTACACAGCCATGTAATATTACTTCTCTGCCTTTATTTCCATCGAAATTTGGTTAGATGGCCATTCATAATTTTTTTAATATTAATTTAATAATCCATAATTCATAATAATATTTTATTAAAAATTATAATAATAGCAAATTATGTTTGGGTCGTTTAGTTCTAATAGTACGAATAAAAATTAGCCTCTTATTATCAATATTATATGAGATATGAATTACAGTATGAAAAAATAGTTTAACATAGGGGGAGGGGGGTTTTAGAAGCTCATAACTCACTCATTTTCAAATTTATTGAAAATTGGTATCTGGGGTTAAAATGAGCTAAATTTTTGAATTATGAAATGAAATCTAGGTGGTTGCTATAGGGGGGAAAATGTTGGTGCAAATTTTAATGGAGATATGCAATTTTTATGCATAGCAAAGTAAAGTGTATGCCAATCGTAAACGATTGGTATAGGTAGCATTGCTGTAACAATGCTACCTATCAGCATCATATCAATTAATAAGCAGGTCATATCAATTAATAAGCCTGAATAAAGTACAAGTGGGCGTTTTCTTTCCGCATCTGTACATTAAAAAAAAAAATATTGTATTTAAAATATACAGCCGTACAAACACACAAACTTATTTCTATCTTTATATTCTTAAGCAAAGTGACTTTTTTTTTTCTTGATACTAGCTTTTTTAATGCATCAAATATGTTCGACGTCGACGGTTTGCGAAATAGTTTGACAGGATTAAATGAGTAGTAGGTGAAATAATCAAAATAAAAATATTCGTTAAAAATGAACAATTTGCTTTGATCTAACTAAGATTATTCTGTAAGTAAATAAAAAACAAAATAGTTGAGCTTATAGTGTTTTCCATTAATTTAAATTCGTTCACAAATTTATAATTTAGAAGAATGATCAAGGTAGAATTTAATACTAAACTTATGCTAATATAATTTATTTATCGCTTCCTATTACCCTTACTAAAGTACTTTTAGATAATAGTTTACCTTTTATATAGGCGATATAAAGTCTTTCACAACTCAGGACACAAAATTTGAAAGAATATTAGAAAGTAATACTCAAAGTTGAAAACGGTTGTTTCAACTTCGGGTATTAGTTTGTTGTAATTAATATGATGTGTACTTATCCCCGTGAACATTTTACGGGAATATAATTAGCAGTTTTAGTTATTTTATTAAAACTCTGTTACTATAAAAATATACATATATGTCTATTCGAGAGAAAATGTTTAATTAATTAAATCTGAAAGGGTTAATGTAAAAAATTAACTAGTGATATTAAAAAATATTTCAGTGATATTAGCAACTGATAGTTAAGTTCAACTGAAAATTTAAAATATATATAGAATATATTATATCATTTTTAATGTTAATTTATTTTTTACTATTGTTCGGACTTAAAGATAAATGGACGTGTGAAAGAAAAAAAGTCCTCAAATCAAAATACCTTTAAATATCACACAGAAAGAATCTTCGACACTTAAGACAGGTTAGAAAGGGAAAATAATAATAAAGAAAGGAGATAATTAGATTCCATCATATCAATTAATAAGCATTGAAATTAATATAAAATAATCTTGCCTTAAGATATTAATTCGATAAGACTTTTTTTGTCATTAAAAGGCTTATTTTTAGATTAATTATTTTGCAGATAAACTAGAAATATCACTTAAGTAATATATTTTCTAAACTTATTGATACTTGTCTTAAAAAGGAAAACAAATTTGTATTACTTTACTTTTGTTTTCTTAATCAAACTATTTATTCATGGCTTAAAAGTAGAGTATTGATGTTTCTACGTAAGAAATTTATCAGGAGTTTTTTTCTGAAAAATAAAATCTAGTTTCATTATTGAATGAAACAGACAAAATTTCGATGAAAACCAAAGTGTTTTTTTTTTTTTTTATATGAATGAATGTAAATGTTTCAGAAATCTTTTACTTGAACTTTTCCTTCATTTTAATCATCACGTTCAATGGTGCACTTTATTGCAAAAGATAAGAATAGATATTCACATGTATACCCAGCAATATTGGTGAGATTTTGTAACTTAAGCCACGCTTACATTCACTTGAAGATTTAAAGTCTACCTAAAACTACTTTAATTTTCTCAATAAAAGTTGAAAACTTCAGTATACAGAATACAGATATTTAAGACTACGAAGTACAGAGAAAAATACGAATTTAAGAGCATATATGTTCTATAAACAATAAACTAAGTTACCGTTTTCTTCGGAAAATGCTCTCTATAATCATGGAGAGAACTTGGTAAAAAGCCTTGTCCAGTGAGCTCATATTTCACTAAAGAAGTCATAGTGCAAATTTACATAAATATTCAGCGGATAGTTAATACGTTGCAAAGCACTCAAATACGAGAAGTTGAATGTGAAGAAAATTTTAAATAAATTGATGTATTTCTTTATAAATTATAATTTATGAATGTTGAAGGTACCCTAATAGCACAACAGTCCCCTGTGACTGAAATACGACCACACAATACTGTCACAATAGAGTTACAAACAGTCTCCGCGACTCCGCAGAAAAGTCACGCCAAAGTTGCTATGTCCTCTCGCTGTGTATTCACATTGTGGCCCTTCAGAGAAGTCACTTTGGGACAGTTTTGCGACAGCGAAAAAATTCGGGGAAAAAGAGTTACCGAGAACATGCACTAGATGGCAGCACCAAACTCTCAGGTAAGGCAAAGCTCAGGTCCAGTATCGAACCCACGAACCATTGGTTCGTGGGTTCGATACTGGACCTACAAAGTGACTTCTCTGAAGGGCCGCAATGTGAATACACAGCGAGAGGACATAGCAACTTTGGCGTGACTTTTCTGCGGAGTCGCGGAGACTGTTTGTAACTCTATTGTGACAGTATTGTGTGGTCGCATTTCAGTCACAGGGGACTGTTGTGCTATTAGGGTACCTTCAACATTCATAAATTATAATTTATAAAGAAATACATCAATTTATTTAAAATTTTCTTCACATTCAACTTCTCGTATTTGAGTGCTTTGCAACGTATTAACTATCCGCTGAATATTTATGTAAATTTGCACTATGACTTCTTTAGTGAAATATGAGCTCACTGGACAAGGCTTTTTACCAAGTTCTCTCCATGATTATAGAGAGCATTTACTGGTTCGTAGGCCAGCATCTTTCCTCAACGCTGTGATTACCTTGCTCAGGATCCATTAGAAGTAAACTGATTGCTGCAAAAGCTAGTTGTGGCATGGCTTCTTTAGGAAATTAAAAATTTTTCTGGAGTATTTTATAAATGGAGGGAAAATGCCATAAATAATAAATATAAATTAAAAATCTTGGGAATCTTTCTTTTCCACATAAATTATTTTCAGAAGATAATGTGCTGTTTTATTTAAGCATTCATCCGAAAAAACTAATGATTTATTGAAACTTTTTATTCGGTTATGAAATAAATTTGTAATGTGCGACTTGTGGGGTTTGATATATATTAAGGTATGAGGGATAAGATTTATATTTTTGCTATATTTTACCCCAAAGGGATTTCATATAAAAATAAATAAAATTAATTGGAAAAACATGCATTAGATTAAATAAATAAAGTATTTTTCACTTAGACCCATAGTTTTACCTCAAATTTTTCGTAGTGGAACTTTCAAACATACCAGAGACGTATTTAAAGGGGGGGATCCGAAAACTTAAAGCAATTATTAAAAAACAGCAATTTTGAGACATTTGTATTTACTCTAGTAACAATAAGGTTGAAAATACCGCATAGTCCCCCCCCCCATCCGAAATGTAAACCTACATACGCTATCGAAACATATATGTCATGGAGATATGAAAGAAATTGTTAATTTTACTCACAGATACTTAGTTTTCACCATTGTGATTAGAACTCTCAACTCTAATATTTTTAAGAATAGTATTTTTTTATAAATAATATTGTCTTGTTTAAACGAAATAATTTAAAAATTAATAAATTAAACTATATTCCATTACAACATAACTGGGAGATTTTATTGAATTACTATTTTCGGAATTATTTATTAAATGTTTCAAGAAAGAAATTGCCACAAAATATTAGAAAACATGAGTCTGTTTCCAAAGTCGCAAAAGCGGCCAGTATGACGTCATTTTCAAGTCCAAAAAATCAGTAGTCACAAAATAGTCACACAGTGACTTCACAGTGGAGTCACTGAGCGACCGATCACATACTAGTCACATGGTGACTTCATAGTGGAGCCACTGAGCGACTGATCACAGACTAGTCACATAGTGACTTCACGGCGACGTCACCTGGTGAATGGTCACGAATAAACTTCACAGTGACCATACAGTAGAGTCACATCACTCACAAATCACAATGTGACTAGTATGTTACAGTCCTGTGACAATTGTGACCCTCAGTGACGTCACAGCGACTTTTTTGTGACCATCTATGCTATTAGGGTAACGATAGCATTTTTTTCTGATATAAATTCTTCCCAAATTGATTATGAGGTATTAAATCATATTCAAAATATCCCAAATATAAACATGTATACATTTTTCTCTAATTAGAATGAACGTATCAACGACCACAGAAAAGGAAATTTCATTTTATTTGGATTAGTAATTTTGAAAGTATATAACGACTTAACATACTGAAATATAAGATTGTATTGTTTTAGGTATTTGCTACATCCAATTTTCTAATAACGCAGATGAATACTGAATGAATACTCAAACGCCTACTATGTTAATTTTTATATTAAATCAATGGATTTTTACATCTGGGATAAACGAGGCTCAAGACATGAATTGAATAATTTAAAAATAATGGTTCATATTGGGTGTTTAAAAACTAAGCATAGAGATATTGTTAGGCCTAGTAGAAAATGTTTTCGGGGGATAGTGTGAAATTTAATTTTCAATTATTAAACGAAATTTCTGCACGAAGAGAAAAAAAAAATGAAAGGTGATGTGAACTAATGCGAAAATTTCGGTATGTATCTTGGTATTATAATCTCTACTCCCGGTCTTAAACTGTTGCGATTTTCATAAAAAGACAGAAAACATCATTCAACTTAACTTACTTAAATATAGGAATAAATTGTTTAATTTATGACGACTGAAGCTCAAGTTCGGATTTTTGAAGACGGAGAGGGAGACTGTAATCAATTTAAATGCGGTATTTAGTTACTTAGCGTTTTATCAAATATAGCGAAAACGATCATTAAAATTATACGTATGATTATCAAAAAAACGTTACAACTTTCACAACTGGCCTCTTTAAATCTCTCCCCTGTGTGAACGGGGCAGAAGGCGGCTAATTTGTGTAATTGCTCGATTTCAGAAATTTCCGGATTATAGAAATCCGGTAATGTGAATTATAAAAAAATAGTAATAACCAAGTAAAGTTTTAAAATAGAGACTAATTTTTCCTGAATAATATATATATATATATATATATATATATGATATAAATTAAAAATAAAGTACATTAATTCAGCAATTATACTGAACAGAAAGTTGTCTTTTTTAAAAACACATCTAATAAAGTCTTAAAAAAACCATTTCTGAATAAATACCGATTTATTATTGTGTTCGTTGTTTTACTGCCGGATTTTGCGGGATAATAGAATTTCTGGAGTGTGGAAGTCCGAATTGGAGTTCTACTGTGCTGTAAAAAGGCAAATTCTAATAAATTCAAGCATGTATTATTGTAGTAATGGTACAAGCTTGATCACATTCTCGTA
The DNA here is from genome assembly GCA_038373885.1 of Cheiracanthium punctorium. Lineage (NCBI taxonomy): Eukaryota > Metazoa > Arthropoda > Arachnida > Araneae > Cheiracanthiidae > Cheiracanthium > Cheiracanthium punctorium. The sequence goes on along the minus strand of JAWZYV010003946.1, from coordinate 391,592 downwards.
TCCCATATATCGACAATTCTATGATCGCGATCATATAAGATTTTGGAAGCCTGTGTTTCTTGGTTTTTTTTTTTACATATCACTCTTGTATCCATAAAATTCTTGCTTTAAAATGTAACAAATATAGATTTATTGTATCTTATTACATTTGGAAAAATTGTTTTGTTGATTCAACGAAAATTTAGTTGGCGCTATTCCAACCGAATAATTTTGTTGAATCAAATTCAACGAAAGAATTTCTTAGTTTAACAAAAGTTTGTTGAAATCACAAAATTATTCATTTGAAAGGTGCCAATCAAATTTTGCCGAATCAGCAACATTTTGTTTGATTCAAAAAATCTTTTTTTCCATGTACATTACACTTGTTTGCAATAAAACATTTGATGAAAATTTATTTGCTTTAATGTGAAAAACAATATATTTGAAAACAGCTGAAATTAAATTTAATACTTACATTTTTGTCATTAATAGTTGGAAAGTTTTAAAAAAATTTCAATCGCACTTTAAAAATTTTTATAAGAAACTGGAATTTCTTAGAAGGTTAAAATGTTTTTAATTAGAAAGCATACATTTCTTAAATATTGCATCGAATTTCAGAAAATATTTCTCTTGGGCTACAGCTTATGGAATTGTTAGTTTTTTTCTTGCAGTGTTTTCTTTCCATTGTGCTTTAGATTTTTATAAAAATTCACTAATAGTCTTGTTTAAAATTATACTTACATTTACTTATAACACAGTATTAATAAATATTTAAAATAATTCAACTTACTATAAATTAATATTTTCTTAATTTTGTAGCATTTACAGGGGCAAAAGCACATGAGTTACTTAAGCCATAAGAGCTCAATTTTACTATGTCATTATATGAGAAAAAAAATTTCCTTCCTAAATTATCGTATCCATTAAAGTAGCAAAAGTTATTCTCATTACGAATTCTATTTTTAAAAAAGCTTTTAAATCAATGTACTTTAAATATTTAAAAACTACTTCAGAAAGGTATATAAGTAATCAAGGCAAAATAAATAAAATCATCTAAAATATACTCAATCCATTGGTACTAATAAGAAAAAACTATTAAAAAGATTGTAATAAAAATTTATCTGAAAATATTACACTAACAAGATGCTTTTGTGATTTATTAAAATAATCACATTTCATGACTTTTAATTTAATTACCTACAGAATTAAAAAAAACGATGTTCGAGAAATATATTTTTAAAATTCTGTTGACACAATCTAAATAATAATAATAATAATAATAACAGTCGTATGTTATTTTGTTAATTAAAGCATTTAAAAATTTTCGAAAAGGAATCTTATTTCAGTAAGAGAAAATCCGATTTATTATAAAAAAAAGAAAGTATAATGTGATTTAACATAATGTACATTAATTCATAATTTTATTAAACAGATGCAAAATGAAAATTTTCATTGGATTTTTTTTCCTTAACTATTACAAATGTTTTAGACAAAAGACGCTGTACTTTTAAAATATTATAAAATTTGCATTTTTTTAGAGAGCTTCAAGATGTAACGTAGAATTAAGGAAAACCAAAAATAGCTTCTTGTAAAATAGAGCAATTAAAGCTCTACTTTTCAGCTCCTGGTACGGAATTTTTTATACGTAAAAGAAAATTTAAACATGTCATTAGGTAATTCGTGCATATAGAAATACCTTAATGTTATGTTGATTTTATTTATTAAATAATAAATGGCAAAAAAAAGTTGTTCAATGTAATCTTGCAAACGCTAAAATTAATGAGTGGCCAATTTCTTAATAGACTAACTAAGCTATGTACTATAGCCTAGTGGACAAATTTTCGAAGGTGGTAGAATAGGCGGCGCTTTGGTTCAACGCAGAGGCGGAAAATTTGTGAATCCCTTCCTGAAAGTAAGTAAGACGTTTAAAAGAATGCTATAAAATAGCCTATTTTACTAAATGAGCAAAGTTTGAATAAATTTTACAACGCTATTTTATGTTTAAGATTTTACCCGAAAGTGTCATTACTCATATACATTTAAAGCCTACAAAAAAGCATTAAATCTGGAGTGCTCTTAAAAGCTTTTTAAGGAACATTCCAAATTTTTTGATCAGGGGAAGGAGGATGAAGGCATGTTCTGATACATTTTGTTCGATTTTCATTCAGTTCGAAATACATGTGACAAAACGCTGTTTTTTCAAATACCTTCCCCAAAACAAGTACACTATTTTACGAGTAAAGATTATAAGTAAAGAATGCTAAGCTCAAACAGCGCAATTTATACAGTTACTATGTATAAATTCGTCGGTCACTTATGTTTACAGATTTATCTTCAAATCCTGCCTGTTGAACAACAAACAATAATTCCACCTGTTCTGAAGTACATTACTAAAATGTCTATTGTGGTTGTAGTTACAATTGCGTGGAGAAATTCCAACATTGTACACAACATTTAACAAGTACACTAGCTTATAGGTGAGAAACTAAGTCTTTAAGCGCTGAAAAATGCATCTGAAAGCAAGCAAGGAGGGTTTTATTCCCCCCATTTATTTTCATTTCTTTCTCTTCTAATGAGCGGAATTTTTTTTTTTTTCTTTTTAAAACTCGACGGTAGTGGAAAATAAAGAAAAAATTCTACAAGCTCGCTAAATATTTAATGAAGAGGATGAAAAAAAAAAATTTCAGTAATTTTTATAGGCATAGAAATAGTTTTTACATTTAGACACGTATGAAATTCAAGTAAGAAATGTAAGACGCGGCGAAGGAATGCTATGAGCTTTATTTTCGAGCTTGTGTTTTGTGTTATAGCAAGCCTACATGAAGCACCCGCTTAGGGGATGTGCCTTGAGCGGAGGAATTTTAACCCTTTAAGGCGCAGTGATCCCACTCTGGGAACACCAAACTCTGACGTTTTGACTGCTGCCAGTCACGAAGAATAGATTGGATTTCTATAAAAATAATTGCGGGTGACATAGCTCCATGAGAATCTTTTACTTTTTAGCACGTCATTTCCCGTAAAAAAATGGTCACGATTCTTTTTAACAGCACGGACATCTGCTGAAAAATGGAAGAATGCGAAGAACAGCTGGATAGATTGCCCAATGCTGAAAAAAGGGCAGCCGTTGCCATCGCTCGACTTAACGGCATGCGCGAGCACAGCCAGCTGTCGTCAAAAAAGGGTCGCTAGATCTGTGACACGCGATGAACGTTTTGATCATCCGCCATCTTGCTGGTCGTTAAGTCGAGCGATGGCAACGGCTGCCCTTTTTTCAGCATTGGGAAAGGGTTGCGCCTCAAAGGGTTAAGGGGTTCCAACGCGTATTAACCTTAGCTAGCGAAAATCTCCTAAAACTCCATACCATTAGATCGACAGCCGCGAGACAGGCCCGAATCCGGGACCTTCATACTTCAGCCATCTACCGTGTTCAGTGCCTTATCAAACTCGGCCATGGAGCTTTTTTTCGTGTTCACGCTGTTACTTAGAACGTAAATAAAGCAGATAAATTCAGTTGAGGCATTCAAACCTTAGATTATAGAGCACTTTTGTGAGATTTATTTTAAATAGATTGTACACGAGACAAATACCATTTCCAACTGAGTATTCCCCCTCCCAAGCGTAGGCATTTGACATTGAAGCATCCGCCACTACTACGGCCCGAATTATTGGCTATTTTATAAGGATCCCTTGCCCAGGTGCATGTAGTGTAGTCACTAATGATACATTCAATCACACCTTCCATCTGGGTTCAGTTCCCGTCTTGGGTTCCCCGCTTTTCCCTTCATAGGGATTAACGTTAGAGGCTAGCATGGGAGACCCAATAATAAAACAGTCAATATTTCGGATCTTAGTAGTGGCGAATACCTGATGGGCGAATCCCGCCCATCATTGGGCTGCAAATAGGCGGCCAACGTTACCCCCTATAATGGGACAAGTTAATACCCAAGCTCAGGCCAGAAATCGAACCTAGTTCCAATGAGTGATAAAATGGTTATTTAGGCACTTCACTACGTGATCGGTCCTCTGAGTAGATGTTGCTGTGTACTCCATTATAATGTGCCAACTAGTATTGAGGCACACATAAATTCTTTTGGAGGAGCATGCTCTTTTTTAGTTTGTTTATCCTAAAAGACAAAGGTAAATGTAAGTCATTTAATTAGGGAGTGGTGGTGATGGGTATTAACTGCGAACTCCCTCGTTGCTTATAACCACGAACTTGGATATAGGACAATCATTGACATCTTCTAAAAGAGCTAAACGAAATTTACCTGTATGGCGCTAGGAGTCGTAATCATTAAATTTATGTTGTGCGCATGCATGTGTTTGTAGTAAATTGCATCATGATTCGTTCTTATACATCGCTAGAGGGCGCCTACGTAGCTAATCATTAAAAGGGTATGGAGTATTTTCCTTTGAGAGGCTGAAGCTATTTCGGCCGTCTGCCGCACCGCTAGTAGATGATCGCCCTATATCCAAGTCCGTGCTTATAACACTGCTAGTACGCTTTTGTTTGATGCAAAACTAAAGCATTAAAAACTAGGTTATGGACTTTGGTTAAGTGCAGGTGCAGTGCAGGTGCAAAGGTTAAGTGCATTTATTTGCACCCACCCTGACAAAGGGCATGAGGGCAAAAAATCAAGTACAATAAAACAGTTGTACTTCTATAGCGATGTAGTATCATCATATTCTCCAGTTCTCAGCAGATGCCAATGCTGATAAAAATAATTCTGACATCAATTTTACAAATAATCGATAATTTTTACCAAAAATTATGCCCTAATAAGTGTTTTTTCTAGAAATCAAATTTATTCCTGGTCTATCAGAACAGTAAAAATGCCACAGTGTTTCGTCCTTAAAGCGCGAGGACACCGCGGGTTAAGGGATTAAAATAACGTCAGCTAAATTTTTAGAGAATAAACAAAATTTTGCCATTTTAACAAAAATTCTGTAAATTCATCAAAATATCAATGAAAATGTCATCCACTCAATAAGACTTTTCTTTAGGAAAGTGAACTGTGTTGGATAATAAATCAAAACTTGGATAACAAAAAGAACACTAACTAAAAACCACAATAGTGCTTCTGACAAATATATATATATATATCAGAAAGTATTACTTATGAATCAATAGACATTCAATCCAGCTATAACCATTTTCTAATGCCATGAAAGATTCAGGCTGGAGGTAAAACTACAAATCCTTTAATACAAATATATTTAGTTTAATTTTTCATCACAGGGTACCTAAAATTTCGTACTGTAACAAATCACGTGTGGATAGACGATTACGATCATATACATATTTGTGGCTTTTCAAGGACAAAATATATTTCAATCAGTTAAGCAAGGAAACTCGATCTGCCATGCCTTTTCAGTTAAAGAGAATGAATAATAACTCACCATATTTTATAAGGAATGATTGAGATTAAATGACATGAAATTACAAAATTTTTAATGTATTGTACTTCCATTTTACGTACATGTTATTCTTTTCTTAGTCGTACTGTATATGCATCTATTCTATTTGATCTGACTTAACAATACCTCACTTAGAGGCACCATGTATTTTATGATTTAAAAAAAAAAAAACAGAAAGAGATTGTGAGATATAAAATTGAAAATGTCGCACTGAACGGCCATGTAATAAAATTTGTCATGTCATGTCTTGGCGATTAAACTTTCAGCCGAGTATGTTTTATGTGTTCCGCATAGTAAAAATAGTCTTGTCACGCGATTAATTTTTTTTTAAATGGCGTAAGACAACAAGCAAACAAAAAAAAAATATCAAGGAATATAATCTGTATCATAGAGGAAGAATTTAAAGATTACGAATATTCCTGAGGGACGTATAAATCGTACACTGTTTGTGTGTGTGAGACTGATGCCACAGTAGAGGTCCAGGTTCAAATTCCCCAGAGTCGATCACGCTGACTGCCCAGAGTATCATCAGTTCTTTCTGATGCAACTTGAATACATTTCAGTTCCTTTGAAAATACATCCTCCAAGGTATCCTTACTTAGAATCTACATCGTGGTAGACAATCAGTCTATAATGGTAAAACTTGCACCAACACTGAAGAAAATATTTGAAAGTATGCCCACCGAAAACATTAATATTTAATAGATATAGTATTGCATTTGTTGTTGCAATAAGCATTTTCACTAAATACAAAAATCTGTTGGGCGTAGCCTGAAAAATAAGCAATATTAGCGACTGAGCTAAAGCAGATTCTTGATATAGTACGACGTTAAAAGATAATCGAGACCATATACATTCATATATCAAACAGAACATGTTATTGCCCCACTTGAATTCATTAGTAATTGTAGATGGTGATTAAACGGAAAAGTGCTTGTCACTAAGTACTGATAAAAGGCGGCAGCGGAGCACTAATGGATTCGATGGGCATAATGTAAAGCTAATGGCCAGGTAGACACAGGGAAAGGGCAAAAACAAATGGAAAGGCGAAAGATAAAGGAAAAAGAATATCCTATTCTTGGAAAGGAAAATAAATGTACCGAAGCAATAAATAAAAAAAACAACAATACAGCGTAACACTAACGTTGAATTCTTTTTACAATATTTACTCACATAGTTATTAGAAAAGATAAGTGATCGAAAGGAGTTTCTTAATTTTAAGTACAAGTTTTGATATTTTTTCCCCAGTGTTTTAAAGATCTAATTCTGAAAAACATCCTTGAATTTTATGTGCATGAATTTTCCAGCTAAAAAGGAAATTAAAAATTCAATTACCAGACTCAATTTGGAATGTTGTTTAAATTTGGCATTCGATTCCTGTTTGATGTAAGCATTTATCAGCTATGGAAAACATTTTGAGATGATTCTTTTTGTTTTTTAAATCACACATACTTAAGTATAATTTGGATATGCATACTCTAGATTTTTGAAAAACGTGTGAAAATAGAGAAGGTGTATGAAACTTTTTTCTGAAAACCTGAATAATAGTAATATAAGCGAGAACAAATTTCACAGCTTCCACCGGAAATAACTACTTTCTAATATTTGGTGAGAGAATCTTCCCTCCAAAAATTCGCAAGTTAAACATTGTAACCTCCAAAGAATATGTAGCAAAATACTCTTCTAAAGCTGTGTTTTTGGCCACACATGCTTCATTTAATATGAACGCAACAAAAACAAAATTAAAAAGAGGCATGAAATCATATACTTCTTAAAATTTTACCTGAGATTTGCTACCCAAAAATATAATCTGGCTTTCATGAAATAATTTTTATGTTTTTCTTATCAAATAGCACCTAAAAAGAACCCGCCTACACATTAAATATAGCAAATTTTTATTTTTGAAACACTCTACCATAGGTACATCCCTACTGAACCTATCGCATAAGATAAGACGATTACCTGTTTCCCTACATAAGTGCATTATCTATAAAATAGTAAATACCTGATTGCCGAACATCGGAACAGGACTGAATCTCGAGGGATGATCATGTCGCTATTATTTCCTTCGCCGTGTTTTGGAATTCTGACTCTTTTTCCTGATTCCGGAATGCCAATTTAGTGTAAAGCTATACGTGGCTCTGGAAGTCGGCTCACTCTGGCGTTAAGATAAGGAGGTAAAAATCGAGGTGTGATAGGTCCAAAGTAGCAATCTTATATTACTGAGCATTAAGAGAGTAAGATGTTAATTGTGTTTCCTGCACTCCCAGAAATCTGGCATTTTGCATCATTTCTCACGTAACCATCAGTGTTGCAGCGTTTGGAAGTAATGTAGAGGTATACTTTAAAGAGTTGAAATCCAACATGACAGTTTTGATGTTGATTTCACTGCTCCCCCCCCCCACCTTTCTAAATGGTGGAAAACTCTCTGTTCGTTACCTTGATTTCCTGCTTTCCTATTGGCCCTCATAAAACCCTTTTCTGAATCCCTGCATTCCCATTGGCTCTCGTAAACACTATCCTGAATCCCCGATTTTTAAATATAAACAGAGCAAATTTATGATTTTAAAAGCATAACTGATCACCTCAAAAACTCAGGTATTAACCACTTTAGTAACTCAGATATCACCCCCCTTCTCAAAGTCGTTCTTAAAGGCATTCCCCCCTCTACCGACACTGAAATGATAAAAGAAGCTCTTAACTGTAATTCCTATCCCGTAATTCGCGTTAATCCACTCAAAAGCCGTATCGACAAACGTAACTTACCTATCTTCCAAATTCACTTAACTAATAATGAGCAAGCCCAAGAAATTTTTACCCTCCAATATTTACTTTCCTTTAAAATTCAGGTAGAAAAATACAGGACGCCGACCAAGGCGATTCAATGTTACCGTTGTAACGGTTTCTTTCATTTCGCAAAATTTTGTTCCATGCCCCCCCGTTGTGTGGCTTGCGGAGACCCCCACGAATCAAGAAACTGCCCCAGAAAAAACAATAATAATCAGGAAAATCCCCCCCTAAGTGTTGCAACTGCAATGAAAATCATGTAGCTAGCGTCAAAGGATGCAAAGCTTTCCCTAATAACACACGTCCGAAAAATGAAAGCAAAGAAAACCCCCCTCAATCTAAACAAACCTCTAACAGTCAAAAAACATACGCTGAAGTTACCAAAAACAATCCCCAAACCCATAACATAATGACTGAAATTACTAATGTAACCAAAGAAATTGAAAAAGAAATCGGAGTTTCCTCCTTAAACGAAATTCTCATGCAGCTCAAAAATGTTCTCAATCAAATTAAAACCTTACAAACAAAACAGGAAAAATTACTTCATTTTATTAACTTCTTAAGCAACAGTGAATTAACTGTCACCCCCCCCCCGGAAACAACCTAAGTTGTTTACCGGCCCTTCTCTCTTTTGAACTTCCCCCCCCTCATTTGTTAGTAAACAAACCCTCTCTTACTTTAACTCGCGTACTTCCTGTAATTGTTTTATCTATAATTGAATGGGAGATGTGGGACAAGTTCCCAGGCACTCCCCAGCCAACACGTTCTTATCTCTCTCTCTATTCTCATTCTAGCACTGTTGACTGTATGTCATACATGTCGAAACAGGTCTGCTATTTCAATTTTTTACCGGTGCTTTTATGCGTCGTTTTTCTATGCTTATACATTATGCTTGCTTATGAAAGTTTTATGTAAAAAATACTTTGTCAAACTTCAATGCCCTTCACCTTATTTATTATTTTTTTTATTTATTTATTTTTGTCTGCGGGATATATGTACCAGGTACGCAAAGCTACATTGAAAGCTAATGTTTTTTTTCTTTTTTTCCAGGTGAAACAGTCGATACCAATGGTTAACAGAACCTATTTTTTTGGAAACTAGAGCAACATAAAGAAAGGAATAATAGGCACATTGTTTAAGTTCACACGTACCTCATATGCATACATAAATACGTGCATAGTCCCATATCGCTTTCTGAAACTCCCATCCATCATAAACCACTAAAGAATATTAGATAAAAAAATGGTTTTATTCCCGAAATAACGCCCTGGAATAAAAGACCCATCACCAAAGAATAGAAGTCAAACTTTCGCATAGTTGGGGCCACGGAGTTAATAAAAAATGGATTTATATGCGGCAGGAATAAGACAGGGAAATGTTTACGGACTTATTGCGTCCGGCGGAGAAATAAAGTTTTAGGTAGGAATCCGAAAGGTGAAATGGCAATCAATATGATTCCGAAGCAAGGGAACATTAATAATATTGTCATGGAGCTTTAACGTTTATCTGGGCTCCTCCACCCCCCGCTCCCAAACGGTGATGTAAAGATTAAGAAGACTGTTGTTAAAACCAAAAGCGATGTTATTAAATGGTGTATTAAATAGCTGATTTGTTACTTTCCGAACATGTACCACAACGTTTATTAATTTTACGAGGAAAAAATGTCAAATAAGGGACAAGTATTATAATATACTAATGAAAAATTGACAACTGGACTAAGTAACCATTTCTGAAAAGTTGACTTAAGCCTTAATACAAGAAATGAGCGCTGAAATGTATTCTGCTGGGACAGCAGTTATGCTGAGAGATCGATTTTGCAAGTACCGAAGATGGCTGGCTTTATCAGGTTAAGTTTCACACGCATGCCGATTCCAAGAAACTAAAATATTATTTTTTTCAGTAAAAACCGAAGAAAGTATGTAATGATGTTATTATCTTTTTATACGCATTAAGAATAATACAGCAATAATTAAATCATGACTACTTGTATCATCAATACAGTTATTTTTACGGACAATAATGAAAAATTTATTTTTATAACTGTCCGATATCGCGTATTGCAGGCGTATCCGATATTGCACATTCCGAACTCTCTCACTCATGAAGCACTTCAGACAAGAATCATCGGAGAACTGAATTTATAGCCGAAGCCTCATAAATACTACTGATAAACTCTAGTTGCACTTTATCAAGAAGTACTGAGATATGCTTTGCAGCACCAAAAGCGAGAACAACTTCAGAGATCCTGTCGTTTTGTATGCAAACAATTAGCATAAGATAAAATGTGTAATATAAGTGTTTTTTTTCCAATTTGCATGATTGGCCAAAAAAAAAAAAAGTAAGGGAATGACGTTTCTGAGAGAAAGAAGTAGATGATGCTAAAAGAAGGATATACAGAATGATCGAAACCAACAACGAGGATTTTTCATTGGAAGAACTACATTTGGTGAATCGCAACGAAACTCAGCGAATGCACTCGTTTATGCATGTTCCCATGACTTATTTTTAATATGTCTATTTGTGAGAGTTTTCAATGAGACAGAACTGCTCCCTTAAGAAATAAAAATTGTCAAGTCAGCAACATTGCATATTTTTATTAACAGAACAACACTACTCCACAAGGTGTTCGCTAAAACGGTATTAAAAGTCGAGAAAATTCTAAATGGAGACAGCATCACTCTGTTATCCTAACCTCTCATTTTTACAAGAGGGACCCATTCTTCTAAGCAGGTGGATAAATAGGTTTCTAAGAGACTCTCCACTTCCTCTAAAACATTTTGAGTTGCATCAAATATTAGGCGGTATCTTTTTAACACTTTCCAATAAGGTTGAAAAAGGTTTATGATTTCGGTTTGTCCGTCTGTCTGTCTGTCCGTCCGTCCGTGCTCCCGTAAACATGCATCGATTTCGACGAAATTTACATATGTTATTCTTATCTACTGTACGATGTACCCTATTGAAAATGGTCTATATAGCATTTATAGTTTTTTTTATAGGAGCACTCAAAATATTCCCAATAGATTGCGCTCTATGGGAAGTTATTCTTTAAAGCGTATCATCCTTACTATACAGTTGCGCTGTGATCCCTGACTTCAAGATAAAACTTTTTCCGCCATTTCTGCAAAAAGATTACAAAGTTAACACAAAAAGCCTAATAACATCACCGTTTGTACAATCCGCTTGAAATTTTTCATAATTATGTACAAAAATATAGAAAACAATCTGCGCTACTTTAAAAATCTGAAAATCCAGCCGTTCCCTCATTTTTAAGCGATTTTCCGCTCTTTTCAGCGCCATTTCATTTACGAGAGTCAATAAAGTTAATCATTTGCGTGACAAAATTAGCTGCTTCATGTGAGAATGACTTCATACTGACGTCACACTTAAAAAACTCTATCCAGATTTATAGGCTTATTTATTTATTTATTTTTAGAAAGAAACGGGAAGGTTTGCTTTATGAATATCTTTTTTTTTAGATAATTTAGAAAAAAGAATCAAGGTGCTGAGCAATTAGATTTGACGACCTTACATTTTCTTGCTTCATGTCCAAATCGAGAATGAATCAATGCTAGATAACACATTTTCTTCATAAGACTTGAAGATAATAATTCTGGTGAATGCATAAACAAGTCATACATTATCACAGAATACTAAATTTTTACTTACCAAAAAGAAAAATAACCGTGAAAAGCTGTCGTAGATTGTTATTTTTTGATCGGTTTTAGCTAAGCACATCGATCCATTTAAAAACCTAGAAAAGAAAATTTAGAATCACAGATACTATAAAATGGTTTATTATAATTTGAAAAACATAACTTGGGTCAGGGGAAAATTACATCAAGTCAGAATTTTTAAAATTATATTGCAAACAGCTGAAAAGGTATATGTTATACGGATTTTGATTTAATTTGTACAGGGATACTATCCGGTTGGTTGATATATGTGTCTTATATTCCAAAATACGTCTGATGACATAGAAAATTTCGCATCGGATACGAAAATATGTACATTGGTTAGCGTATAACAGATTACTGTCATTGACTAGAATCTAAGTTACCAGATACTAATCGCTGACAAAAGGATGAATTTGTTAAGTCTGATCCATTTTAACATCATATTCACTTTCATCTTATGCGATCTAACTGGCTGTATGTTTATGCTAAGATCAAAATTTGTTTTAGTCTGACAAAGCCTGCATGACAGTAAATTTGTTTTAATCTGACATAGAATAAAATAAAAACTTTGTGAAAAAAAACACACATAAAATGTTACTTATAAGTAACATTTTATGAGTGCTTTTTTACAAAGTTTTTATTTATTTTATAGTTTAATACCAGTATTTTTGAGTGTTTTTTACGTACTGACATAGAATAGTTGCCTTTTGAATTTTTCACTCATGCTTTCGATGTCATCAAAAACGGGAGAAAAATTATTTTAAAAATATTCTCCCGAATGCGAAAGAGTTATTTTTATTGGTATAACCGTAACAAATAAAAGCTGGACAAAATTATAGTCAAATCAAATTGGTATCCTAGCGCTGTATACCGATATTTTTGCAATGTTTTTAAGTACAGGATGCACTCATGATTCAGTTACATTAAGTTTTAAATTTTAATTAAAAATCTTTAAAATGCAGTGAGTGATTCTCAAGGAAAATCTATAATATTACAGTAAATTGCATTTAGAATGAACAAATTTGATACAAACTTTTAATAAAAACACTAAAAGATTTTGATAAAACAATGTCAGACTCAGACAGTGTCTATACCTCAAGCTGACAGTAAGAGACATTTTAGAGAAATAAAACACTGATACAAATTTTCATTCGTCTTAGCGAATTCTAATATTTTATTCCGTAACGCATACTCATTAAAACTTTCAAACTCTCCAAATAGGCATTGAAAACGGCAGCTATAAGACACACACACAAAAAAAAACACACCAAACAAACTCTGTTTAAGTCCAAATCTTCATGGAAGACGAAAAAGAACGTAAATATATCGTCTGGCAGAGAGACAAATTAACCTACTTTCAAAATAAACATTACAGAAAAGTTTTCGATAGCAAACGCAATGTTATTACCGGCAGAAAGACAGATTCTTTGTCATAACTTTGCCATGCTCTTTTTTAACTCTCCGAAAAAGAAGGAGAATAATAAAAGTATTTAAAAAAAGAAAAACGAAAAGAAAATACTCTCCAGGATTAGAAACTGCATTATTTTGAAACTTTTCTTAAATGCTGCAGCTTTTATGAAAGTCGAGATTATTTTGTCTGGAAACGATTATTTTGGGAGTTCAAATTATCACTTTACGGTTTGAAACATTATGCAAAATACGGGATAAAAATATACACACTCATGATTAATTTGAGCTTGAAATTAACTAATACTTCATATTCTGGTAGTTTTACTTTTCGGATATTAAATTCTTAGAAAAACAATAATTTAGAATTCAAGCATTTGTTATTTTAGCTCTCAACTTCAAGTTATTGATTTATATTTTGTACAAATAATTTAGTGGCAATTTCTCAGAGAAGGAAAATTGCCAGTTGCAATATAAGAGACTAATTACAACTTTATCATGTAGGTATATACCATAATACATTTCTGAAGCTATACTGCATGTTTATTAAAATATAAATTATTTGTCTTAAGTGGTTAGACGCAGAAAAATTTCGTCTTTAGATTACGGTAGACAATTTGTTAATTTATGATTTGTACATGGAGGGGGTGGGGTGTTTTAGGGGGTCTGGACACCCCACTTAGTGTACGCAAAGACGCAAATTTTGGCTTCATGTCTACCTTTAGTATTCGTGTTTGAAACTAGTATACAGTTAAAATATATTTAAATTTCATATTCATTTTGAAAACTTTACATCAATTAAAAAAAGAAGAGAAGGTCCCTAAAAGAATTCCTCTGTTATAAATTTTAACTGTGTAAACTGTAAACATTTTAGAGTGTCGGTTCAAGGTCGCAGTTAAAGTAAACTCAATCAGGTTTAGATAAGCGCATGCGCGAGTACTGCTCTGTTGTTTTCACCCTTGCAGCGCCAAATGCGTAAAATAGTGAGCAAGCAGAAGGCAGGTAGTATCTTTCATTACTTTGTACTTACTAGTTACAGTTAGGAAAAAATTGCACTTAAAGTTAAATATCTGCGTGTAACTAAATGTACACATTTTGAATATTTGTAAGAAAAACTAGTTTAGTTTACCTTCATGGTGCATGATTTCTTGTAAGTAGTCTAAATTAAAATTTATGGATATCCTACGTATTAATTTTGTAAACTCTATAATTTAATGAGTAATAAAGAAACATAACTATAAAAAAGATTAAAAATTCGTTATGTAATTGATGTGTTTTTATAAAATATTTCTATTAATATTTGCTGTCATTCAAATTTTACAGTAAGAACAGCCCCCCCCCCCAATATCTGGATACCCCTCATAGGAATGTCCCATGGAATAATAATAAAAGGAACTAATGGAACCCCCCTAATAGGAACCCCTCCCATGTGAAAGCTATAGCTACGCCCGTGAATCTGTGTTTATAGAAAAACTAGCAAAAAACAACGACAATAAAAAATATCCTTAAATAGAGCATTTATTTATTTATATGACAGCAAATAAGTGTTACACGAGTGAAACAAATTTTTGCTACAAACTATCAGGCATTTTAACGAATACTAATATTGTTCTCCTTTACGCGTGCTCCTTAAAACTATTCAAAATCTGTAATAAGACGCTGAAAATGCCTTATAAAACGTACGGCAAACAAGAAACTCTGCTTGAGTCCACGCTTTCTCACACGAAACTTAGGAGAACGTAAATACATCGTCAGAGAAACGAATTAACCTACTTTCAAAATAAACATTACAGAAAAGTTTTCAGTAGCATTGCAGTGTTATTACAGGCAGAGAGACAGATCTCCAGTCATAATTTTACCGTGCTCCTTTTTTTTTTAAACTCTTCGAAGAGTCGGAAGAGGGGGAGGAGAAAATGTATGAAGAAAAAATAAAAAAGGAGAAGTCTCTCTTTCCCAGATTAGAAACAAGATTATTTTAAAACCTATCTTCTTAAAAACTAAAATTTTATTAAGGCAGTTTTTTTTTTCTGCAGGTAATGCTGAATTTAGTATATTATCTATTACTTTATGGATTGGATTGTTGAATTGCTACTATGAGTGTAGATAAATAAAGTGATTGTAATTTATCTGTTCTTTTTTTCCATTTCTTGTTCTCCTTCTGTCTCTGTGTGTACCATTTTTATTTGAATTTTTGTATATTCTGTTTCAAAAAACAAAGCAATTCCTCTAATGAACGCATGTTAACGCGATCAGTTAATAATTCACTTATGTCCCGCAGTAGCTTAGTCACTAAACTCCGCTCCCGTAACAACACGGAAAGAGAAACAGCACCTGGCTTGGCCAGTGCTTGGGAGGGTGAACTCCTCGCTGGGCTGTGAGACCGTGTACGCTAATGGAGCTGGTGCGCGTAAAACCCGTCGTAGATCCAATGACTTCCGTATTCAAATGATACATCTGAGGGGTGGTGATTTCAGGTAGCTGGTCCCTCATCTGCAATTGATTTAAAATTAGGGAACACTGAGTAAAGTCGGACTTTCTCCCACTGGGGATCATTAAAATGGAAGCCTTCCCCTTCCGCCCACTGCCGTCTTATATGAAGGATCTGGCACCGCTATGCAGTTGGAAGACGGCATTAATAACAACAACAATGTTAATTATCATGATATACCGAAAATTATAAAGATTTAATTTGCACACACGCACAATATAAAACGAATTTTACAATAGTGTCTATAATAGATTTAATGGCATTCACTGCCCCGCAGTGGTCTGGGCGCTAAACTCCGGTCCCATAAGAACACGGCAAGTGAAGCAGCATCCAGCTTGGCCAGTGCTTGGGAGGGTCAACTAAAGTCCCCCTAGGCTCGACTGCTATGGGAACGTGTACGCTAATGGGATCTGGCGCACGTAAAGGCTCCAATGTCCTCCAAGTTTTTAAATGATACCTCTGAGGGTGCCAGTTTCAGGCGTTGGTTGGTCCCCCATCTAAAACTGGTTCAAAAGGGGTCATTAATAACAATGGGTCACTGGGGTCATTAGGGTCATTAAAGTCATTAAACTGGTCATTAGGGACCAACGTGCAAACGTCCAACCAATGGCGCCTATATCTTAAGGGGATAGTGCAATCTTCTGGCTCTGGAAATGACAACAATGGCATTCAATGGTAATTCTGATGCAGCATTTCTCGATGTATAGAAAAAATACTTAGCTATTGAACACTATTTTAAGAATTTCTTTTAGTCAGTGTAAATTATAAAGCAAGTCTAAGCATGTTTTACTTTCTCTTTAAAATAAATACTGTTTTCTCTTTAAGCAAAAGCAATCTTAACCCTTTGAGGCGCAAACCTTTCCCAATGCTGAAAAAAGGGCAGCCGTTGCCATCGCTCGACTTAACTACTAGCAAGATGACGGATGATCGAAACGTTCATTGCGTGCCACAAATATGGAGACCCTTTTTGACGACAGCTGGCTGTGCGTGGCAACGGCTGCCCTTTTTTCAGCATTGGGCAATCTATCCAGCTGTTCTCGCATTCTTCCATTTTTCAGAAGATGTCAGAGCTGTTAAAAATAATCGCGACCATTTTTTTTACGGAAAATGGCGTTCTAAAAAGTAAAGGATTCTCGTGGAGCTATGTCACCCGCAACTACTTTTATAGAAATCAAATCTAGTCTTCGTGACTGGCAGCAGTCAAAACGTCAGAGTTGGTGTTCCCAGAGCGGGAACACTGAGCGTTAAAGGGTTAATGCATTTACAATATTAGTACAGTTATTGAATTCTGCGTCCTATTCAATCCAATGCTTTAGTGTTAATAGATTGCATGGTGTGTCCCCAGGTAATCGATAGGGAATCGGGTTGCCTTGAGACTGAGGAAACCTCTATCCCTCTATCATTGTAATTAAATGCTATAATTATGTATACAATATATTGGTGACTGCATTTGGTTTATACATTCCGTATATTGGCGCAGTTCTTGCTCTGATACGTTTATGTTTGGGTAAGGCCAGTGTTACCAACATTGTAGACTGTACTTTCCAAATACAGTTAATTTTCCTTCTCGTAAGTATATGATGCTTTTAACCCTTTAAGCGGTTTGCCCGTACAGTGTACGTGCTACTCAAAATTGGCCTCAACTAGTTTGCCCGTATAGCGTACGGGCATCGATATTTCCTCCTTTCCTTTTCTGATTTGCCCGTATATTTCATTATTGTGAAGAGACTATTTAGTATTAATATTTTTCAATAGATGGCGTGGCTTGTCAATGTAACTGAAATGTTTTTATGCTTTTCATCCGGGTTTTTCTTCCTAGCGAGAGAGCGGGAATATTTCATCAAATGCCTTTCAAAATATGCCTTTTTTTGGAAGCATTTCGGTAAAAAAATTGGCCGCTTAAAGGGTTAAACCGTTTGCATTTTGAAACATAAGTGAAATTTTGTAAGCATAATTATATGTGCGCATTTATGTACATAATATATATGTATACAGGTTGCCTCACACACACTAACCTAGTCTTTTATTCCTGAAATAGTGAGCATAGGCATATACAGTAACTTACAAAGTTGTGTTAAAAAAATTACAGAATTTTATGGTATCGATTAAAATTATCAGGCAATTAAATTTTAGAAAGTACAAAATTAAAATATTTGCATGGCTTTCGGACCAAAAAAACTTAGTAAAATATGCACCATACATTAATTAGTTGAAGAACAAAATTTCAGCCTTTCATCATAAGACATATGAAAATAAACATTTGTTGACTTTTTAACACTTTTCAATGGCTTTCGAAAGAAATATTACATCGCAATATCGCGTTTCAGAGACTGTACACAAATTACGAAAGAAAACATGATTTCATAAATACATAATACTTTCGCTACTGTTGGTATTGTAGCCCCTTACTGACTTTCTTTAAATATATCTGAGTCTTTATGACGAGAAGCTGAAATTTTGTAGATCACCTATTTAATGTACGGTGGCAGGTTTTGCTAACTGAGAACTTTTTTGTGCGAGAGTCGTATTAAAATTTAAATTTCGTATTTATTTAGAATTAGTCTCTTGCAAAATTCTAGTTGACACCATTAAATTTTGTACAGTTTTTTACGTAACTTTGTAATTCATTGTTTACAATCAATATATTGATCGATGTATTTAAGGAATAAAAGTTTAGATCAGTGTTTTTGAGTACTCCATATAGTTATATATACAGGGTGATTATAAAAGTTCCACATTAAAACGATCAGAAAAGGAAAACTACTGGACCAAATGTTATCAAACTTGGTAACTGTGTAAAGGTTGTCAGGGTACTTATTATCCGAGGAAAAAAAAAAAAGCAGAAAATTTCAACTCCAGGGGCAAGGACGTATTTAAGGGGAGGGCGGGTGGTCAGGGATCCGATGCCCCCCGTATGAAAAACCTTTTGGAGGAGGTTCAAAAATTTCGGAGAGAGTGCAAACGGTAAAAAAGGCAGTATTTTTCTCAAAAGGACATTATATCATTATCATTTTAGTAACAAAAATCAAAATTTCGTGGGGAAGAAGTTCGGACCCCTGGACTTCCCCCTTAAATAGGTCCTTGCCCCTAGTGTTGAATTTTTTAACTTTCTTTTCGCCGATAATAAATCCCCAGACCATATTTACGCAATTAACAAGTTTGATAACATTTGGTCCAGTAGTTTTCTTTTTCTGATCGTTTAAAAGTGGAACTTTAATTATAATCACCCTGTATATATATATATATATATATATATATATATATATATATATATATATATATATATATATATATATATATATATACATATATACATATAGAAGGAAAGTACTGTATAAGTTTTATCAAACATTAATTTATACAATAGTTAATAGTTTGAATTATCCTACACTCCATCTCCTTATTTTAGAGTATTAAAAATCGAGAACACTGGAAGACTATTCTTTCCCATGTCAACACAAAGTCTTGCAATTAGAAATCCATTCAGCGTTAGAATTCTAATTGCAAGACTTTGTGTTGACACGGGAAAGAATAGTCAAAAATTATACTCTCTCAACTTTTGAAGCTAATTAGCGACTAATTAATCTTTCTTTAAGAATTTCTAACTTTAACTTTAAAGTTTTGGGCATAAACCATGTGAAACCTATATTAAAGAGTGTCAACAGTAAAAATTTATTAGTTTAAAAATTATTACTGTGTTCACCCGCAATCGTTTTAGTTTTTATTTTTTTAATTTATCTATTTTTAACTTCTTTTTTCAAGCGGTGAGTGTAAAAACTTTCTAATGATGAAGTCATACGTTAACAAAAAGAAAGAAAATAGTCCTGTGAAAATATCCAAGGAAGTAATTTTCCAGTTTTTCTCTGGTTTTGTGCTTCATTGAAGAAAATGAAAAAGGTTTACATGTCCCCCCCCCCCCATTACTTTCCATAAATTTACAAAGCCATATTTTACACCACACTTCCGAATGTAATTATTGTAAACTTATTAAAATCATAACTTAGCTAACTTGTACTATTAATCAAAAAGAAATAAGACTTTTAGTGAACTGAAATGGACCACACTACAATTTTAAAGGATTACATCGCTTATCACATCAGTTTTTTCTTATCCCCAATGCTAATTAGACAATTTAAAAAAAAGTTATGTCGGAATTAGAGAATTAGAGTTAGAATGCTTTGAAAACTATGAATTGGAATAATTCAAAATGGAAAAGAAATAAAATTTTCGTTTGAAGGCAAAGGTATAAAAAAATATATCTTCTCCTTTTATTTTATTTTATTTCTTTGGGGGGGGGGTTCTTTCTTTCGGGGTAAAGGTTTCACTTCGATTCCAGTGAACAAACCCATGAAAATCTTAATGATTCTTGGAATTTAAAAGTGTTGATCTTCCACAGCAATTGAAATAATGCAATGACTGTATATACAGGGTTTCCCAATAGGTATATGATATAATTTTAAATGGTTACGATGGCAACGCTACGTATTCTTTTTTTTTTACATTTCTCGTGTCATTTGTGTTTAGCATGCTGTGCCATTTAATCATGAAAAGATACACGCTTGAACAACGTTTCGAAATTATTAAATTGTTTTATCAAAATCAATATTCATATGTGAATACTGAGAGAAATTTGAGAAGAATTCATGAACGACATTATTCAGTTCTTGTGATTTAACACTTTGTGATTTCTTTCTTTGGGGATATGTAAGTCACAAGTTTATGCTCATAATCCTATAACAATTGAACAATTAAAAACCAACATTGAACGTGTTATTCGTGAAATAACACCAAATTTATGTCAAAGAGTGATGGAAAATTGGGTCGACAGTATGCGGTATGTACAGAGAAGTCGTGGTGCTCACATGAACGATATTATTTTTCACACTTAATAGCATAATGTAAGCTTTCAAATTAAAAAAAATATTGTGTCTCACTGAATAATTTATGTGTTTTCTTTACTTTTAAATTGTACCACTCTTATTGGAAAATTCTTTATATATATACACACATTCTTTAACATATCAATAGAAATATTGCAGCAGAATTAAGTAAAAGTTAAGCAGCTTGAGGAAAGAAACCATGATGATCAAGTTACACTATGAAAATTATTTGAAACTTCAAAAATTAAACGTCGCAGATACAAATGTTTTTTTGGTTTTTTTTAAAGAGGGAGCAGCTAATCAAAAAAAGTTTAATTTTAAATACTATGTTCAATAAAGCAAAAATCTCTCTAAAAAATGTAATTGAATCATTTGGAAGGGCTAATTTAGTAAAAAGAAACTTATTTTTTCCAAAGCAAAACGTTCCACTAAACAATGTATTTTGGATGGGTACTAAAGCCTTCTAGTTTCTCTCCTGGATTTGACACTCAGAAATTATGCACTGAATAAAAAGTATAACTTTAATAATTTGTCGTTTATATAATCGTGACCATGTAACATGAATTAAAGACGAAAAATTGTACTAAATTTACAATGAACAGTGAATTTTAATTTTAAAACGTAGAAATTTGTTAACATTGAATAAAGCATGAAGCAAAAGGAGTCTACACCCAACTCACGATTCCAAAAAAAAAAAAAAAAAAAGCTCATCAAAAATTGGGTAATTTTTAGTGAATGGCATTTTTCAAAAAAAAAAAACATTTTTAAAACTGAGAAAATAATAAGCAATTGGAACAAGAAAGCTCGTCTTTTTAAAGTGATTTCAAACACCAACGGACAATAACAAAATAGTCAATGCATACTCCCGAGCACGTTTGATTACTTCTTTTTTGGTCATTTATGTACATATTGACAAATAACTGTGTAATCACTATTCCAATATGTTAGTAGAGACGATATTGATTGAGTTTATCAAATTTTATCAGATTGTTGATCCAATTTTACTCAGTTTGAAGTTGGTGAATAAAACAATCATTGTTTCAATTTTATCAGTCAAATTTATTTACCACACATAACTTTTACATGCATATTGACAAATAGCCATTTATTTAGCATACTTCCGAAACAAGCGCCTTATTTTTTATTATCTTTCACGACCTTTCTCTTTTCTTCGAATACTGCAAGGAAAGACACACCTCAACTCAATTTCTTCCGTCCTGCATTTTCGCAACAATAAATAACGCTAATTGGATTCATTAAGAGCTGCGAGATTGCTATGATTTCGGTTAATTATGGGTGTGCTGCCAGCGGAGAAGCAATTAATATTATTATTGTGCAGATGAGAGGAGGCGAATTTACCTAGGCACACACAATCTCGCAGAACTTCAGTTTTCTGGGACAAACTTCGTCAGTCAATTCAGTTTTAATAAGTATCTATTAAAATACTGAAAACGAGTTTGAAAGAATCTGAATGAATTTAACGGTGAAATTATTAATTGTTAATCACTGACTGTATTTGTTTCTTTTACGAGAAATACGTAGATTATAAGAAAACAGAGAGCATGATCAAAATGAAGTATTTTTTTGCAAAAGACTGAACCACAGGTATTTCACACAGAAAAAAAATGCTTTGTTGTATCAGCAAAATAATCTGGCTGAAATAGCGCCAGCGAAATATTTGTTAAATTAACAAAATTATTTGGTTACTTCAGCAAAACATTTTATAAGTATAACCAACCTATTTGTTTAAATGGTTTATTTGGTTAAAATCAACCAAACTATTTGTTTGTATTAACAAAATTTTGTTTACTGGTGTTGTGATGGTTCATTTAAGAAAATTATTTTGTTGATTTTACTGTTATATTTTTCAACCCACAAACAGTTAGTTGAAAGTTTCAGAGGTAGGACTAAATTATTTACCCATTTATCAAAATTAACATTTTTATTTTAGTGTTTTGATAAATCTAGAAATTAATTTTATTTTTCATGCAGAAAGCTCATACAGAAAACAGTAAGGTATCCAAAAACACATTTGCATTCGTATTAAAATAATTTTATGTACTTTTCCCTGAAATTTTACATTATAACGAGATTTAGTTTATTTGATTTAGTAATACTGATCCGAAATTCGTAAAAAGAAATATACGCGTCATCTATTTTGAAGTGACTGGTAGTTCTGTTTTTTTTTTTTTTTTTTCTTTTCTGGAAAGACCAAATAAACACCCGCTTTCTAAATGAGAATTTATTCAATCACTTAACTAGCAAAACTTAAGCGCCTTGATAAATGTAATGCAAAGCTAATAAACAATTTTTATCGCCAGAATGTTTCTTTTGAAAAAGAATGCATTACCATTTAAAAGAATATAAAAAAAAGATCAAACTGCTAACCATAAGTGATTTTCTTTCCAGCGTGGAATATGAATTTCAAATGTTTGCTACATAAAGCCGGGGATTTAAAACAATTGGGTTCCGCTTTAAAACTTAAATTACGCAAACATTTTCGAAATATTTAAATGTATCTAAGAACATAATACCGGTATTGTCCAGCTTAGTCTATGTTTAAGATTTTGTTTTCCCAAAATATCGTCATCCAGCCTATACATACATTAACATTTTTACGAACCAAGACTTTTTTACATCTTTAGATAATTTTGCGGCCCGGTACATTGTTGAAATTGATTCTGATTGTTTCAACTAGGTTAGTCTAACGGACACTGAGTGGCTTTCAGCTAAATCTGTAGAAACTTAAAAAACGCTAAAATAAAAACCTAAATTTTATAAATAAGTAAACTAATTAGGCTTACCTCTGAAATTTTCAACAAACCGAGTAAAAACTCACTTTATTCTTGTATTTAGCATTATCCATTTTTAAACGTACTATCAGACATTAATACAGATCTTCGACTCTTCCATAAAGTAAGAATTTCTCCTCTGGGCAGGTCTGGCTAGTCTTTCACTGTCCTGCGCAAGTTCTTGACGCATGTGTAAATTGACTGTCGAGTTATTTCAAATTTCATTCGTTCTGAGTTTTAACAAAACGTTTTGTTAAATTAAAAGGAATTTTGTTAAATCAATTTGGTTGAATCAAACAAACTTTTGTTAAATCAACAAAACAAAGTTACCAAACTACTTAACAAAACAAGCTTTGCTAAATTCAGCAAAAAGCTTTTTAGTGTTTAGTTAAAAATAGAAGTATCACAGCACTGTATGAAACATTTCTTTATTTTACAGAAATATGTTCAGAAACTCTCCTGCACTGCAAAATATATTACCGTAAAAATTACGGTCAATTACACTATAAACCGCAATTCTTGCACTTTTAGAAATGCCGTGTTTACTAGCGTAAAGGCCGCTTGCCTGATAGAGAGGGAGTCGCGGGCCGCTTGGCCAATTATCACTTATAAGCAATAATTTTTTCGCACCTCTGAGAAAGAGGGAGATACTCCGGACAATTGGTAATTGGGGACCGTGGATAATATTGCGGTTTTTACACTTGCGGTTTCACACCCCATCTATTGTTCGGTAGAGGGTCGCCACGTCAAGACCCGGTCAAATATTCCCATTCAAATACATTGTAGCCGCGACGGTCGCTAGGTACGGGCAATGGCCTTAATAGTCTCTCTCGCATAATAGTTACACCCCCATTTTCAAGCAGAAAAAATGGCTTTAGGATTACAATATTATGTAGTAGATTTCCCCGCATAATAGTTGCTCCTAAACTTTCACCATGAAAAATTGGCAGAAAAAGAACACTATTACGCGAGTAAACACGGTAATATTTCATTGACACCTACATGAAGATTATTAAGTATTATTTTATTATTAACGCTCTCTTTGTCGGTTTCAAACTGAGAACCCTTGAATGGGAAATGAATTCTTAAACCACCATACAGAACAAGACTTGGCGCAGTTAAACGAAATGTTAAAGGAATCAATACGACTCAAAGAAATGTTGAAGTGATCGTTAGAACAACAAACTGAGATTTTAGTGGTTTCCCAATACGGATGTAATATGAACCCCTTAATTTATAAAATAACCATTTTTCTCTCCTTCAAATTAAATTTAAATTTTATTGGCGCCCGCTATGAACGAAAACATAAATTCGGCTTTCTATAACCTAAATAGAATGTATGACATAAAGATTTTCTTGCCGCCGTGAACATTTTACTTCGAAATGCAGGTTATGTTTTTGAATTCGAGAGCCCAAATTGAGTACCGGTAGTTTACGCTTTTATGTTCGGAAAAAGTATGTAACAGCAGTGGCGGCTTGTGACATGTTTCAGTGGTGGGGCCCGAAAAAAAATAGTGCCAATTAAAATCGCGAAAATATATATACATATAGAACAACCTATCCCCACGTGCACACAGCGTAAGTATTTAAAACTTCTCAAGTGACAAATAATTATCAGAATTACTATACAACTTTTGTTATTTTTTACCTAATTATGTTAAATTGAAAAGTTTTCTTTATTACTGAACAAAAAGCCACATTTAATTATTTATGTTCTTTTTGGCTGCCTGTTCATATTTTTTAGATGATTTATTTATTTTAAAATCAATAACAACATATATAAAAAAGACATTTATACATCGCTTTTCGTAAATCAAGAAAACAAAACAGAAAAATATCTGACTGCACTGCAAAAATACGATTATGCAAATAAAAAATGATTTCCTCCTAAGCGGAAAATTTCGCCAATAGCTACGGATTGCCGAAATTTCCCCCTACAGTAGTGTTGATCACCATGCGAGGACCCGAAGATCTGGGCCCCGAAGACATCGCCAAATAAGCCGTTTGGAAGCCAAGTTAATTCCGCGTCAATATGGCTTTTGCGCTCAATGCCAAAGATGCCAACCCGGTGAACGGAGAAAAGACTCCAAATTCAGGGCAAGCCAGCCCATGGCCCATGCATTATTTAGATAGGGGGGAAATCGTATAACTATCGCTTTTTTAAGTGCTTTTTTTAATGGATAGTATTAAAATAGAGTAAAATGCGAGCATTTTTTTCAATGAAGGTAAATTATTGAAAGACCTGTCTTACATAATAGGAAGATACTTTGATTTAGACGGTGGTTAGTCGGTGGGGCCAGGCCCCTCTGGCCCTGAATGACGAGCCGCCACTGTGTAACAGTTTTTAAAAAATTAATTATATTAATTATGCAAATTAGTTTGTAAGAGATTATTCACTCTGTAGTATATCCATTGAATTGTAGTTTGTGTTGTACATCCGTTCGACCCACTTTTCTAAAAATTGTCGAGTGTATCAAGTTAGAATTTGTTAAGGTAACAGAAGACATGCTGTTTGAATAAATAGTATAAGAAGCAATTTTCCATTTTCGTCAAGATCACTTAACCAAAGACTTGTTAATTGGTCAAATTAATTAAAAGATTTCTAAAAAATACAAAAAACACATGCTTATCAAAGTACCTAATATGATTAGTTTCTGTTTCTAATAATAATTACGTGTATTATTTTACAAAGTTTTTAATTAATTTTCATTTTCATTTTGGTTGTCACCTTGGCGAAAGTGCTGGCGTTAAGGTAGAATAATCAACGATTAAGTTAGTGGGTTAAGTTCGATCGACTGCACTACGGTCCTAGTCTTATAGGGGGAATGCCCTCCTTGAAGGACTTTCTAAGGGATCCTAGCCTGTATTTACGTGAGGTTTGAACAAACGATTAAACCAATGAGCATACACATTTCTTATTAATATATTGATACTTTTGTATAGTGAATTTTGTTTATAAATGCTATTTTGTAGACGGATTAACATTTTCGTATTACGGTCGACTATCGACCACTGGCGAACACTGGTATTTTACTAAAAAGACTTGGATATTTGAGAAGATTCCAAAACACTTTTTACTTCGTATTTGCCTTTTTTTATTAAAATAAATGATGTTAAGTGTTTTTACAGGTACTAATTTGTTACGAATTGTTGAAAGTTTGAATTTCTTACCTTAAATCGATGTTAGAAAAACACATTAAGTACATCCACATGTTCTATATGCATATCATTTCTAGGTACCTTAGGTAATTACATATCCTAAACCTATTACACAAAGATTCAAATGCGTTTGCTCGATTTTTTAAGCCTACATTAATAAATTTTAAAAAAATTGAATCCCTTTACGTTTAATGTTAGTCCAAAGCTCCTAAAAAGGAAACGAATGTATACGCAATTATCTTATAAAATTCGTTTTTGAACATAAAGGCCTAGCTTTCTGGCCTAACACGCGGCTGTCGATCTAACAGTCTGGAGTTTTGCGCGGTTTTCTTCAAATGTTAGGTGAATACCAATTAGAAGACCTTAAAAAGTCCTTCGGCCAAGACACACCTCCTCCCTTAGGCTCCCCTATAGGCTTTCCATAGCACAGAACAAAACAAACATTCGTTTTCAGTCACTGTTTCTTTAATAATTCTTTCTAGTCAGTGAGTAGCAAATTGTTAAAAGAGGGAAGAAACAAAGATTCGAAACTTAGAATGCAATTAAACAATGCGAAAATTAAACAAAGAATGCAATAGCGATCAAGCGATTTGATTTATAAGTTACTTTTATATATTTTTGCTATTTCCTTTATTTAAAACTCATGACGCATTATGAGATAAATTGATTATTACAATTAGTGTTCTGTAAAAATTTTCTTAATATATTTTTATGATTTCAGTCTATCGGTTACTTACTAAAAAATTACAATATTCCTCCCCCCCCCCGCTTTACTATTTCAATATTTTTATCGTTTTGGGGCAACCCAGAGTTTTACTTAAATCATCCTTTAGTACACTTAATTGTTTAAAAAAGTTTTAAAACCTTTTGAAGCATCCAATGTACACATAAAGCGTGATTAAAGTTCTTTGAAAACAACAATCCCTTCATGATTGTGATTATAAATTTTTGAAATTTCCCACGCTAATCATACTTGCATGCTGATAGCGTTGTCGCGAAAAATAAGAGACGCACTATCAAAATTTACACCACATGATTCAAGAGATGGAATAAAAAGTTATTTCACATTAATCGGATTTATACTAATCAAAGTCAAAAATTACTTACAAATTGCTCAGCTGCAAATTTTCTACTGAATTCCAGAGATTGAATAAAAGGAACCATAGAATTGTTCAACGACGAATATATATATATATATATATATATAAATTAAATTAAATATTTACTACAGGCAAAATAATAACCTACTACCAACACAGAGAAAGTGAAAATGGTTAAAATTTCTATGTAACGACATCATCAGCGTTTCTTGCCACCCTCTTTCATTTTCTTAATGTTTCGAAGAATAACTGACACGTAGAAAAACACTCTTGCTTCAGAAAACTTCTAAAACTGAAATCATGTTTGTTGTTTACAAAATAAATAAAAAAGAGACAGCTCTTCGCAAAGAGAAATAGAAGATAACTCACAAGATCTTGCGTAACTTGGTTTTTCTAATTCCGAAAGTTTAAAGTCTTTTTCATGCGGATTAAAAAGTGAAAAAAACTTTTTTTAATGTTTTTACTTTAAAGCTATTAGTCTATTAAATGTATTATGTTTGTCCAACTAATGTGGATACATTTCGATTCTTTTAAAATAAACTGTGTTTTATCTGGCTGTGGTGAAATGGTATCATGATATAAAAGAAATCAGTAATAGTGTAGCTTTAAATGATTGAAAGCTTTGAGGTTCTGTTCTTTGTTTTGTACATTAAATTAGCCAATTAAAGAAACCGATGAAACAATATTGAGCCAAAAATAATAAGAAATTTTTTACGTACTTTTATGTTGATTTTTTAATGAATAAAATATAGTCAGTTTTGTGAAACTGTTTTTTATTTTCTGATTCTGAATATTTTTTTTATTTCCCCATTTTGCTTGTTTAAACGTTTATCCTATTTTAAAACTAAACTTTTCAAATCCCTTTTCAAGGAAATATGCCTCTAGTCACAAACAAAGGAACAACCATCAATGTACAGGCCAACTGTACAACCCTAATCAAGTCATCCAGACTAACGGCCATACCCGCATAATTTTCCAGCTATTTGGTTGCCACCACGCCAGAAATTTTTCATGGGGGGGGGTTATGACTACTGCAACTCATATATATGTATACGTATGTGTGATAATGGAATGAAGAATACACATTTTCTATGGCAAAAAATTCCTCATAGGGGGGTATGACCGTCTAACCCCCCCCCTCCCTTGGCTACGCCACTGGTGGGTGCTCACAAACGCCAGAACATTTTCGTTTCTGAAGGAAAAAGTCGCAACCAAATTGCTGGAAATTATACCCATGTAATAAAGTATTAAAAGGTGCAGTATGCTGACCGAGGGAATTTCTATGCTTCAAGATAATGCAAGGCCATAAGATTGCCGCATCACAAAGAGGACTTTATCCCTCATTTGTCTGGTTTTGGATTTACCCATCATACAGCCGAGACCTTGCTCCAAGTGACTTTCACCTCTCTAAGCACCTGAATCACCACCTTATCAGTAGGAACTCATGAAGTCACTCGAAGAAGTGAATATGGCCTTAAATTCACTGTAATCGGAACAGGAAACAAATTTCTTTGTGGAGGATTTGGAAAGTATACTTTTCAGATACGCAAACTGTTCAGCTAACAAGAGAGTTTTGTGATTAAAAAAAAAAAAAAAAAATATGTAGAATCAGGAAATAAACGCATTTTTATGAAACTGCCTTTGTTTTTTCTTTAAAAAAGCCCCTTACAGAAAAAAAACGTTTTTCATATTTTCGAATTAAATATTTTATAGTGAGAGTTTGTAAATAGTCATATTGTCACAAATCCTTTTAAGACATCATCGTATAAACACACACAAGAGCATCGATGTAGCACATTCCTTTTACATGCATTTTCTTTTCTTCCTATTACCTTTACAATGAACCTCCAACATAAACAATTAACTATTGAAAAATAAAGCTGTCAATTCTATAAAACTAAGGAACTGGGCTTAGACTTACTTAAAATCTTTTATCTGTTGTTGTTGTTATTCAAAATACAGAATTATCAAGGGCTAAAGTATGTATATGATGAGTTTAGTGTTGTCCTTATAATATATATGCAAAAGTAAATATATTTTTGAAGTATTAGACATTTTGAAGATCTGGCCTGATTATTATTGAACGATTTGGCGACACAAAGGGCTTAGCCAGAAGCCATTACAAATCGTATAAATACAACAGAATAGCTAATTAATATTTCCGACGCCTAAAAAATTTCAGCACTAGTTGAAAATTAAAATCAAAACACCAAAACACAAATGCAAATACAATAGATTCAGAGAATAACGCGACACATAAATGTTAATTTAACATTTCTATTTGCAAAACTCATTTAGTGTGAAATCTAAAATGAAACCTTCCCCATCGATCTTTTGTAAGGAAACCAACTTAAGCAGCTTGAATAGCTCGCATTTGTTTTTTCACTCCACCGAGCTAATTTTCTTTAGATAACCTCTAATTTAATTTATTACAGTCCAAAAGTTCTATTCTTAAACTCAGGTAATTACAATTAAATTTCGACGATACCTTCGAAACTTAATTCGTTGTTATTACCGTCAAATTAAAGAAACTGCTTGCTGTGGATTATGAATGACTACTTGCGTAGTACGTCATGCAGGAAAAGAAGTGCTCACACATTCGCTTCAGTGGCGGTGAAAAATAATTGCTTTTTCATAAGCAATAACTGAAGACACGTTAATATTGATTTATTCACTATTTCTCTGCAATTAAGATGCTTACTTCTACGTTTGAGACCCATTGTTTAAACGTAAAGAAAAGTAAATATGAAGATCAATAAGTCTTCCAGATTTTTCATTTAAATTCCTGAATTGCAAATTCCATTTTTAAATATATTTATGCCGTTAATTTTTAAATATATTAATTTCGTTTGATGAATTCATATTAATAGCACTGTAGTGATGATAATATAATTGACTTTGAGAATATTTGCACTCACCAAAGCATTAAGTATGAAAATGAGGGGTGGATTTTTAAAAATTAGTTAATACATGTTTGATATAACAGAAAGATTTTTTTTTTCTCGCTGTGCGCAACAAAAATGCATCAAATTAAAATGACATTACATGACGCTCAAAATTTGAATGTAAGTGAAATATTGAGATTTAATTACCTGAAAAATAAAAGACTTGAGAGAAATTAAAATAATTGAGATTTTACAACATCAAAAACATCCTTTAATATTTATAATCCTATAAATTTTTCCATATTCATTCATGTACAATAACTATCAGAAAATTTCTTTTAAGTAATCCATGCCCGTGCACACCGAACCTCGGGTTCACGAGCAGTCTTAATCCTTTAACCCTTAAATGCATAGCGATGCATATATGCATCATATTTTTCAGTGCCGGATTAGAATAGAAGCCAAATTTCTTACATCAGTTTCATATATAAAATATAGTTTTTCTTAATAATAAATGATTCATATGGATTCATTTATATGGAATGATTTATATGATTCATATCGTGAGTAATAAAAGTTTCACATGATTCATATCGTGAGTAATAAAAGTTTCGCATGATTCTTTCAAACTGTTTGTCCTTGGAGAACTGAATTAGTTATTCATAAAACTGATATAAGAAATTTAACTTATACTCGTGGCTATCGTGAGAACGGGAAAAAAATTCATGCATTTAAGGGTTAGTTTCGACAAAACAAGTGAATAATGACAGCTATGGATGAAATCTTAAATTTTTACATCAATCTTGAGGGATAATTGTACATTAATCATGAAATAAATGTCGTAAATATAACAATCTCTCGTGGCATATCGAAAAACTGGAGAGTGCATGGGCTATTTAAGACGGTAGACAACGCGTTCTATGGCCAAAACATATGTATGAGAAAGCAAAACAGTTGGCGATCTTTTGGTAGGCCAGGATGTAACCATTTGACTGAGGTAGCCAGTTTGAGATAGCGTTGGGAGAAAATAATCCTTAAGATCTATGGTTTTTTATGATGGACGTCTAATACGTGGACAGCGCATCCTATGGGGCAGATATCTAACGCAGTAATAAGGATATCCCACGTGACTGTTTGACTGAGGTGATGGTAATCTTACCCGATTGCCAGATGTGACGTGTTCTGTATTAGACGTCTATGAAAGAGTAGCCAAAAATGCTTGCACTTCAAAAGTTTAACCCTTTGAGGCGCAACCCTTTCCCAATGCTGAAAAAGGGGCAGCCGTTGCCATCTTTCGACTTAACTACCAACAAAATGGCGGACGATCGAAACTTTCATCGCGTGCCACAGATCTAAAGACTCGTTTTTGAAGCAGCTGGTGCCCAGCCGTTGCCATCGCTCGACTTAACTACCAGCAAGATGGCGGACGATCGAAACGTTCATCGCATGCCACAGATCTAAAGACCCTTTTTTGACGACAGCTGGCTGTGCCGGCACAGCCAGCTGTCGTCAAAAAAGGGTCTTTAGATCTGTGGCATGCGATGAACGTTTCTATCGTCCGCCATCTTGCTGGTAGTTAAGTCGAGCGATGGCAACGGCTGCCCTTTTTTCAGCATTGGGCAATCTATCCAGCTGTTTTCGCATTCTTCCATTTTTTTCAACAGATGTCAGTGCTGTTAAGATAATCGTGACCATTTTTTTACGGGAAATGACGTGCTAAAAAGTAAAGGATTCTCGTGGAGCTATGTCACCCGCAACTATTTTTATAGAAATCAAATCTATTCTTCGTGACTGGCAACAGTCAAAACGTCAGAGTTTGGTGTTCCCAGAGCGGGAACACTGCGCGTAAAAGGGTTAACCACAATGATTTGCTACCGCATGTAGAGGAAGTTTACCCGCCACTTGAAAAATATTACACACGCACAAACCCTGGAATATAATTCAGTTAAATTCCATTTTATTATCCTTTCCGTAATTATGAGTCGGTGACAACGCTCGCTTCAGGGAACAAATCATCTTTTCGATCCCATTCTAATTAGATTCATTACACTGAGAGTTTATCATTGGTGTTCCCGTTAATTATAAAGGAATTAGAAAGAGCTCAGAATTAGAAAGCTGGAGTAAAAAGAAGCCCTATTTTTAGTGCATTCAACATTAATGTGTTGCAGCTTTTGAAATTGGTACTTAACTTTAGGATACATCGCAAGGTATTTCCAGTGTGAAACTATTATTGCTGCAATGCAAGGATGGATCAACAGAAAACGGGACAGTGGTCATAATTTGTGCGTGTGCGAGTGTAACGAAACTGGGTGTAGATGTAGAGTGGCAAGTGAAACAAGGGAAATCCTATTGAGAAATGGCTCAACTTTTTTAAGTGCGCGAAACCATGTGGTTATGGGTTGCCGGACAGGCGACTACAAACAAAAACAGGACAAATTTGACTGGCTGCCGAGCGCAGCACATTTAAACACACCCGCTTTTACATAATTTTTATATCGTTAATCAGTGATATTCAAACACTAGATTCTTACAGTAGTGTCTATTTTTTAATTACAGCCGCATATTACTTATTATACAAGTCAAAAATATTGGGTACAATAAAACCATATTGGGTATCTGTGACGCTTTGTTACGTCAAGTCTCGATAGCCAATTGGAATATTTGTCCCGTTGCTGTTTCTAGTCACTTTAAGTTTGCGGTCGGCCAGGAGTGTCGACCGGGGGAGGGGCAAAAACAACATACTGATGTGTTTTCTTGAGTTTCTGAGTTTTTAGACCTTGGTCAACGATCAACATTTGAGTACTGCACAAACCTCTAGACCTCTTATGCGCGGCTATCAAAGCCATGCATTCTGCCCTACTGTTGTCCTCTACTGTTGTCCAGTACTGTTGCCCTACTGTTGCTACTGTTATCCTCTGAGGTTGTTTTTTTCCACGACAAGGCTTGTTCACAAACGGCCACTCGCACCCTGAGTATGCTGGCGCAGTTTTGGTGAGAGGGTAGGAACACCAACCATACTGCATCGACCTTCCACCATTTGACTTTCCCATCTATGGTCCACTAAAAGAGGCATGGAAGAGTCGTCTTTCTGACTCGAACATGGACACCGTTCGAAACTGGTATCATTCTCAGCCAAACTCTAAGAACGAGGAATTCTCCCCTTGATGCAACAGTAGGTCAAGTGCTACTATAATTTTGATGACTATATTTGAAAATAAATAAGGTGTATTAATTCTGTTGTCCCGTTATATCGTCTCAAAATTTTTTAGAGCTACTGTGTGTCATTTTTTTAAATAGTAGGTACACGATATTTAGGATATAGTGTAAGGTATTTTCAATAAAAAAAAGGATAAAATGTTATTACCTATTATATTTTTCACTTAAATTTAAATTTCAACATTATTTCCTACTATATGTTTTATTTGGTTATTAGATTGAAGGTGTTTCAAGTTTACGGTATTTACTCTGTTATTATCAATAGAAATTTTAAGTTATATATGCATACATATATATATTATAACTAGGGCCCTACAAAATATGCGGAAAGTTTTTCGGAATTATGCGGCAGCAATGCGGTAGTTTTCTGAAATTATGCGGCATTTATAGAGATGTATTGAGTAATGCGTTAAGTAGGGAAATAACTACGTTAAAAAGAAAAGCAATATTTTAATTTACATTAAAAAACAAATAAGCGAGTCTCACTTTTTCTTTCAAGTTTATTAAAATAAAGAGATAGTCCTGCAACCGATGATTCCTTCAAACTCTACCCTTGTTTTATAGATATTTGGCCATAACATGAAACTGCTCTTTCACAGTCTACAGCAGGTGGGCAACCTTTGAAAAGTAGCAGGACAAACTTTAGGATGTTAATAAAGTCGCGGGCCGTGTAATAGGGATTTATATGAGATTTTCAATAGTTTATGTGTGTTTTTGATATGTTCCGCAGGCCATATTCGGCCCGTGGGCCGTAGGTTACCCATATATGGTTTGCAGAATTAGGTAAAACCGAGAGTACTAACTTTGCTTTGCGCGTTACTTTCGGAAATCTCTGTGAAACAACCTCAGAATTCCAAAATCACTATGTTTTCAGCTGAACATTCCTTGACATAGCCTTTTTAATATTGTTGAAGACTTCTTCATGATCACCACATATGTTGGACAATTAGTCTGAGTCAAACACTTGAGCCGCTTTCGTGAATTTCAAACCAGGTTATGAAAATTTAGGTTCTGGCCTTTTGGAGACGTTTATTTCTGGACAATAATAAACATTCAAGAGATTTTAGAAGAAAATATATGAGAAAAATTTAAGAAATAAAAAATTTTCCGAAAAATGCGGTGTTATGCGAAAAGTTGTAGTATTGCAATTATGCAAAATTCCGCATTTTCCGCATTTTTGCATATTTTATAGGGCCCTAATTATAACACATAAAATAAATATACTCTTAAAATTCAAAATTTCTGTTAGCTCACTTCAAAATTCTATAAGGGCGTAAAAACTTTCGTTTTCGAACAAAGGATTTGTCTCGGAATCTAAATTTAATAAAAGCAATTGATATATTTCCCCTCAGTCCGTCGTCTCGTAATAGCCAAACCTGACAAGAGTTTTCAGGGACTATGAGACCGGGACATTTTAATAACCAATAAATGCACCTTTCTCTGGACATGTGATTAGCTTATAAACCATGTGACTCGCAGTAACAAAAGTTCAAACATCGTTCAGAGAGGTGCTTTTTCGTGACCTCTGTTGCCTCTCGAATCTGCGTGAAATGTTCTTCCAATAAAAATATGCTTCAAACCAAAAGTGTGAATTAATTTATAATGAACAGTGGCCAGACTACAAAGTACCAACGTCGACGGCCGGTCATCTTTCAACGAATACAGCTCGGGGC
Organism: Cheiracanthium punctorium; assembly: GCA_038373885.1. Taxonomy (NCBI): domain Eukaryota; kingdom Metazoa; phylum Arthropoda; class Arachnida; order Araneae; family Cheiracanthiidae; genus Cheiracanthium; species Cheiracanthium punctorium. The sequence goes on along the minus strand of JAWZYV010003946.1, from coordinate 356,134 downwards.
TCAAAGCTAGCGTTCCGAACAACCGAGCTGCCTGTCCAGCCCCGCCATATCTTATATATATATATTTATAACTAATAAGTAAAACACAAAACATACTGCACATATATATATATGTATACTAGCTGAAGTACCCGTTCTTCGCACGGGAATGAATGGACTTTTTGATATTAATATTTGTTGTGATTACTATTTATTGTAATAAAGAGATATAGCAAAATGGATATCACGTTATATTGTGTTCAATAATCATGCATACTGAATTTCAAGGCAATCGTTTTTACGGTGCAGAAGGCGATGCGGCGTAGCACAATCTAGTGGCGAGTTTTAGCAAAACGGATACGGCAAAAATATTCTTCGCATTCAGATATCGATGTATACGAATTTTCATGACGATCGGCTGAATAGTCTTGAAGTTCATGTGTTGACGCGTCATCTAGTGTCAAGTTATAGGAAAATGGATCGTGCCAAACTCTTCCCCGTGTTCAAATATCTATGTATACCTATTTTCATTGCGATTATTCGCACAATCAAGAAGTGATATACTGCAGGGCCATCTAGTGGTTAATTAAAGTAATGATTTGCTACAGCGCCGTCATGTGGCGAGTTATAGCAAAATGGATAACGCCAAAATATTCTCATTGTTCAAATAGCTATGTATACTGATTTTCATAGCCACCGTTTGAATGGTCAAAAATTTGGCCTGCTGCAGCGTCATCTAGTGGTGAGTTAAAATAATAATGCATTGCAGTGTCATCTAGTGGCGAGTAACATCAAAAGTAACGCAGTTAGAATATATTCTTCGTGCTCAAATGTGTAAGTATAAAAAATTTTATGCCGACCGGTCGAACGGTATAGAAGTTGATGCTTTGCAGCGCCATTTAGCGGCAAGTTACAGCAAAATGGATAGTGAAAAATATTCTCCGTGTTCTAATATTCGCGTGTACCAAATTTCATCGAAATTGGTTGGACGATATTCTCATAGCAAACGGCTAAACGGAATAGAATTCGACGTTCTGCTGCGCCACCTAGTGAAAAGTTAGAGGAAAACGGATAGCATAAAAACCTTCTCCATGATAAAAAACTTAGGTGAACCAAATTTCATGGTGATCGGTAAAACGGTGCTGGAGTTTTTCAACCTCCTACTCACATACCAACATTCATTTTTATCTATAACCAGTCTTATTATACGTATATACCAGTCTCAAGTAAAATCCAGTTTCAAATCTAAGCCTCGCCAAAGTGCCAGCATACGCCATTTTGCAAGAGTTTTTTCAGGGAATCATTCGAAGCATTGCCTTAGCAGCAATCAAAATGGGAAATGGTTCGACCGCCAGGCATTTATTTGAAAAGTGGAATCCCTTAATACAGCCGCATTTTTTAAATTATCAACTATAACATGTTTTATTCATCGTTACCTCGATGTACTAAATGCGAAGATTTCAATTTTCTGAAATTTGGCGGATTTCCCCCAAGTTAAATCAATGTACTCAATTGGCGAGAATTCTGAAGCTACATCGCTTGAAATGCCCTAATAACTGCATTATTTCTGCACGGATAGTTAAAATTTAATGCTGTATTCTAAGAAAACCTATACACTTGTTTTCAAAAATGCTATTCCCTTAAGCTCTCAGTAAATTGCGCCAAAAAGCCTAAAACCGTGCAAACCGCTAGAACTCACTCTCTAAAAATCGGCCTAGCAGCCATTTTTTTTTTTCGCCAAACTAAAAAAAATTACATATTAGTCTCGGATATCTTCGATCGTCATTGTTTTGCGTATAAAACATTTCATTCCTGCTCTCATTTCTTATGCGCACACGATATTATAATTAAAAAAATAACCTAAAAAAATAAACTAAAAAAATCATTATTATTCTTTTATTTTTACTTTAAGAATTTAAAACATTTTATTCGGCAAAATCGCCACACATGGCAACCAAGATGCTTATTTCACACACTTTTTTCCCTACAGGGGTTAATATTACGTAAAGCTTTCTGCGTGGAGAACATAAAAAATCTCTTAAATTCCGGGAACGGAAATAAAGTGGAGTTTCAAAGTTTTAAAGTGGACTATCATTTATTCTATATTATTTTACATATCTGTGTAAAATTTCAGGCTGACAGGTCCATTTTTGTGGAATTGTATACTACCCAAATCAACAAATTGACAAACAGAATTTCATTTTTATTTATAAGATAACCTACGCTTGTTTTTAAAAATACCCTCTCATTAAATTGCGCCAAGCGCTAGAATCATAGAAAATCAGACACACTTTCAGATTTTTAAATACGCACTAAAGTGCTATATATAAAAAGAGTTATAATCCATGGGTCTTCCCTATTTTCGTTCCTTCTTTCATTAAGTTGGAAAGTGTATCATTATTCATGAGTGTGATTAAACAAAATTAAAATTGATATTTCTAACATCCTTTTTTCTGGATGTAATACATTAGATGCAGAAAAGCTGCTCAGAAAAATGCACAATTCCAACTGAATGAAAATTTCAAAAACTTATACGCAGGTGTATTCATAACCCAAATAGCAGACGATTAAATTACGATAAATAGCGCCAAGCGTTAGAATCCTCCTCAAAATCGCGAGAATGCTGAAGATAGATCGCTTGAAATCCCTTAATAACTGCATTATTTTCGCACGGATCATTAAAATTTAACGCTGTATTCTAATAAAACCTTTGCACTTGTTTTCAAAAATCCGTTTCTTTAAGCTCTCAGTAAATTGCGCCTAGCCGGAAACTGTGCAAACCGCTAGAACTCACTTTCTCGGCATTTGAGCCATTTTATTTTTTCGCCAAACTAAAAAATTTTAACATATTAGCCTCGGAAATCTTCAATTCTTATTGTTTTGCGTATAAAACATTTCATTCCTGCTCCGATTTCCAATGCACACGATATTATAATTAAAAAATATATAACCTTACGAATATAAACTAACAAAAAAAAAAAAACATTATTATTCTTTTATTTTTACTTTGAGAATTTAAAACATCTTATTCGGCAAAATCGCCACACATGGCAACCACGATCCTTATTTCACACTTTTTTCACTACAGGGGTTACAATTACGGAAAGCTTTTTGCGTGCAGAACATAAAAAATCTCTTAAATTCCGGGAACGGGTGGACTTTCAAAGTTTTAAAGTGGACTATGATTTATTCTATATTATTTTACATATTTGTGCAAAATTTCAGGCTGATAGGTCCATTTTTGTGGATTTGTATACAACTCAAATCCACAAACAAACAAACAAATAAACAAACAAACAAACAAACAAACAAACAAACAGAATTTCATTTTTATTTATAAGATATAGATAGATAGATAGATATAGATATAGATATAAATGAATTTTTATTTTGACTAAAGATTTCACAAAGCTTTTTTTAAAAATAACTTTAGGGCATTTGCAACTACAACGGCCAGAATGTATTGGCCATTCTATTATGGGGGCACCCAGTGGGCGGCCAACGCTACCTCCTATGAAGGGACGGATAAGTTGACACCCAAGCCTGAAGCAGGAATGGAACCCGGACCCAAGCCGTGATAGAATGCTTCTCTAGCCACTACACCTCCTGAGCGGCATTTCAAGAAGTAAAAATACGGTTTTCGATTTGGAGCAATATCATTTTGTCTCTCATGTATATTTCAGTATGCTGATATGATAAAAAATATAAAGTATTTATATAATAATTTAGAAATTTAAGTTTGTAAGTAATGATTTCGGAATTTAAGTTTAGTGTTTTCGAAGTTATATTTTGTATCAATAGAAATTTTTCGTTTCCATTTAAGAATAACACCTCATAAAAAAATAAAATGTCTTTTATTAGCGGTTCCCCAAATAAGAGAGGTCTGTACTCCAAGTCCCTTTACACAAATCAGTTCTGAGCTTTAATTTCTAAATTATTCTGCTGCATAAATAGAAGCTCACTAGCCTCCCGTAAAATGCAATAAATACACGCGAACAAACCCTGAAACATAATTTCTGTTAAATTCTTTTTTTTTTTTTTCCTTTCCACCCATTTGATGGCACATGGCAGTCTGTAACAATGTTCGTTTAGGAAAGCAACTTCCCTTCTTGATCTTGCGCTAATTAGATTCATTACAATGAGTGTTTATGATTTGCTGCCAGTTAATTTAGGAGGAATTAGAATTATAATAGGAAAAAAAAGCGGGGGGGGGGATACACATTTTCTCTTTGCCATTCTGAAAAAGTACACAGAAAGGTGCGTGTACTATGCACGATGTCCATCCACAGTGTTTAAATTATATAAATTCAAATGAAAATTCTAAACCAGGAGTTTTACTTTTAAAATATTTTATGGACGGAAGATTATGGAGGTTGAAAAATATGAAATACCTGACAATTAATGATTAAAATGTATTTAAATGTAGATTTTCGATGAGTTTATCTTCGTGGACATTACAGCGGAGTAATTTAAACTTTCAAATAAAACAAAATTTAAAAATGACTATCAAATCTATAAGATTGAAATAGCAGCTTACATATTCAATCTCTAGAGATGTGAATATATACTAGTCTGAGAGTATAACAAAAAAGAATAATCATAAGACACGTCTAGATTATAGAGCACTTTCCAACACGATCATATCTGCGCTGACACTATTGCTGGATGAAGATCCGCAGAGTTTTAACAACTTGCCTGTGACCCCCGAAGTCAGTTCGGGCAAATATAAAGTTTTCTCAAATATATTCCACAGGCTAGAAGTTAAAGACATGTGACGGGAAAAAACGATGAAAAAAGATATTGCCTACAGTCACCAAAACTCTAATATTAGTGCAATATTTGAAACCATCATCACTTTACTATTATATTATGTAGCTGACATTAATTATTATTACAATAAACATTACTTCTGAAGCCTAGTATTGTTATTTAATATGGCTGACTGCTTTGAATATTTTGTGCATTTTTAAGTTATTTTTTAAAAATAACTAATCTTCCTATCAAAATTTTATTTTGTTTTTTATAATTTTAAAGCCGTGTGAAAATTTTACCGTGAAAAAAACTTTACATTATTTGCTCCCTTTTAAGAGGGTTAATGATACTGCGAAAAAATTAAGTGGCTTTTTATGGGCTCTCCAATATGAAGATGGCCTCAGGCTTATGTCCCGGTTGCCCGGTCAGGAAAAAAAGACAACTATCCGAGTGGAAATTTACCATTCGCAAAACATGTCACGTCACATGCACAAACTTCGTAATCCATATTCCGTTAAACACCATTTTAATATCCTTTTGACTGCAACAATGTTCGCTTCGGGGAAGAAGCTTATCGCATTAATCATGCTGCTAATTATATTTAATAGAGTTAATCAATCGCACCCTATTCATTAAAGAAGACGTCCGTTATTATAGGGAAGTGAGAAAAAATATCTTTTGTTATTATTAACATTTTTAAAATTGAATAATTTGGCATGGAAGGCGGAGAAGCTCCTACACTGCGTTAACCCTTTGAGGCGCAACCCTTTTCCAATGCTGAAAAAAGGGCAGCAGTTGCCATCGCTCGACTTAACTACCAGCAAGATGGCGGACGATCGAAACGTTCATCGCGTGCCATAGTGCCAACGTTCATCGCTCGCGCACAGCCAGCTGCGTCAAAAAAGGGTCTCTAGATCTGTGGCACGCGATGAACGTTTCGATCGTCCGCCATCTTGCTGGTAGTTAATTCGAGCGATGGCAACGGCTGCCCTTTTTTCAGCATTGGGAAATCTACCCAGCTGTTCTCGTATTCTTGCATTTTTCAGCAGATGCCAGTGTTATTAAAAATAATCGTGACAATTTTTTTATGGGAAATGACGTGCTAAAAAGTAAAGGATTCTCGTGGAGCTATGTCACCCGCAACTATTTTTATGGAAATCAAATCTATTCTTCGTGACTGGCAACAGTCAAAACGTCAGAGTTTGGTGTTCCCAGAGCGGGAACACTGAGCGTTAAAGGGTTAAAATAAAAGCAGGTCAAAATACAAAACACCACTTTACCGTGAAAAAACAGTAATACGCGACAGGTGACGACACAGGGACAGACATACGCGATAGGTGAGACTGAGCGATACTCGCGTTAATCGGGGTATAATATCGTATGCAAATATGTGCATACAAATTATTATTAGCTGGAGCTGGAGACTAAAGAAAACAATAATTTAGAAAAACACATGTTTTATAAAAATTTTAGGTAATATATAGGGTGTCCCAAAAAGGTGGTAATGGACTTTAATTCTTTAGAGATAAGTGGACAATGTAAATTGAAAAGTGTTCAAAATAAGACTTCTTTAAGAAAAGAATCCTCCCGCTCATTAACAGAAAGTCACACTTTTTAAATTTGTATACGACCCCTGTACAAAAAATTTCCCAGTTAGCACAATGTGCCCCACAGACTAATGAGGTGATGTACCAAATTTCAGCCTTTCATCGAACAACGTCTCAGAGATAGCTTTAAAGAAAAGATGATCTGCGTCTATACATGATTTTGAACGTAAACGTTTATTGCTAGATTGGAAATAATATCACGTTTCGTAATTTGTGTACGATCCCTGAAATGCGATTATTCGACTTGATTTTTTTCCCTTCGAGAGCCATTGAAAAGTGGTTTAAGTCATCATTATATTTATCTTCATAGCTCTAATAATTTTAAGGGTGTAATTCTCAAATTTTGTATGACACCTCATTAGTGTATGGGACACATTTTACTAGTTGAGAATTTTTTTGTACGGGGTCGTATACAAATTTAAGAAGTGTAGAAAATTAACGTGAGGAGTTTTTTCGTAGCGTAATATTTTTTCCGGTCTTATTTTGAACATTTTTTCAACTTAAACTACCCTCTTATCTCTAATAGATAAGAAATTAACGCTCGTTACCACCTTTTTGGGACACCCTGTATATGTGTCACAAATTATATATTATTAAAATTGCCAAAGGAAGTTATTTGGATATTAGAAGGCCTCATAAAATATAACAAGGTTGTGTGACGGCTCGAAGATTTGAAAATCACGTAACTCTTAAGTTCGCGTGAGGCGAAGTATTACTGTACTTTCAGATATATTAATTCCGAAAATAAATCCATTCTATGTTTAGGAGACAGATATAATTTTAAGAATATCCTACTCATGGTCAAATTTAGGTCAATCAGGGCTTTTATCTTCAATGCAAAACGCTTGCCTGAGTATACAATATTGGTCAAATGTGTATTTATTTTGCTGAGGTGTGTAGGACGAAAAGTTTTACAGTGGTGTATGTAACATTCGAGCAAATTTCTATTAACTCCCATATCAATCAACAATTTTTTCAGGTTTGTGCATTATAAGCCAATTTACTTAATAATTAATAACTTATATATTACTTAAGCCTAAAGTTCAATTCTTGCATTACAGTACTCATTATTTATGCTCTTGAACTTATCATACCATAATTATATCCTTATTATATCATAAAGTAAAATCTACACAGCACTAAAATTAAAGTGCTGCAGAAGTAGATACTTTAAATAAAAATGAATAATTAAATATTCTTCATAACAATCAATAAATTCTAACTCCGTATTGTTTACAATAGTTAATAATACCTATGTCTTCCATGCTTTGCATAACATCCAAGTATACAAAATTTTATCTATCGCTCCTTCCTTATTCCAATTCTATGGAAGATTTAATGATAGTCTACGGCCCTTACCAATGATGATATTTCATTGGCTGAAGTATGACATCATTGCTACGTCATGACCTTCGCTCATCAAGCCGCACCCACTTCCTAATTAATTCTGAAGTAAAAGTTCGTCTGGTTAGAGATAAGGCATGAAAGCAAAATTTAATAAACATACAGAAGTAAGTGCTCATTGTTTTCGCGGAAGTCTAGATTCTAAGGATCACGTTAAAAAGCTAGTGAAAAGTTTTAACCATGATGAACAATGAAGCATGATAATGCATTTTTAAAAAACTAATTCAGTCTAAATAGTTATTCCGTTATGCTAAGTAACAGAACTTGATTAAAAAAAAAAGAGAGTTAAACAACGATAAATAAACCCCGTAATGTACTAATTATTCCAACAACGATCATGTTTAGAACTACATGCTAAAAAAAAAATCATCGAAGTAGAGTAGGTGCACCATTAATTTAATACTTTCATGCATAGGTGCACTCACGTAGGGGGCTATAGGGGCTAAAGTCCTCCCCCCAATGGTTAAGAAATCCAAGTGAAAATCTCTGAAAAATAGAGATTCGTCACTTAATGAATTAAAATATTCAATTTTTAAAAAACGGTTTGTAAATTAAATTATTACTTACAAATAGTACATTATATACAGTTTAACTCGATTATAACATCAATGAAAAGACCATATAATAATTTATGACGCTAAAACCGAACTTAATAGTGAGCTAATATTCCATGGGCCAGTGAAACAGAATATTCTGACATTTTATAAGCGTTTTCATTTACAAACGGAAACACTATAACCGAGTTCAACAAAATTTGTACCCCCCCCCCTCTCCAAACTAAAATCTTGGGTGCGACACTGATTTGATGAGCAATATAAAAATTAACTAGAAATTTCTAGTTACTAAAACTATACTGATAGTATACGATCAAAAACATTGTTACTTGTAAAAAACCTTTTCCTTCCATTCGTCGCGTATGCTTCGTTCTTTTAGTATTTTAGAAATAGGTGAAATTCCTCGATCATACTTGTTTCATAGGCGAAAATGTCGCTCCCCCCCCTTTTTTTCAGAGCATGCCAGGAAGTTATGGAAGAATGATATTTTCTTTTTTTAGAAAAAATACTTTTAAAACCAGTATATTCATTTTTAGAGAGCTAGAATAAAAAATAAAATTAAACAATTATAGTAATAACATATTCCATCGTTTCTGATTCCAAAATAACAGGCTGACAGCCTGAAATTGCGGACTTCAAAATAATATCACACATTTATAGTTAAGAAAGAACAGATATCTTAGATAAAAAATTAACAGCCCCGTTTCTTATTTTATTTAATATTCAAATAAACTTTTAGTCAATTTTTCGAGAACTGTACGAGCAGAATTACGCTGAATTGATTCATTAAAAATGCACAAGTTCCATCGTTTTTGCAGTGCGTTAAACTAAGTTTTCGATAAAAATTATTTAGAAAAATAGCTTAAAAGTATTAAACAGTAAGGATAAGAGTTGTGCAGAAAAACGATTGCGTGATAGTTCTTAGTTTCAGCGATAAAGCAGAATGTTTAATATCTAAAGGAAATTTTACGATGCTATAAACTGCAAAAGTTTCGTCGTAAATGCATAATTAATTTTCTTACTAATACTCAACCTGCATAGTTTTGTTTCGATGGATTACCATCGATTTAGGATGCAGCCAAAAGGTAATGTACTGTTCAACATTAAAATTACACACTTCTGAAAGAAATATATATATATATATTTAAATTTTCCCTTTTATTTTATTTTAAAAGGATATTTTTAGTTTACTAAGCAATTTTATATATGTCTGGATGACTGATTATCTGGTTCATTTAGGATGTTAAATTTCATTCGAGAACATGATTCCACGGCCGGCTATTTAAGCATGTTTTTTCATTGCTTCTTTTAATATTAGAAACCTAGAACACTAGAATGCAGCACTACTTCAAATAAGATGAACATATTTTTAAATATTCGCGAAAATGATATTTCTATACATTATATTGTATATATTTCAAAATAATAAATAAATAAGTACTATTTTCTATTTATTTACTGGGAAAACAGTGGTAAATTTGATATACAATAACTTTCCAGGCTTCTAGTCTGTGAATATTTGCCACCGACGAATATCAAAAATATTTTCATCGAAACAGCTGTATGGTCATTCAAGTAACTTTTATGGTATTATTTTGCAACGTTTTTTTTATATTATTTTATGTTTTAAACGCCAGTTATTTTCAGGGATTTTCGTTGTTAATTGAATATAATATTCAGAAACATAACATGATGTTCATTTTTTGTAATTAAAAATGTTAGTGAGTTGTATGACGGTTTTCTACGAAATTAGTATTTCCTTAAGATATTAAGGAAGAAAATGCAGATTATCTCAATAACGTGATCGATTTGTTAGGTTCCGTTAATGAAAAATCGGTTAACGAGTCAGAAGTGGGATTTTTTTTAAATAATATACCTATATTAGGGAGGGGTTATGAAGTTTAAAGGTTGGAACCGACCGGAAAAATCTGACAATAAGTAACTAAAAAGCTATAAAAACGAAGACCTTGTCTACATAAACGGAGTGTCGTGAAACCCGCAAGTCCAATTCGAGTTTTCAACCTTCTCACGATCGCTAAATTTCATCTGTGAAGCTAATCTATTGTGTACGATCGTACAAAGACATTTTAGCCCATTAGAAATCGATAAAACCTCTCCTTGGCTTTGTTGTTCACCCACAAGGACGAGAAAACGACGAAAATCTGATGGAACAGCTATATTTTGGTATTATATTTGGTAAATTCAACGGAAGCCTACCTTAACTCACTCACATTTGAATTTAGATTTTTATCTGCTCATTAGCATGTTTAAATAAAATTGTAACGGCAGATGTTCCCCAATTTGTGCGCTGCGTTGCTTTGATCTTTGAATGCCTTTGAAGCGGACCCAGCGTTGCGCAATAGATTTAAAAGTATAACAAGTTAGATTGAACTTTTAATGCATGTACAAGTTATGCTGTATCATGGGTGTGAATTATCAATCCCCGAATTGTATACCTATATGACGTATGAAACTACACCCCCCCCCCCCGAAAAAAAAAGATAAATAAAACATTTTTAAACAGAGATTGTATAATTTGCTCCAACTCGGGAAGTTAAGCGAAATATTGTATGGTTTAATTTTGTTTTTCTTGCTTTGTTTCGTAATTCTCATACTCTTGCAGCTTATAAGGATATGGTTAGTTAAGATAAATAATTTATTTCTTTTTCTATAATCTTCATCTTCTGTAAAATTTCTTAAAAGAAGAAAAAAATTGATTCTCAGCAGAAGCATGCTCACATACAAAGACATGAACTCAGGTTTGTTGTCCGCTATAGTCAGTATTTGTGAGAAAGCTGTAGACCTTCCATTTATCTTCTAATCCAGCGATTAGAGGAACAATATTATCGCTAAGTAACTTTCAAAATATAAGCTTCCCTTTTTCAATTAAAAACAAGAAAGATAAATCATGCCAAACGCATAGATTATAAAACACTTTCCAACACAAAAATGTTTTTGCGACAAATTTGGCGATTATTTTCCTAAAACTGGAGAGATTTTGAGATAAGATAATGTTGTATTATTACTATAAATGCAATTTTATGAGACCCTGTAAAAAATCTTTAATTTTTTCCCCACACGTTTAACTGAAGAATATAAAAATTTTATACCCATTGTCTTGTGCTAGAAATGTATTAGTGTCTCTCAAATGATTTCAGTCCCAAGTGTCACTGAGATTTTGGTGCCAAGGAAGCCATTGAGAAACAGGATTCTCTCCGAATAAGATTTATTAAGATGGCGAGCCAACTGGTCGCATGAGGTGGGGCTAGTAGCTTAATATAATCATATTAAATAATTTTCGTGGTACTTACGTATTACCCCGGCGGATACGCCAAGACGAGCAAATTTTCGCCAAGATAAATGCCGGACACATGAAATTATGTATGGTTCGGAATATTATTGGCGACAGTTTGCCAGCAAATTTGAGGAAAAAATAGTTTGGCGTTAATGACCGCCGGGATAATACGTAAGTACCTCTCTCGATTTATCGCCGAATAATGAAAATATCGCCAAGTTCGGTTAATTTTTCAAAGCATTTTTTTCGCATCCTATTTGGCAATTTATCACAAAAGTCGCCAATATTGGCGACTTTTGGTGCAACTTTTGAGGAAGGCACTCGATCATCATCGGATATTTAGCTAATTATATTGTAGGATAGTATTATATGCTTTCAATAGGTGCCTGTCTCTAAATTTGTATTAACTTTGTAATCTTTTTGCAGTAATGGCGGAAAAAGTTTTATCTTGAAGTCAGGGATCAGCGTAACTGTATAGTAGGACGATACGCTTTAAAGAAAATCTTCCCATAGAACGCAATGTATTTAAAGTATTTTGAGTGCTCCTGTAGAAAAACTATAAATGCTACATATACCATTTTCAATAGGGTACATGGTACAGTAGACAAGAATAACATATTTAAATTTCGTAGACATCGATGCATATTTGCGGAAGTTAGAGCACGGACGGACGGACGGGCGGACAGACGGACAGACAGACAAACCGAAATCATAAACACTTTTCAACCTTGATGGAAAGTGTTAAAAAGTATTAAATTTATTCGACCACAATGTCGTCTCGGACAATCGAATTGTAATTTTTTAAAGAAAAAATCCATGTATTTAACGTATCAATATTTTCCTCGCACTCAAAGCTAAACTGCCATCTGCAAATATTGACCGCACGGACAATGTCTGGGTTATCAGTCCCAGCGTAAAATCCTCCTCGTCTAGCTCCTGGTTTAGCAATCAGACAAGACTTTTACTGGTATTCACAATCAATGCGATTGAAATACATGTTAATGTAGAATATGATAGACCTCTAGCACTAGAGTGCTATATCATTTTTCTGTCAACATATTTTTGGTGGACATAATTTGCGTCGATGCGTTTTCGTTGCATTTTTCAATGGGGTTTCCAGATAGCAAAGGGGCGGGAGAGAAAGTCAGCAAGGTTTGCAATTTTCGATGATTTATCGGCAATTTTGGAGCCGAAAAATAAGTCCCCAAAACTGATCTGGCTTGATCACATCTTCCATACTCGGCGAGAAAATAGCAAACGCTACAGTTTATTACAAAGGAGACGTACATTTAGAGTATGTCTGAAGAAGATTGTTAAGTCACGTTTAGTTGGCGATTTTAATATAAATTTTAATTCCAAAGAAGTGTTTTATGGAACTAGAAAGGCAAACACGGCATACTCATGTATTATGGTGCACATTCCAAACAGTATTCATATATGTGAAATATAGATAGAATATGCTTGGAACTGAAAAGAAGTGTTTTAAGGAACAAGGAAGAAAATTATGGCACACTCATGAATAATAATACACTTTAATGGAATAAGGAAGAAACATTGGGACGACGCATGGATTATGATACACTTTTAGTGCGCATTTAAAAGATGAATCTGGTTTAGATTTTTTTGTTTTATGAACCTTGTAAATGAGTTTTCAAACTATGGTAAACGAGCCTATAAGATTATCCAAATTGTTTAAAAATAAATGACTATGCGTTTAAACATAATTTTGTACACTAACATTTGGCGAATGCATTGCATTTATTCAGGGTCGGAGCTGTATTTTGCGGAGTCTTCTCATATGAGAGGTACTTAGAAAAATATAGAAATAGTTCATATTTTAATAGAAAGTTTTGAAAGCTATAAGTTTCAGAACAATAAAATCTAAATGGAATTTACTCTAACTCGCCTATTTATAAAGTTACTCATAACATCGTCATGCCTTATTCTCAGAGCGATTTCATGTTAGAATAAAATTACAGACAGCGATGCCAGACGTTTTTGCGACCCCCCCCCCCAAAAAAAAAAAAAACCACTATTAGCTTTAATTTTGAAAATGACAGAAATCTACAGCTAAAATACTTAACTCAGTTCTCCGAGTGAACGGCGTCTTGAGCAGTTCCACACAGTTCGCACACCCATCCCAGCTGCGACAGTGACAGATTAATGCAATTTTGTGCAGGTGGGGGCGTCTAGTTTGGAGATTCACATCTACTTCCATTTTTTGGGAGTAAAATAGGATCTTTTACACTATTTTATTTTTTCTCGGGGAGTGGGGGAGTGCGATCACCAGGGGGCTTGCTAAGGAGGAATGGGGGGCGGAGTCTCCCACCCTAACACTCGAAAATTCTGTTAAATTTGCCAAAATTAGATACCTAGTGGGGAACTAGGCTTAAAAATAAATTAACGAAAACTATACTTTCTATTTCTGGTGCACTTGGCAAAATTACACTAACTCAGTTGGCAAAAGTAAGAAGTTGGTTATATAGTTGATAAAAAAGTTACTAAATAAGTTGGTAAAAACCGATATTTGACTTGGCAGTTTATCGACATCTCCCCCCACCCCTGTCCAAAAAGAAGTCTTAGCAATGGCCCTGGCGGTCGCCCTCAACCCCCCCCCCTCCTTAAATCCAACCTTGACCGTCTGCCCTGCACTTATTTTTCACTTAATTTAACTTAACTCGCCACTTATTTTATGTTTCAAACAGCCTTGCAGAATGCTCCTTCATGTTCATTGAGTCAGCATTCTCGGATGATATAACCTTAATGAAAATTCCCACGCACATCATTCCAGTCTAAATCCATCCCGAAATCCCAGCACCGCCCACTTATCTCCGTCCCCCTCCCCCACAGTCACTCCCAGACACTAAATACAGGTAAACAAATGATTCATTTTCCTTAGCACGGCAGGGGCGCCTCTCATTAAAGAGGGCGGTGGAAGCAGGATAACTGTTTTGCTGAAATCCTGCATTCGCTGCAGCAGCCCGAATATTTTCGGGTGTTTTGCGCGGGAAACTGGAGCACCCCCGGACCATGTGGCCACAGACGAAATCGATCGCCCTGCTCGGGCTCTTCTGCAGCACCCCCCCCCCCCTTCTCTCTCTCTCTCTCTCTTTTGCTTGCTATTTTTAACGTTTTTTTTTAAAAAAACACAGATAAAAGGAGAGGGTTTCTGATATACTACAAGGTTGGGCGCGGTTCCGGGGCGCCGAGGGTGTCACTCGTAAACTTTGGTGCTTGATTTGAGACGGAATCTGTTTTAACTTTTGCGTGAGGAGAGGGGAATCGCGAATTTATACGCCACAAGCATCGCTCTTTTCTTTCTTGAAGCGTCTTACTATTTCTGGCTGCGACTTAATGGGCAGAGCCCGACTAAGCCAACTTGGGACCGGGACCGATATTTTTCATAGGGCCCTCTTACATATATACCCATTCAAGCTACAAAAATTTGAAATCCTGGAACTACTGCTTACTTAACTTTCAGGTTTCCTACTCTTGTGCAGGCTTGGAACTTTTTTGCAACTGAGAAAGGGCTGACCTTTGGTACCGCCCACCCAAAAATATTATATTGATAAGACACTTATCATTTTACTCAGACTGTTCTATTAAAACCTTTTTTTCAATTTAATTTAATAACATTTTTAGGGAATTGTTGAAATAGAGGAAGAGAAAGGGAAAAAAAATCTAGAAACAACACATTTCTACAGAATACAGTAGGAACATTCCTTGATTCGCCCCCAACCCCCGTTTGACCGCGCGCCTGTCAACACGAGGAGCTAACAGGCGAAAGTCAACAAGACATTAAAATATTTATTTTGATCCATCGTCCTTAGAACCTAAATCTGTGTGAGTTTGTTCATTTACACGATGAACCCTCACGACAGAAACCTGTATAAATGGTCACTATAAAGAGATTCATGGGCGAGTGTATAAAGATATCGAGCACAGCAGATAGCTGAAGTGTGAAGTTCCAAAGTTCGGACCTATCCCTTAGCCACCGCATAGCTGCCAACCTTCTCGATTTCTTCGGGAGATTTCCAACCCCAATTTTTAAAGTTTTATTTTGCATAAAATTTTTGGCGTTATTTTAAGCATGAATTGCTATCTAAAAATAAGTGGTGGGAAATCTCCCGAAGAAATCGGGAAGGTTGGCAGCTATGGGACACCGATATAACGGTATGGTGTTTGGGGGGATTCCCTCCAGATGTAATGCGTATATGCTGTAAAACCCCTTTAAATGTCTACCGCTCAAGGATTCCCTCCTTAGACAGATAACCCTCGAGTAGCTTAGTTTTATTGCGCAATACAATAAGGAAATTTTATGAATGACCACAAACGAAGTGCTCGGTGTCGGTCTAAGAGAGAAGGTGCCAGTTTTGTTGTCTGCCATGGGGACGCCACCGACTACCGCATTCAAGAATAAAATTTGGTACCTGGCTGAAATTTTTATTTGACTAAGGCTCAGTAACTATTCACTCTTGGTTCCCGCAAAAAAAAAAAATTGGTTCTTGTTCGAAAAATGTGTATGAAAACTACACAGATGACATTGTACTTTTAAACCTCTTCAGTCAGGGCGCAAATAAAACAATTGAACGACTTATCAATAGATTCAGCGTTAAAATCTTAATTTGAGGAAGAGGAGCTAATAAATTTTTGGTCGCAGATTCAATCACACTACCCAGACATTCTCTTAATAAGCATTTCAACGCCACTCAGAACTACGCATTTACGTGAATACTGTAAGTTAACCCATTACCGCACAACTTTTTTCAGCACATTCTCAAAATTATGTTGATGCCAGAAGTGATAAATAAATTTCCGACATTTGTGAGTTATGAAGAAAGTAATTCTCTTTCAAAAGATATGAATAAGACAGGGAAAGATTCTCAATTAAAACTTATTATCGCTGAGTATTTTGTGGAAATCAGATTTATTATTCGAGAAATTAAACTAGGAAAATAAATTAATGCTTAAATATTTGTGTGACTGACAAATTTCACGACGATCTAAAAATAGATCGCTGGGTGTTAATGGGTTAAGGCAGCAAAATATGCAAGCAAATTAATTGAAAGTAATATCAATAGATAGTACACTTCAACAGTTTATGTAAAAATTAAGAAATACAGCAAAACCCCAGAACATATAATGCTGCTATAATACATTATTTATTGCGATAATATTCGGTTACATTAATAACATTATCTCGTGATATCTGGAGCATGAAATAATGCTATTAATGAACATATTACATTAGTTTTACGTTGCTAATATTCAATGAAAAATGTAGTACTCTTCTTTATTTGTCTATAAATATAATACTTACAACTTATTGCTCAACATTGAATATTATTTTAAGATACATATTTCCTGATGGTGGGATTAAACTTCCTCGAACAAATCTCACAGTTCTAAGTGTACCGTGAGCAAAGTTTGCATATCTCTAATCTAGTGGAACACATTTGATATTTAAAACAAATTAAACCAGTAAAAGCAACGACTGAGGATGGCTCCCTCGTTATCACGACTGCCAAGAGCTATTTAAGAATGATTAATTCGGAGAAATTATGTGGTTTGCCAACGCATATCCATCAACCAATTATGTACGCCATCGACTTGAAATATTTTAAGATGTGTCTTTAAACCCATACTATAAACTACAAGAAAAGATATATGCCTAGCCGAATCTAGAACTAAGAAAAGAGTATAAACGAAGGAGAGTAAGAAAAAGGAAATTCTCATGATTGCAATATTTTATTACAAAAGAGAGTCAGAATTTCACAGATAAAAAAAAAAAAATTAATTCTATATTTAATATCTTTTTCTCAAGTTCCGTAGCTTGCTTAGCCTTATCGTTCATGAAGCATCTGAATAGACATTCTTAAATATTTCGTGTCTTTCACATAATTTACGTAATGAATGACGTAAGTTTAAGCACCCGCAACACCGACAGTGCATGCGAGGTGAAACCACCGAACTGGATGAACATATGTAAACAAGGATGATCACTTCACTCTGAGTTATTCACTTTGGATGCACATCAAAAGTGATGCAGGCTATTTACTGCTTTATCTGATGAAAACTGCTCGCTTCCTACGTTGCAAATACACGACAGCAGATATTGCTCCCTACGGAATACCTCCTCTAAACCCACTTCCTGACTCCAAAACAGGTACTATTTCAATTCCCATATGTGTCTTGTATAATAAGCCACAGCGAAGATTTTTTCAGCCTGAATTTCATGTTACAATTAGTTGTTTTTTATTTTATTTATGCAAATAATATTTCTGAAAACTCCGAATAATATTTCTGCAAACTATCTTGCTATTATAGTTTATATTTCACATTATGAACAAGATTTCTTGTTCTCACGAAACAGCATAACCTCATATTATTACAGTGAATGAATTAATACTGTATATATTATTCTAAATTTGCTCTTAATTGATATAAATCTGTTTGTGCACATAAAAATGTGTTCTAACTCATGATTCGTTCATAAATAACATTTTTCAGTACTCGCATGAATCGTTTCTTCCAGTGAATTTATTTGACATAAATCTTCTAAATGAGTTTCTTCATAAATAATTTTTGTCTCTTAAAATCAATCGTTTTATCCCTTCTGTTTGTTAGTTCTCTAAAAAATAATTCAGCTTGTAAACAGTAGCAGACGCTTTTTTTTTAAATAAAATTTTGTTAAATGGGCTTCAGCCAGTTTTGCAATAGAATTCTAAATTTTAGAACTTTTCTGTTAAAGTTTCACAAGTCATATAGATTGGTCATTTATAATAGTGTAAAATCAACTTGTGAAAAAAAAAATTATATTTTGTGCATCCGACGTGATTTTGTTTTTACTTTTAAAACTCTACACGAGTCTTATTGCACGCTTCGATCTTTGAAAGAACAGTCTTTTGCATCGTTTCCACTCTCTTCGTCTAAGGTTATGACTCTCAAGCCTAAATTAATTACATCACAGCTCTACGCACTACAAACAACAAGCCAAACTCTTTGGGCCTGGGCCGAAATCAGTTAACGGAATCAGTCAGACGGAAATCAGTTAACCTTTGAAGCGCAACCATTTTCCAATGTTGAAAAAAGGGCAGCCGTTGAGATCGCTCTACTTAACTACCAGCAAGATGGACCCCTTTTTTGACGACAGATGGCACTCTAGATCTGTGGCACGCGATGAACGTTTCGATCGTCCGCCATCTTGCTGGTAGTTAAGTAGACCGATGGCAACGGCTGCTCTTTTTTCAGCATTGGGAATGGGTTTCGCATCAAAGGGTTAAGGGTTGAATTTAATTTTTTTCTATATGAGTTCTTTACAATACAAACAACATTTTATTTTAATTGTGTTTAACGGTCGAAACGTTCATCGCGTGCCACTGATGATCGCGTGCCACCATCTAGAGACCCTTTTTGACGACAGCTGGTTGTGCGCCGCACATCTTCAGCATTGGGCAATCTATCCAGCTGTTCTCGTATTCTTCCATTTTTCAGCAGATGTCAGTGCTGTTAAAAATAATCGTGACAATATTTTTAAGGGAAATGACGTGCTAAAAAGTAAAGGATTCTCGTGGAGCTATGTCACCCGCAACTATTTTTATAGAACTCAAATCTATTCTTCGTGACTGGCAACAGTCAAAACGTCAGAGTTTGGTGTTCCCAGAGCGGGAACACTGCGCGTTAAAGGGTTAATGTCACATAGCGCGGTTTTTCCCATTAACCCACAACCTGCACACGAAAAAGGAACGCATCCTGCCATTTATACCTTCACATTTTAAAATGAAAATTCTTTTATCACGTAGTTTCGTTATTTCGATGAAACAATTGCTTTTGTTAAGAATACAGTGACACAATTTATTCATAACATCCTGCGTAGAGTGGACGGTCTTGTGGGCGGAGGTGCTAAATTGCGCCAGATTCCGAATATAGACGTCAGAAGAAAAATATATAGCTCCAGCTTCCCAAATGCAATGAAAATCAGAGACGCGTTCATTATCCTGTCTCGATGTAAATGAGTCTGTGTTCATTTATCGGGATGGAACTGTCGGGAAAGAATTCCTTTGGGACGTTAAGATAGTTGGAATTCGTCGTCTCAGCAAGAATAGCAATTCAAAATATATATGAGAGAAGTATAGTCTTTTTTTAGGAGTAAAAATACACGAGTTTAATGGCAGACGTAATCTGCAGGGTGTTACGAAATCTACTGGACTTTTTATGGAAAGACAGAAAAAAAGACTATCATTACCTTATGCATTAATTTAAAATTTACGATTAGTGCTTAACCCTTTAACGCGCAGTGATTCCGCTCTGGGATCACCAAACTCTGGCGCTTTGACTGTTGCCAGTCACGAAGAATAGATTGTATTTCTATAAAAATAGTTGCGGATGACATGGCTCCATGAGAATCCTTTACTTTTGAGCACGTCATTTCCCGTAAAAAAATGGTCACGATTATTTTTAACGGCACTGACATCTGCTGAAAAATGGAAGAATGCGAAGAACAGCTGGATAGATTGCCCAATGCTGAAAAAAGGGCAGCCGTTGCCATCGCTCGACTTAACTACCAGCAAGATGTCGGACGATTGAAACGTTCATCGCGTGCCACAGATCTAGAGAACCTTTTTTGACGACAGCCAGGGTTGCGCCTCAAAGGGTTAAAAGCATATATACATCTATTTCTATTTTTGCTTATTAAAATTTAAAGAATTTTAAATTGTACCCAATCCACAGAGAAACCTTGAAAACAGAAAGAATCTTCAGATTTGCTTGTAACTTACTTTTCTTTTTTGACCAGAAATGTTGGGAAAAGCTGGGTATTTTTGCATATAATTAGATTACCCCAAATAAAATCTGAAAATGTGACAATTTTTTCTGAATTTTTCACTTTAAATGCGTTGGCGCTATTTTAATTCCAGAAGACAAAATCCCTTAAATGAATTATTTTATGAAATTACATTGTATATCCACTGAAGAATGTTTTAGAGGTCTTAACAAAAAAATTCTCACATAAAATAAACTTTGAAATTAACATTTTTCTAAACAGTGCAAAGCTGTTAATATTAATTAAATACGTTTTTGAAAGTCCAGCTAACTTTTCAGAGAGAAGTAGTTGTACTCATCTCCTAACTTAATAAAAAAAAAATTCCTGACCTAGATAACACTAATGAGGTCATTAATTTTAACCTTTAGAGAGACACCAGGTTATTTATTTTATTTATCCCCCCTCGCCCTCTTGTGTGCGTGTTCTTAATACGGAATTACGGAATATATATATATATATATATATATATATATATATATATATATAGCAATTTTGTTCCTATTTGCAAAATTCACGGGCTTAAAATATAAAATATATTTTTATATAAAAATATAAAATATATTTTAAGCCATGTGCTCGAATAAATGAAGATATCACGTTCAATGTCGTGTTTAATCTTTGAATCCTAGAATTTGATTTAGAATTGGAGTGGAAGAGAACAATGGAATAAATTGCTTTGGGGGGGTGGATCTCAAACCATCCGAAATCAACCGATCTGGAAAAAAAATGGTAGGTAACGCTAATTACACGGACATATAGGACGAGGGTGTAAAAAAGTTAACTTAATCGGATTTTTTAAATTTAAATCAGATTTTTAAAAATAAATTTAAAAAAATAATTAGATCAAATATTTTAAGTAGGTTTAACTACTTGATATAAAGAGTATAGACAATTGATAACTATCTAGTTGTTGGTAGTATAAATCTGTAAAAAATGTATTTCTTTGTTATTCAAATAAAATAATTTTGTCCCAAATGGATGATTTTGTAAGCATAGAAAATTTGGCTGACTATATAGACTTACTTTGCAAATTTAAAAGCGAAGTTTTCAGAAATAAAACTTTGCAGATATATTATTCACATGCAATAACAATACTTGTTTTATGCACAACCTCTTTCAGTTCGTGGGCTGTACAAATATAAATGTACAGTATAAAGGGTCAATCATGTAGTACGTTCTTTTAAGTGATAAGTCTTAAAACAATAGATTAAAGACTACTTGAAAGATGTAATGACAAAATTCTAAAAATGTACTTAAAGTTTTCTTTACAAACTAAGTTCTTGAAAACATGACGGCACTTATAGGAAAGGCAATTGAGTGAGTCCACAATATTGTATTTATGTTATGCCCACAAGCTCAATTGATGAGATTACGATTACATTAGATTATTTATAAAACTAAATTTTTTGATTATGACTGGATTGCCGTTACACGAAAAAGTGTAATCGATTATTAAATTACAAGGATTGTATTACAAGAAGTCTGATGCGATGTTGGGTTCATTTCTTTGTGCTTAAAAATGGAGGATTGAGTAGACCCGTATTCCTAGGGATTCTACCTGCCCAGTGTGAACAATCAGTGCAAAGCTACGATGTAAAATCACTCAAAAAATGTTCTCGTGTATGGCAATTTTTTTTTCTTTAAATAAAACTCTTTGTAGGGATAAAAGGGATGTTGAATTATTTTAGAGAACTGCTTTTTCTAGAAAATAGTTATTGGCTGAGTAACAACGTTATTAAATTTGACTTATACTCGAATTATTTTTCTATGTATGTAACGCAATGATTGAGCTGTATATAAGTAATATCATTCCAGTTTATCTTTCGCATGCTTAATCAAACTGCAGTGAATGTTACGAATACTGAAAGTATGGATTAAAATTTAAAGGCATGTATAATTTAAAGATATGTATACGTTTAAAGATATGTATTATAAAGCTTTCACAAGTCCACGGATTTCTCCGTCGGTATTTGAAGTCGCCACATCTGCAAGGGATAACTACGTCGTGCACATGTGAAGCTTCGGCCAATTCGATAGACCTATTGCCATGCACACGAAGGAAATGAAATGTCAGAATGTCTAATCTGTAGCATTAAAATTCCGTGCATCTTTAAAGCTCAAGTAAGTTAATGTTTCTATTATTTATGCATTTTCATTTTCCGATTCAAAAACTCTAGAAATGACTTTAGTTTCTTTTTATTTTTGAGTTTAACAAATAATGCCTGCGATGGGTTATGTTACTTTTGGGTTACCAATGCTAACCCAAAAGTAACATAAACAATTTAATTTGGGTTGGTAACCAATACTTAAAAAAAAAGAATATGAACATGGATTAAGATTCAAGTATAGATTGCGTATCAGCTACAAAGCCGAACTACTTAAAACGGTTCGAATTCTTTTGACAATAACAGACGTTACTGCCTCTGACAGGCCTCAAACGAATGCGAGGCTTCAGATAATTTGAAGGATCTGTTGCCACACATACAAAGAAAATAAAATTAAAAATAGCTAAATTGGCATTAAAACTTAGCACTTTTAAAGGGGTGTGTAAGTTATTTTTCCGGCACTAAGTTGTGTTTGTTGTTATTTAAGTATTTTCATTTTCCGAATCACGGAACTAAATGAAATGACTTCGTATTTTGTTTAATTATTAAATTTGACAACTTAAGTGGAAGCAATAGATTCTATTACTATGAAGTACTATGTTAAACATAGCATTTGTAATATTAGTTAATTATTTTAAATGGAGACTTTGAAATATTAATAAAAAATAAACAAATAAATTAACCTCATTGTGAAAATCATTCCTTACAGAGAAAACGCCCACTGATGTTAAATTCCTTTAAGACATTATGCTATTATTATGATACACAATCCTTGAATTGGCTTCAGTTCAAAGACAGGTTTAAATTTCTAGCGGAAAAAAAAAGTTTGTTTAAAATCCTCATCTCCGCATCCTTTCATGTATACTACTGCTAGAACTCTGTGTACGTAGGAGGCAGCGCATTACAGTTCTTCTCCAAAAACACTCAGAGGGATAAAAAGAAACAACTAAAGTGAATTAAGTCAGTTGATCGTTGTTAAAAAGGATACACAATGAAGACTTGCGCAAGGTGAAATTTTATAAATTTCATGTCGGCTCATAAAAAAATTGAAAAATAATGAGCCAGAAGCCGTGGTAATTTGTAAATTGCGGGAGTTGCGGGAGTGCATGTAATCTAATTTTTAATTCCAGTCCTATACCATCGGTACATAGTAGGGTTTAAAATGTTAGAAAATTCAAAACAATTCTTGATCCTAATTAGTAATAGAGTTCTGTTACACATTACTTTAAACATTATATCTTAAGCGCGGTGTTTCGCAGATAGAGAAATTTACCACATACCTATCGCAAAAACAATATCAGATAAATAAAGGTGAACCCATTGAACTCGGAGATGTTGGTTTAAAACAAATACCACAATATACCGAAGGTGCACGCCCCCGTGAGACATTAGCACTCCCAAAGACGCTTGTGCTCGAGGCTGGTTCGTCAATAAATATTTTTCAGAGGAGGGATACGAAATATAATCGTGTATAAATCTTCTAATACATAAAATTCTCCTGTCACAGTGTTTGTCACCTAACTCCTCCGAAACCACTCGACCAATTTTAATGAAATTTTCTATGTATATTCGTTAGGTCTGAGAATAGGTTTTTAACTATGTCTCATACCCCTAAGTCATAAGGGCGGTCCACCCCAAAATGTTTAGCCCCAGAGTGCTATTCATTTCAATCAGGATTTCTGTGTAGACATTAGCGTGTCGAGTCACTTTTCAAATGTGTTTGCCAGATAATGTGGAGAGGGGGGGGACGTTAATAAAATGTTGAAAGTCGCACAAGGTTTGCAGTTTTTGATAATTGATCGCTAAATATGGTGCCAAAACGTGACAATTTATTATAAATATATTTCGCGTATAGTTAGAAAACGCCTGGCGTATATTGTAAAAGAGTTTTATTAGGCGATTTTAATATAGATTTCTATTCTGAAGAAGTGCTCTGTGGAACAAGAAAGGAAAACACGGTACACTCGTGGATTATGATGCCCATTCCAAACAGAATTTAAAATGTCTTTGCGGTATAGTTGGAATATGCCTACAGGAAGAATATGCCTGGCGAAGATTGTAAAACAGTTTCAGTAGGCGATTTTAAGATAGATTTCGATTCCAAAGATGTGTTTTATGGTACAGGATAGAGTTGATTCCTATTTTAACGCCCCCACTCTCGCCAACCTAAAAAATCCCCGTACTTTGGCGAGCTTTGCAGTCATGGGTCTCTGGGAGTTATGCACAAGTTTCAACGGTACTTACGTATTATCCCGGCGGTCCGCCAAGACAAGCAATTTTTCACCAAGATAAATGCCGGGCACATGAAATTGTTGATGGTTTGGAATACGATTGGTCCTATGGGTCCGGACCCCCCCCCCCCCGAAATTGTCAGATTATATATGTATTTATATGTATATGGAGTATATTTATATATAATATGAAGATATTCAATAAGTCGGACCCCCCCCCCCCGAAATTATTTTCTGGGTACGGCCCTGTGGCAACGTATTTAAAATCTACGGAAAAGTAGTTTGGCGGAAGTGACCGCCGGGATAATACGTAAGTACCGTTTCAACGCACCCAAAAGAACTAGGGGATAACTAAAGTAAACAAACTAGCGATAAACGCGCCAGTTAAGGAATTTGAAGACATTTAATTATTAAAACTACATTAATTGGTAATCCAAAATAAATAAAAATGTAAGGGCATGCTGTACTTACATGGTGTTCCAAATCGTCATTTTAATTCTAAATTACGATTTCTACATAAATGCAAAAAATCGCCATGGTAACTGCATATGTTTAATCATCGCCTCCTTGGCGAGAGTCGAGGCGTTAAAGTAGGAAACAATAAATAAAACAGTGAAGTATAGTTGTGGTATACTTGGCGAAGATTGTAAAACAGTTTTAGTAGGCGATTTTAAGATAGATTTCAATTCCAAAGATGGGTTTTATAAAATAAGGAAGAAAAATACAGCATAGTCATGAATAATGATAACACTTTCCAACTTAATGGAATAAGGACGAAAAATAGGGACGACGCATAAAATATGATACGATTTTAATATATAGCACTATAGTGCGTATTTAAAATCTGAAAGTGTTTCAGATTTTCATCCTTTTTTTGGGGGGGGGGAATTTTTTATGGAATGACTATCAATAAGTCTCAAGGCCAAACTATGTCTGTTTGTGGATTAGATTTGAGCACGCCATGTTTTTCACACGGACAGTTATACGTGGCATGCTCTCGAGTGGGCAAACCATACAGTGGGCATCCAGTTTGTTTAAGTTATCTAAAGATGGGATAACAAAAAATAATGTATACTCTATTGCGTTAAGGGATTGATACTATTTTTTAGTAAAATTATTGTAATTAGCGATATATATAAATTTAAAGAATAAATTACAATGAATTAAAAATATATGTTTGGTATTGTGTTATTCTTAAATTCCAGCATCGTTCACAGCGCTCCATGCCTCTTCCACTCATATACCACATCCTCACAAACTTACAATAAGTTAGTCATTTCTTTCTACTAAAATAATCCTAATAATAATTTATATGGCAAAACAACGTTTGCCGGGTCAGCTAGTAGTAGATGAAATTTCTGGACTGCGGGAAAATCTCAAAAGTTCATGCAAATGTGCAAACTTCAGGGGACATATCCTGACATATTGGACCCGCTGGCTACAGCCACACATACACTCCCACAAAAACTTGTCTTTATACAGTAATTTATTCCTCATTTTCCCACGTACTCCTTGAAAATAACGTTATATTCCGTGAATTCTTCCCGAAAATCTGAGGTAGAGGAAAAAGATTCGTTGAATCTGAAGAAGTTTTTTCAATTGACAGTAGAAAAATGAAGTGGATATATTCGTCAAATAAGGGAGAAATTACCTGAAGAAATAAAATTTGACAGTGTAACTAATCCCAGAAACATAAATTTTAGATGTATGTGAACATTAAATTTTGATCATCCACTCCCAATAATATTGTACTGATGCGTAAGTGCCATTCGCAGGGTATATTTAACAGTCGTCTGACAAGGACAGCGTTTAACTCATCTGACAGCAAGTACACAAAAGCAAACGTCTGCTTCTGCTGGGTTGTCCGATTACAGAGACAGTGCGCAGCCATCCTTTTTATTTTATTGTCAGTGAACTTGGACGTAAATAGCCAGTTCAAGAGCATTTCATCAGATTGTTAAGCGTTTGCACGACACTGGGCTACAAGCCAATAGTGCAATGGTCTATGTTCTACCACATCATCAGAAAAGAGAGACACTCATGCTGTACACAAGAAATCAGGTTAATCGAGTCCAAATATTTTATGTGAAAGCTCTTCCTAAAGCCTTCCCATGAAACTAATACTCCTTAAAGTTTACATTTTTCAATTTTTCAATGTTCGGCCTCAATTTTTTTTTCTTGAAATTCATATTTTTACATGTAGAGGTAACACAAGATACCCATTACTATGTTTCTCTTATTTTATGGATTCCTCAAAACACTGTGTGAAGGTTTTCGCATGTCAAAAGCTCCTTGAAGCAAAATGATTAAACTACTCACGCAGACAAGTGAATGAAATGTATTGCAATTCTGACAATGTCGATTGAAAAAAAAAATGATGTGAACACCACGTGACTTCTGTGCACCTGATCTCAACTTATTTCATTTGAAAGAGATACAATACTGCTATAATACTAAGGTTTAGCTATTTCTAGCCAAATGTTTGGACTATCGCCAAGCTCGGGACACTTATAAACTTATTTTTTGGCAATTCATTTGGCGATATTTCGCCAAAAGCCGCCCAGCCTGCGATAGTTTGCGATATTTCGAGCATAGCCGAAATAGTTATTGATCACAGATTTTTAATGAATTGAAGTTATCTCAGTAGACCTTAATGCATTGAAAGTCTTTTGGGTGACTCTAAATAAATTACCAAGTCGAATGCAATAAAAAAAGAGATATGCACAAGTATATGTTACAATAGTTATAAATGTGCAAAATCTCAGAATTCTACGATTAAAAAATTTAGAATTGTGCCAAATACGTAATTTTTTCCCGCCAAAAAAGCGATATTTAGGAAAAAGTCTCCAAGGTCGATGACATTGGGCAAGATTTTGTATATAGTCCAAATATATGTTACTATAATATATAGTATGTAGGGCCGTGGTAGCCCAGTGGTTAAGGCGCTAGACTCGTAACCGGAAGGTTGCGGGTTCGATACCGGCGTACCACTAAAAACCACCGTGTACATGCGGTGTACGTGCACGTTAAATCCGTGGTTCCGAAAGTCCTCTTGGTGGTCGCTAGCAGTTTCCGAGGGGTGCCAATATTCAGAAGTCCCCCACCGTCTGATGAGGTTCCAAATTGTGGCGGAAAATTCCAGGAAGGACGTATATGTAGCTCTAAGCGGCACATTCAATGACGCGAGCAGTCCTCTGCTGGCAAATAAATATATAGTATGTGGGGAAGCACATGCCAACCAGATTGGATTGTATGGTGGGTAAAGCATTGTACAGCGGTTTCGGGTTCAACCCCCGGCGGTGGAGGTTCGATCCCCGATTGGGCGTGGTTGTCATCTGTCGATGCCTTCATAGGGGGCGACGTTGGTCCACCTACTAGGTGCCCCCATAATGAAGTGACCAACAATTCCGCCCGTTGTGGCCAAAGCCTTTTAAGGCAGCGGCCGGCCACTGGAAAAAAATAAAATGGGCAAGCATATACTATAGTAACATACATAAAGTATATGTATATCCATAAACCTTTATGCAGTGAAATTCTTTAGGGTGGCCCTGTAAATAAACTATCCGGTAAAAGGGACACAAAAACGGAGATGCACAACTAGGTGTTACAACAATTCTAACTATAAAATTTCAATATTCTAGCAGCAGTTTTTGAGATATGCGAGTTACGTTCCTCAGAAAAAAGCTAGTCAAGGTTGGTCAAGATTTCTTGTCCATGCATTTATACAAATATGCATATATGCGTACGTTGAGATGTCTCGCAAGAACTACTTCGAAATAAATTTAGAAATAATCAAAATCGATTTTTTTAAATTAAAATCTGCATACCGAAAATTTTCGCCATCCTTTTACTTTGTACAAGGAAGTAAAAAAAAATGCTATGAACTAACTTTCATGTAAGACTATTCAGCGATAATTCGGCATAAAATGAACTTGGGTTTCTCCGCATCTTTTATTAGTCTTTATAATACTCCCTATACACACCCTTTCGAAGCACGCCTTTCTTCGCACAAAATTCTCAGGACATCATTACACTCTGCGTAAAGTAATAGAGTGAAGAAGTAAAGAAAACCTGAACAATCTTCGTTATTATGCAGGTCATGCAAATGGAGACGATCTAGTTATCGAGAGTGAGACCTTGAAGGAAGTCTTCTGGGATATTCAGATAAGCTAAGGGCTGGCACAGCCTGATCAATAAAACCATTCTCGTAAACATTGTTGGAGGCATGAAAACAAACCAGCTTTCCTACGGAAAAGCAAAGGATGTGTAAAATGAAGGGGAAATTTGCATCTAATTAAGTATGCAAAACAAGATTATTGTATATATTGACTTTGGGTCAGTGTCCATTTATTACATGGGGTTTTTATGTTTTACTTTTCGAATTCATTATTAGTAGAGGGGGAAAATGTAAATGAGAGTCAGTTTATGAAAAAGAAAAAGCTAACTTTGTTGGTGCGAACAAATTTAGTTTACGAACGAACACGGTTAAAAAATTTTCCGTATAAAAAAATAGTTGCAAGTGTAATTATATTAGCATTAGCAGACCATCTATCCATATTTCGTTTTTTTTTTTTTTTTTTTTTTTTTTGTAGCTAATGCCCATATAGATTATTAAGGTAAGTGATCGATACTCCTGCAGTCGATGAAAATAACTTTCGATAATCTTATACAATACAGGATTGGGATACAGTTATAACTTCATATGAAACAAGATGATGCAGTTTAATATCAAATAGTGCTTTGTTATATGTGCTATAATAGTGCTATTTTTAATAGCTTTGTTATAATAGTGCTATTTTTAATAGGCTAATTTTTAATTTATAGTCGTTGATTTTCTATCATTAATGTTTTAAACTAGAATTTAAAACAAATGCAGTCTATAGTAATGCATTTTCCAGTTATACAATAGTATGAAATATTTGTTGATCGCTATATCTGTTGCTGTATTAAAGAGATAGAAAACTTTTTAACTCATTGTTCCACAAAGAAGAATTTTACGGCTCGAATGCTTACTAACAAAGGCATTAATATCGACGACTGTTAATTCGAAACATTCTCATGAAATTTAAGAAAAAGAATCAATGCATTGTGCTAATGAAAGGTTTTGAACCTGCCAAGAGTGGTTTGTTTCCGACACGGATGGCGTAAACGGGAGGCTTTGTACATTAAATTATAATCAGTTATACCATAACTAAAGATTTCAGAGTCCTGCGTGCAGAGGACACCTGTGAAAACCAGTATACGTGAGCGTAAGTCTGGGCCAGAGAAAGGCATTTACAGACCCAATCCAGTAAGCAACGGTAGACACAGAAGAAAACGTGCTCTCGTGACATCTTGGCAACAATGCGATCAAACAAACTAAAGACAGTGAGAACTTCAAAGGTTTGTTTTTAATAACTGTCCTTAGACCCTAAATATATGATAGCTATTTTCGTTTGGCCTCGAAAAAAATCTATATTACATACGCTATTTTCAACGATGTATATTCTTTTACAAATTTTATTCATAATATTAGTAAAGTTTGTAACTTTTAGAAAGTAGAAATTAATGATAGTTAAATGACCTGCGAAATTATATTTTTGTATATTTACATTCAGCATATAATTCAACACGTAAATTAGCACTTTATTATGACAAATTCTGATACTTAATGTATTATTATAAAGCACGTCTACTTTAATTCTGAGCATGTAATAGTTTTTATTAACTACTTTAAGTAGTTTAAACGAGGTGTGGGACGGCTATAAAGAATTCGTAAAAATAAATAAACAAAGTAAACCAGGGGTAAATTTTTATTTCTATTTTTTTTTTTGGAAGTTTAAATAAAGAAATGCTAAAGACAATATATTAAATCTCTTGAGAGATGTGCAATTTTCACACCTAATTTGGTGACGTTCGATGAAACAATTTTTGCTCTGGTGAAACGGGAAGCAAATCCAAGGCAAACGAGAGCAAAAGTCCCAAAGTATTCGAATAATGCCAATCAATATAAATCTTCACTTATTTCTCCCCTCCCCCCCAAAAAAAATAATAATAATTAAAGAACGGATTTACATCGATTTCGCGAATGATCATAAAGTAAAAAAAAAAAAAAAAAAAAAAAAAAAAAAAAGCAGAAATTTTCGGAAACGTGGACAACGACTGCTCATAATCTTATTGAAATATAGACTTTCAGGGTCTTCTTGTAAAATAATTATAATAATATAACCGCTGTTTTCATCAGATTACATGGTATAATCCATAAAAACTATATATAAATTTCTTAGAAATCGTTGTTTATTAACAGCAGGTACAGAACGGACAAAACGGACAGACATTAGAGATGAGTTCGGGCTCATTTTTTGAAGCCCGAGCCCGCCCGAGCCCGAAGACTTTTAATCCGAGCCCGAGCAATATTGTTAAAGTTGGAGCCCGAGCCCGCCCGAGCCCGAAATTTCAGCTAAAGACAAATAAAATTAACTACTTCGTTAATAAGATACAATAAATTTTGGAGCTTCACACACCTTCTAGTCCCCCGTGCCGATATTTTTAAAAATAAGTACGTCTATTTATCTCATGAATCACTTTTTAAAATCTGTTTCAAGGATAATGTTCAACAAAGGAGAAATTTTTCACGAGCCCGAGCCCGCCCGAGCCCGAACGCAATCGTGAATTACAGAGCCCGAGCCCGAGTCGGGCCCGGGCTCGGGCTCGGGCTTTCGGGCTCGTGCTGAGCCCGTCTCATCTCTAACAGACATACAGATCGACAAATAAACCGTAAACTTTTTTTAAATGTGTTGGATTACTAAATTTTTGTTTTAAAACTACTGAACTGGGAAATATGAAAGTTGAAACAGAATTTTGATTTTTCTTTTCTTTTGCCATTCCGATTCCAAAAAAAAAAAAAAAAAAAAAAAAAGATGAAAGCTTTGAAGACTGAATTAGCTCAGTTGTAACAGATATCTTATTTTTTCCTGTTTTATTTCTTCTTTATATGTCATCCACTCTAAAAATTAAAACATGGCATTGCAAGTAAAATACCTCAAAAGTTTCTACTAAAACTTTAAGGGATATCAATATATTTTCTTCTCCGAACAACCTTTAGCCTTTTCTGCAGGGTTCAAGATAAGTGGACAATGTAAATTGAAAAAATGTTAATAAGGTAAAGAAAAAAAAGGCTATGTTAAGAAAAAAATATTCTCTTAAATTTTAATTGTTACACTTTTTGAATTTGTAAATGACCCCCCGTACAAAACAATTCCCAGTTAGTGAAATGTGTCCCTCACACTAATGAAGTGACATGCAGAATTTGAGAATAGTATCCTAAAAGTGTCGGAGATATGAAGATAAATATAACGTTGACTTAAACCCCTTTGCAATAGTTGTCGAAGGGGAAAAATTCCCGACAGATGACAGCATTTCAGGGGTCGTGCAGAAATTACGGAAGAAAACAAATTTTTTGCACTCTAGCGTTAAACTGTCACCTTCCAATCCAAGTATATCCCCTGATCATCTTCGGTTAAAGATATCTCCGAGACGTTTTATGATGAACGGATGAAATTTTCTGTACGTCAACACATGAGGGACATTTTACTTTTGGGATATTTTTTTTTTTTTTTTTTTTTTTTTTTTTGTACGCGGGTTATATACAAATTTAACTAGTGTAACTTTTAAAAAATGAATGAGAACAGCTTTCTCTTAACGTAGATATATTTTCCCTACTTTATTTTGAATATTTTTTCCAGTTTACATTGCTCCCACTTATCTCTAATGGATAAAAAATTAAACCTTGTTACCACCTTTTTGAGACACCCTGTATATCTATCCCTCATAACAATAGGAAGGCATTTTCGAATACAATGACAGCACGAGTTTCCTTTTATATTCTGGAGAACTCTCAAGATTAGGATGATACAGCAGCTCTTTTCCGAAAACACAAATTGCCTTTTAGTGAGTTTTCCCAACTGTCTCGTTTCGGGACATTTCGCTAACTCAGCTCAGGGACATTAAATTCTCCAGAAAACGAGCGTTAGAGGAGAATTCGGATGACATCCAAACTCGAATCATATTTACCTCGTCGAGTATCATGTGATTTACGTTGGCTGGACTTTGGAATGAAAGTTTCCGAACGACAGAAATCCCAGGGGGCATATAAATAAAATTCGATATCTTGTTTGGATTTGTGAAGGGGTTGGGAAAGTTCTTGCTGTATAGCATATGACAAAATGGTGGACAAATATTTGTGAAAATTTGCTTTAGCAGCACTTCATGAAGTTTTTAACACGCTTTTATTAGTTTCACCTGTTCGTTTGTTTGTAACCGACTTCTTTGAACTCGATTTTGACCCCTTTAAACGGTCAGATTTAATTTAAACTTTGTAGACTTATCAAGGACCGATGACAATACAATATAATTTGATAAGTTTATCCCATTATCCTGATTAGGATCGTCAGGATTAGTAATTTTCTTAGAGATCCTTTGCGTGAGAGCCAGAGAGATGGAGCAAGCGCACGGTCTACGCGTGCGTACCATTTCGGCACTCGGCTCAGCACAATGGAGTAGAAACTCTCTCGCCATTGGTAGCTGTATTCAGTGGTATGTTTGGGTTGTTACGTTTTTGAAATTCAGATGGAAAATCTAAAATTTTACCTCAATATTGTTACATGGATGTTTGTGTTTGTTGTAGTCGTTATGAAACTGGTTTGTTGATTAGCTATTTTTCCTTTTTAGTGAGGAAGGTAGCATTTAACTGCAGGTTAATTAATACTTTAGTACACAGCAGGCACGTAGCCAGAGGAGGGGGTGGCTGAGGGGGATGCTGCCCCCCCCGAAATGCGAGAACACGCTTTTATAGCAAATCGAACTAAGAAGTGAAAAATAAATATAGTTTAAAAAAACTAAAAAATACGCTTTAGTGATAAATTGAACTAACTAAAAAGTGAAAAATAATTCTTAATATAGAAATAAATTAATGAACGAAAAATAGTATTATTGTGAAAAAAGCGTGGGGTGCTCCATATTTCAGTTCTTGAGAATATTCGATAGGTACTATTAGTACAAAAATGATACAGAAAATATAGCACAAAGCACCCCCACACTTCTTTCACAATAAAACAATTTTTCGTTCATTAATTTATTTCTATATTAAGAGTTATTTTTCACTGTTTAGCTAGTTCAATTTATCACTAAAGCATGTTTTTTTAGTTTTTTTAAACTATATTTATTTATTTATTAATTTGGTTAAGGCAAAGCCGCACGAAGGCTGTCTGAATAAGGGGGAGGGAAGCCTTATGCAGATGAAGACTTGTGTTTTATTTTGTCTTCTGTTCACTCTATCAGTAGCAAAGAGGCTGCAGCAGCGATTTTTCATTTGTTCTCATGCGTTGCTTCCGTTCAAATACTCATGCCGAGAAGCAACAATGGACACAGAATGGGAATCGATGGTGTTCACACCGCACAGCTGTAATCTAACAGGCTGATTATTCAGCAGCAGCAAATAAATTCCTGTTGGAAGGATTTTTATAATCTGTGCATTCAGCACCATTTACTTTTACCATAAAAGACTGGGGGTTTTTCTTGAAGAGCCTTTCATACCACTAATTTTAAAAACGGAAAGAATTTCAATTTTCTTCCGTGAATTATGCTGAAAAATTCCATTCTCTGGTACTTTCAAATAAACGCCGTCGGCATTCCAAGTCTGAATGTCGTTGGAAAAGGGCGTATATTTCCAAAAGTATTTACAGCCTTTCGGAAAAGTGAATTCGAGTGGAATTTTCATTAACCTCTCCCGTTGAGTTTTCTTTCTTTAAAAAAATCTTAGACTTAAATAAAAAAAAAATATTGAAGCCCTCAGAGGATACACTACGGTGTTCTGTAATCAATTAAAATTGGACTACTATAGATCCGATCAGACCAAGAAGAGCAGAGAAGTAAAATTAAATGAATGGACGGCCTGGCAAATGGGAGGGAATAAGTAATGAGCGTAGATTCTCACATAATGAAACTATACTGTATTGTGCGTTATTCTAACATAAATAAAACTATGTTTTATGAGGCGTTTCTAAAGAAAAATAGTTTATTAATGACTATGCCATTTTATCTCTCACCCCCTTTATTGAAAATTGTCCGAAAAATGTATCCCAAAAAAGCGACATAATTTTACAAATATTTAAATACTATTAAATCACATAAGCTTTAATCTATTGTTGCAATATTTCGTAAGCTGTAGAATAGGTATCACATGTATTTTTCTATAAATAGGTTACAATCATAAAAATTTCAACATAGGGTTAACAGGCGATATACACGAGAGATGAGAGATAAAATGACATAGTCAATTAACATCGTTTTAATATGGCAATAATGAAACTAAAAAATAAGGGGGTTCAGGGGGGGGTCTCCCCCTGACGAGACTCGAACAGCCGAGTTTTATTATTCTATCCTTCCATAAAAAAGAAAACGCGGTATTGATTAACTCAAACAATTAATATAGGATTGTTTTCAAACATAAAAAATGTTTTTTCCCCCAATGACAGAGACAAATATTTAACATACAAATAAGGGCACTGTAAAATGTGAAAAGTCAATATCTCATCATTTGGCTTTTAGCACTCCAATACCTCTCTGCCACAGAGGCTCCACGCAACTCCGGACATCTCCCGATGTGGGGTGGGGGTCCTTAACCCACAGAGTGGGCAGTTGGGGTTGGTAAAAATGCCAATACGAAAGAGATGGCTCTCTAAGCAATGGTGACCAATCTCTAACCTAAAACTGTCCACTGCCTCGTCTCGTGGTTTGTCCACTATCTTTCTCTCTAGAATGTCTCTCCTAGGGATGGACGCGAGACGACTTTTTGCGAGACGAGACTGAGATTTACAGCTTTTTTGCGAGACGATACAAACATTTTTAACATTATGATATAGGGATTTTTGCGAGACGAGACAAGCTTTTAGGCTGTTTTGCGAGACGCGAGACACCAATTTTTCGTCTCGCTTCCATTCCTAGTCTCTCCAGCTCTTATTTGAGACATTGTTTGATTTATAGTTCTTCTCTCCATTTTAGTTTCAACAATTTGCGAATATATAATTTTGCAGAGTTAAAGGAACAATGTGTGTGTAGATATCTTCCGAAGAATTTCTGTACCCTTTTTGCAAGTTTGTCGGCCTGGACATTTCAATACAGACTACAATGCCCGATTGTAAGGCAATTTCTTTAACCCCTATTCTCAATTCTGCTAAGAGTGTTTGAGATTCAAGGATCTCCTCGGAAGCTGGGCACATCCAGCACCAATAACCTCGAGTCCGAGAGAATAACCACTCTATTGGAGAAGAAATTTGAAGTATTAATCTGCCTTTATGCTGCACAGATACCCGTAACTTCGCTATCAAAGGCAGTTTTCTGCTTGCCAACTTATATGCAGAACGAAAACCGGGAGGAAAAGATTCCCGTACCGGCATTTGGTGAACCCTCGATTAACCGTCCTTGTAGAAAATTGTTTAATGTGAAAGTATAGAAAAAAATGCGCAAATGAAAAAAAAAATAATAATTAAAATTAAACATATTTTTCCCTCATCTTTTAAACTGTATGCATTCTGCATGCAGTTATTTAAAATAAGGCAAACTAATTCAAGAGGTACACAAATTTTAGGGTATTATTATTATTATAGCAAAATTTGAATGCACGATAAAACCTTATGAAAGACAAATGAAGACATAAAAAAAAATTACCGTTATAACAATACAATTAAATATCTAGAATTTCTTTTAAAATCAAAGTAAAAACAAAAACCTTTAATGATTAATTACTGTATAGACAGAGGTGTTTCGTTTTTTTTTTTTTTTTTTTTTTTTTTTTTTTTCCAATTGACATGTCATAAACGACTGCATTTGCATGGATGTAGTCTAAAATTTTTGGGAAACATAATTCTACCAATAAAAAAAAATATTTCTCTGTTGATATTTTCGATGAATTCCATTCATTGCATACTAATTTTGATTTTTTCTTTCTTTTTCTTTTTTTTTCTTTAGGTATACATTAAAAAAAAGAAATTTAGAACTTTAATAGAAGAGAAATCAAGCAGCATTTTCTTTCTTTCTTTCTTTTTTCTTCTTTTTTTTTACGGATGGACTGAAATGAAGGTTAACGAAACAGGATCGAACGCACATTCGAATCTGTAAAAAAATAAACTTTGGTGTTCTGTAATCAATTAAACAAAACTATCGTATCCTACGAAGCAAAAGAATAAATTAAGTCAACGGGTAACGTGGCAAATGGAACAGAATGAATTAATGAACTTCTTTTGTGTGGCCAGAAAAAGCTCTACCATGTGTTTGACGTAAAGCACTTGGTCATTATATACCTTGAAAAAAGAAAACTGATAATTAATGCAATGATTAAAACAGCATCGTTTCAAGCTAACGTGGAATTGCCTTGGTTGGTGTAAATTAAGGTAAGAAAGTGCAATTTTCCATTTGACATTTATTGTGGTTCTGAAGTGGATGTTATTCATTACTGGTTCAAAATTTTAGTGATATGTTGAATTATGAGTTAAAAAGCCGTCAAAATTAAGGTCGTTTACGCGAGAGATACGTTTCAAGATCCCTCTTGTAAGTGAGCGTTGTGAAGTAGGGTATATGTACGATTTTGAACCACACACACAGTCACTTTAGGTGCCCTACTTATAAAAACACCTCAAACCATTTTAAGCCATTTCCTAACTCTATACTATCACCATTTCAAACATAAAGTAATAGATAAGCCATTTTTAGACTTGGACGGTTTTTTGTGCTTCCAGCTTCAGTGATGCTATGAGAATTGAAATACCGTCCGCTGATTGGGTCTCTTCTTCGTTTGCAAATTATGAAGACGATACGACTATTACTCTAGGAAGTAACCCTCACACCCAGTGCTACTGTTTATACTTCTTACTTTTGGCGATATACTGTAGAAGAGAAAATCCAAAAACCGTGCCGTAGAAAAAATTTCCTTCACTTTATGCTTTCGGTTACAGATAGCTCGTGTCCTGAATTCCTTTCATATCTCAAATAAAAAAATTAACATAATGTGGCTCGTATCTCAGAAAACTCGTACGGTAGGGCACTCGTATCTCAAGGGGTTACTGTAATTATTATATAGAATCATATGAGGGTTGTGTGCTTATTAAGCTTAATTATTTTCATGCTATTTATAAATAGTACATCAGTATACCTTGGATGGTACAGTAATATCTGTTTATGGTTATCCCGGATTTTCTCCTTTATTCTCACCCACACAGATGATTCTATTGTTTTAATTGGCAATAACAAACTGCATGATGTTCGAAAGCGAAATAAACAAGATTACTGCTACCAAAACTCTACATAATTTGCTATCTAAGACAGCACCTTGAATCAGAAGACATAACTATAATCTAGTACACAACAAGTAATTCTATTACTCGCAAAATAGCAAAACTTTTTTTTAATCTACCCCCAGACTGATGAATACCTGGATTTTTTCGTAAGGAACCAGAGGGCGAAAACCAGTGTGAATTATTCAGTCAGAGCCTGAGTTCGCGCAGTAAGGAACAAGAGGCGAAAACTAGTGTCTGTCAATTGTACAGTCCAAGCACGGGTTTGCCCAGTAAGGAATCAGAGGGCGAAAACCAGTGTCCATTGTACAGTCCGAGCCCGGATGCGCGCAGTAAAGAACCAAAGGCAGAAAACCTGTGTTAACGGTGTTATTCGAAAAAATCATGTGATTTTGGTACATAAATACAAATAAACTAAGTATATCAGACACTTCAAAATTTTGAAACTGTCTCTTTACAAGCTGTACTACATACTGCAATAAATGGTCCATCTGTATCAGTTTCAAAACTTTTAGAAAAAATTCTTAACAATCGGAAATTTTCGCAAAGCGTGTCACTCTTCGAAAAATCTTGCAGCTCAGATCCATGTTTAAGAAAATTTCCCGAAAATTTCACTAACGCCACAGCGTTTTCGCTTATTGCAGTGTGTAAAGCAGCTTATGAAGACCATCTGGATTTACCATCTGGATCTTTTTGGGGACCATTGTGCTATTAGTTTATTTCAATTTGTGTACCAAGACTAAAAACAGAGTTCTTTTTTTTTCGACATTTAACCCACAGAGTGGGCAGTTTGGGTTGGTAAAAATGCCAATACGAAAGAGATGGCTCTCTAAGCAATCGTGGCCAATCTCTAACCTAAAACTGGCCACTGCCTCGTCCCGTGGTTTGTCCACTCTCTTTCTCTCTAGAATGTCTCTGCAGCTCTTACTTGAGACACGTTGTAGTAAGGTCTTCTCTCCATTTTAGTTTTAACGATTTACAAATATATAATTTTGCCGAGTTAAAGGAACAATGTGTGTATAGCGTGCCACAGCGTTTTCGCTTATTACAGTGTGTAAAGCAGCTTAAGAAGAACCATCGGGAATTTTTTGGAGACCATGGTGCTATTAGTTTATTTCAATTTGTGTACCAAGACTAAAAACAAAGTTCTTTTTCTTCGAACTGCAGCCTTACGTCCGATCCCAGGTTCGCCCAGTAAAGAACCAGAGGGCGAAAATCTGTGTCAGTTGTACAGTCCGAGCCCGGGTTTGAGCTGTCCACCTCATGTCTAGTGCTCTTCCTGTTAATTTATAAAAATTGCGAATACGTTGTAAATTGTCTTAGAAGTGCCAGTCAGTGCAGGTGCCATGAAATATTTTACCGCTTATTAAATATCCATTTCTTAATAGAAAAGAACACGTAATTATTCAGTGCAAATATGTGTCCCTGCTTAACGTAACGCCAGCTTACTGAAGTGTATCACACAGTTTCAGTTCATGACTACTGTTTCCATAACGACTGAACGGAGATAAGCAGAATTAAGGTCACGATCCCGCTTCATGTGTCACATACTTAAAGTCTTGCGGCGTGTTTTTCGCCCAAAAAGATAATTAGTCACATCCCATCAAATTGTGATGTGTTCGTGTAACGTAACACGGGCGTACGAATGCAGAGGGCAATTCGAGACAGAAGTCGTAACCCATGAATTATTACGTGGAGTGGAAGTGTCCTCGTGCGCGTAAGACGGCGCGGATCGAACACCGATCAATTTATTGAGTGAAAACAACAGTTTTCCCGCATTCAAGAAGTCGGAAAATAACGAGGGACATGGAAAATGACGGTAGCACACCAGTGGGGGGGATTCGTTAACCCTTTGAAGCGCAACTATTTCCAAAAGCAGAAAAAGTGCAGCCGTTGCCATCGCACGATTTGACTACTAGCAAGATGGCTGTGCGATCGAATCGCCCACTGCGTGCCACAGAGCGAAAGAACATTAAGCGCTTTCACTACCAGTTGCAAAGAAATGGTTAACCCTTTGAGGCACAACCCTTTCCCAATGCTGAAAAAAGGGCAGCCGTTGCCATCGCTCGACTTAAATACCAGCAAGATAGCGGACGATCGAAACGTTCATCGCGTGCCACAGATCTAGAGACCCTTTTTTCACGCAGCTGGCTGTGCCCTGTAGCCAGCTGCATCAAAATCTATCCAGCAATCTATTCAGCTGTTCTCGCATTCTTCCATTTTTCAGCAGATGTCAGTTCTGTTAAACATAATCGTGACCATTTTTTTTACGGGAAATGACGTGCTAAAAAGTAAAGGATTGTCGTGGATCTATGTCACCCCCAACTATTTTTATAGAAATCAAATTTATTCTTCGTGACTGACAACAGTCAAAACATCAAAGTTTGGTGTTCCCAGAACGGGAACACTGCGCGTTAAAGGGTTAATGGTCCCAACGCTGGTAGTCAGCTGTGTCATTGAACTTCTTTATCTCCGTGGCGCCAGATAGGCGATTAGATCGGTGCTATGTTGTTGGTAGTTAAATGGATCGATGGCAACGGCTGTACTTTTTCAGCATTGAGTAGTATTTCTAGTTGGTTTTCCACATTAATGTGGAAAAGCCTGCGCTTCAAATTTATTGCCCCTAGAGGCGAAGGAGCAGTAAAGTTTCAAGGGATGGGCGATAAATGTATGACAAAGCACATTATCTGATATGGGTCGTTCTTTTTTTTTTTTTTTAACTTTTTAATTTTTAAATACTGAACCTGTGTTTAACCTGCTCATTCTCATCTTTTGAAATGACTCAGAAGAAAAGACTCTGATGGATGTTGCTTTCCAGAACTGTTCTTGAAACACTCGGCTGTGGGCCAGCGTTACGCTTGCGAAATCGTTGGGTTCCGGCGGAGCATTCAACGAACCATTTTAGGAAGCAACAGTTGTCAAAGAAAGAGAGTCTTCGTCATTGCTTCTTTTAAACCTTTAACGCGCAGTGTTACCGCTCTGGGAACACCAAACTCTGACGTTTTGACTGTTGCCAGTCACAAAGAATAAATTTGATTTCTATAAAAATAGTTTGCGGGTAACATAGCTCCACGAGAATCCTTTACTTTTTATAGCACGTCATTTTCCGTAAAAAAATGGTCACGATTATTTTTAACAGCACTGACATCTGCTGAAAAATGGAAGAAGGCGAGAACAGCTGGATAGATTGCCCAATGCTGAAAAAAGGGCAGCCGTTGCCATCGCTCGACTTAACTACCAGCAAGATGGCGGACGATGGCAAGATGGCGGCTGTGCACAGCCAGCTGCGTCAAAAAAGGGGTCTTTAGATCTGTGGCACGCGATGAACGTTTCGATCGTCCGCCATCTTGCTGGTAGTTAAGTCGAGCGATGGCAACGGCTGCCCTTTTTTCAGCATTGGGAAAGGGTTCCGCTTCAAAGCGTTAAAATGACAATTTAGAAATTAAACGAGGAAGAGAAGGACATAGAAACTACAACAATACAGTTTTACAGCGAGAAGTTTGCTCTTTCTTTATAGTTTAGATTTGCTACTGTGACGTAAATTTTACTTTAGCTGTAAAACAAATTTTGTTTTTTTTATTATTATTCCAATCTGAATAACTCCAGTTTTGCGTATTAGGAAGAAGGTAATTTTCTACAGCACGAAGAACGGGTAATTAGCTAGTAAATTTATAAAAATCCAATCTCCTTGACTGAAAAAGTTGCTCATGCTACAGAGTTCAGGGAGTTTTCACACTATTAAAGACAACAAATTTGGATAAAAACAACTACGGTACGTAGTAAATAAACTCATAAAATCTGCTTTCGAGTGCGAAGTTCGATGAAAAGATTCGTGTACGATATGCGTGCGTTAGTTCAGGAAAAGATATAAGTGTATTGGAAAGAAAACTGAATATCAATGAATGGAATATTTTACGCAGCCGCTCTTGGGATGAACAAAATAAGACCAACATATTCGTTTTATGTGAGCTGAAATCTTAGATCACAGTGAATACACGGCACTTAAGCTATCGTGAAGTTTCGTGCTTTTGTAATTAATTCAGCATTTCTTTTATGAAGACAAACTCGGTATTCTCCAAACTTGAATTTATTAGGATATGAATTGCTTGCGAAAATGTAGATATTTTGTAAAGCATTGCATAACACCAAGCACACTCTATCGCACGTTCCTGTTTACCATAGGAGTCTAACAGTAGCAGCTGAAATAAATATAGAAAAGGATATTTATAGGCAGCGCTGTCAAACTATTCCATGAATCTTGCGAGACTGACCACATTTTCTGCTTATATACCACTGAATTCCGCCCAATTAAACATTTCCCTATTCTCCCTGATCACTGCATGCGTTTGCTCCCCAGCACAATTCAGTGTCATTCCTGCTAAAGGAATTTATTTGTCTGCTGGATTAATGCATTGGTAGGAAGACCAGTGTAACAATTGCGGGACTTTAGAGGGGTAGTAGCACTTACCTAAAATAGTTTTCGCCGTAGTTATGTTTTTGTATTTTTGTTGTTGTTATTTTTTTTTGGGGGGGGGGCAGCAAAGTTTTTAATTATTTTAGCAAAAATGTAAGACGACGAGTGTACGGGACGTTAGAGGGGTAGTAAAACTTACCTCAAATAGTTTTCACCGTAGTTATGTTTTTGTATTTTTGTACTTGTTTTACCAAGAATGTGTCTGTTTACATGTCTCGCATATGCTTTTAAAAGTAAAACTGTATGATATTTTAAAACTTAAATTGGAACAACTACTTAGCATGTAATATTATAAAATCATATGGTATATGTATCAAATTATATAAAAATGTAAACATAGTAATTTCATATTTTAAATAATTTGATACAGTTTACTTTAACATTCGAGAAAGGAAAAAAAAAAGCCACAGCAAGTTTTTTTGGTTTTTTCCGTATAAATGATAAATTGTTTACTTTCAGCTCAATGCCTTTCTTTCAAAGATTCTCAAACCAGTTGCAAACTGTGACACAGCATGCATTTTTATTATTTTTTACAAACTTTCAAGATTGAGGAACAAATTTCTTTTAATAAAATGAAGTGTTTTTGTTATTATTCCAATAAGGACATGCTTCCTATAATTTGATATTTTTAAATACGTTTGAATACGTTACGTTTTTAAATACGTTATTGTTTTATTCGTTCTCTTGAAAATATCTTTGCCAATTAAAAATAATTATACTGTATGTAAAAATAAGTTTGTAGTTAACTTTAAAAGCATTTTATTTATCTCATTCATGACTTATCTTATTGTATTCATAACACTGACTGGCATGAATTCGTATTTTTACTTTTCATACTTATTAAACTTGTTTGAATGCGTTTCTGAGTATGTTTCCTGTAAAAAAAATATTGATATTTATTTTCATGTAGTTAATATTTTAAAAGAAATTGCGTTTGAATGAATGCGTTTTTGAGTATGTTTCCTGTAAAAAAAATATTGATATTTATTTTCATGTAGTTGATATTTTAAAAGAATGCAAAATGTCCAATTCATGGCATTAATGTCCAGTTATAAATTTGAATGTTTTTGCCTAAACTTGATAATTATTACCTAACAAACTAATTATTGTTTCAGTGACCCACAGAAAATTAGTCACCTTTATAATTTCTTTTTAAGTCTCCAGATAAATGATTTTTTTTTTTTTTTAATTTAAGCCCTTGACTTGAGGCAACATTAAAATGCCATGTCATCTTTGATGATAATAAAACTATCTATTCCTCAGTAAA
Organism: Cheiracanthium punctorium; assembly: GCA_038373885.1. Taxonomy (NCBI): domain Eukaryota; kingdom Metazoa; phylum Arthropoda; class Arachnida; order Araneae; family Cheiracanthiidae; genus Cheiracanthium; species Cheiracanthium punctorium. The sequence continues at coordinate 312,317 of JAWZYV010003946.1, read as the reverse complement.
ATGTTAATAATAATAATAATAATAATAAAAATTATAATATTTAAAAGGTACATGCAAAATACACTGGATACCATTTATTCAGAAAAAAATCACAAAAATGACGATTACTCAAAAATTACGCAAAATTTAATGAAACTGACCCAGAGCATGCGACACATATAGTAAGCTATGAAATAACATGAAAAGAAATTACCAGGTACTTATCGTGTTATAGACATTAGCATATGTATAAAATCAGCAAATTGGATGTCCTAGTTTAGTGTAGCAATAGTACCTTCAATATAGGATATGATCCCCCTAGAAGCATTTCAGTACCTACAACAATATGTGATGCTGTCAATTATTCTGTCTATCCGTTTCAATGGAAGTGAGAGCCATTGCTCTTGCAAAGCAATTGTAAGCGTGGCAAGAATATGGGGAGAAGGACAGAACAACTATACGTCTTCTCAAAGCATCCCAGACATGCTTGATTGGATTTAGATCCGCTGATCAAGATAGCCGCTCGATCGGCTGAATTGTTGGAGGCTGATGATAATCATCCACGATTAGATCACTAATGCCACGCATTAAGGGCTGAGTTTTCACGGTTCCACGTAGAAAAGCATAGAGGTCTGTGAGTCCACAAAAAGAGATCCCATCCCAAATACAGACAAAGCCTCCTGCATATGCAACTCTTTCACAGATGTTTGATGGATGAGAACGTGTACCAGAGTCTCTCCAAATTGACCCTTTGAGGCGCAACCCTTTCCCAATGCTGAAAAAAGGGCAGACGTTGCCATCGCTCGTCTTAACTACCAGCAAGATGGCGGACGATCGAAACGTTCATCGCGTGCCACAGATCTAGAGACCCTTTTTTTCATGCAGCTGGCTGTGCGCGAGCACAGCCAGCTGCGTGAAAAAAAGGGTAAAGAAAGAGCAAACTTCTCACTGTAAAACTGTATTGTTGTAGTTTCTACGTCCTTCTCTTCCTCGTTTAATTTCTAAATTGTCATTTTAACCCTTTGAAGCGCAACCCTTTCCCAATGCTGAAAAAAGGGCAGCCGTTGACATCTCTCGACTTAACTACCAGCAAGACGGCAGACGATCGAAACGTTCATCGCGTGCCACAGATTTAAAGACCCCTTTTTTGACGCTGTGCACAGCCGCCATCTTGCCATCGTCCGCCATCTTGCTGGTAGTTAAGTCGAGCGATGGCAACGGCTGCCCTTTTTTTTCAGCATTGGGCAATCGATCCGGCTGTTCTCGCGTTCTTCCATTTTTCAGCAGATATCAGTGCTGTTAAAAAAAATCGCGACAATTTTTTGACGGGAAATGACGTGCTAAAAAGTAAAGAATTCTCGTGGAGCTATGTCACCCGCAACTATTTTTATAGAAATCAAATCTATTTTTCGTGACTGGCAACAGTCAAAACGTCAGAATTGGGTGTTCCCAGAGTGGGATCACTGCACTTTAAAGGGTTAAATGACGCCTACTATCGCTTTGTAAGCTAAACCTGGACTCATCCATAAAGAGAACAGACCTCTACTGATTCATAGTCCAATGGATACGTTGATGTGCCCACCTTAAACGTCCGCTTCTGTGGCATAACGTGAGTGGCGCACAAATGGCTGGTCCTTTCGTGGACTACCTTCATGAAGCCTTCGACGCACGGTTGACGTTGACACCAACCTTCCTATTTTATGTATAAGTATGCTTTCAAAATTTAAAAAAAAAGAAGAAAAACTTCTTTCTAAAGCACTTTTTTGAATATTAGTTGTATATATTTATGTTTAAATTTTTCAAAATTACTTTAAAAGTTTATCATTCTCAAGCCTATTGTTTACTTTTAGATATTTATTTACTTTTTTTAACTTTCAAAATTGTAAAAAAAGAAAAAAAATAGCGTCTTAAATATATGTATCTATGGTCAAATGTTACTAAGAACAATATTGTGAGCAATTGTAAACCATTGTAAACTAACTGCTTTTATCCTAACAAATATTATAAATGCGAAAGTGAGTTTGTTTGTTTGTTTGTTTATGACGCTTTCACGCCTAAACCGCTGAATCGATTAGGATACATTTTGGTTTAGATATAAATGGGACACTGAAGATGGTTATAGGCTGCTTAGAATTTTAGATTTTTAATTACTTTTTTAATTATTAATTAAAAACCGTTTTTACGTTGCCATGCTTGGCGAGTTTCGCCCGTATCAAATGATTCATGTTTTGAGCTAACAAGAATGCTATTACTTCAATAAAGCGCGCGTGCATCTGAAAAACATTAAATTCCACGGAAATTATGCCAGTTTTATGCCAAATCTATCTATCTATAATAATAAAAATGAATCTTCTTCAGACAAATTTACAGAAAGCAGCGCTTTCAAAATTTGAGCATAGAAGCCCATGACTTCGGTAAAGTGCACCTGAGGCTCAGAATTTTGAAATTTTAACTACTTTTCTAACTATTAATTAAAAGCCGCTTTATCGCCCGCACAAAATGATTTATGCTTTTAAAATAAAGCAGAAATTCTATTTGCAAAATCACATGTATTTGAAAAACATGGAAATTATGTTGATTTTACGCCAAATTAAAAAACATAATTAAAGAAAAGGGTACTTACGTATTATCCCGGCGGTCCGCCAAGAGGAGCGATTTTTTGCCGAAATAAATGCCGGGCAGATGAAATTATTAATGGTTTTGAATACGATTGGCAACAGTTTGGCAACTCATTTGACGAAAAAACAGTTTGGCGGGAATGACCGCCGGGATAATACGTAAGTACCAAGAAAATTCCAGATGTGTTTCTGAAAGTTCATAAATTTCCAAATCCTACCAATAATATAAATGTGTACGTTTGTGTGTTTGGACGTTTTTGATTGAATCACACAAAAATGGTTTGGAAAAATTTGTAATGAAAATAGGCTATACAGGCAGCCTTTCAAGGATATAGCATAAATAATTCTTTTACAAAGACACTCAAAAGAATTCTAATGCATTGCGCTCTATGGAAATTTTGTAGCTACTAAACCGATTCTAAAACTTTTTTCACTGATTGAAAGTTACATTATTCCTGAGTATTATTGTTTGTTTGTTTTTAGATTAAGACCGATTGACTGCACTAGGGTCCTAGGCCTATGTGGCGAATTCCTCTGTGGGGGACTTTCTAAGGGATCCTAGCCCGTATTTACGCGATGTTTTTTAGAAAACCACGGAAAACTAGGAGCGGCTTTGTCGACAGGCGCGATCGGGGTTTGAACCTGGCACCTCCCGCCTTGCAGTTTTGAGAGCAGAACTTCTTTGACACTGGTGGCATCCTAAGTGTTATAGGCTACCTTTAATGCATATATCACAGATAGTTATTTTACAGGGATGCTAATAAGAATTACATTACGCTCTATGTGCATCTCTGTAAGTACTGAACCGATTCCTAAAATTTTTTTTCGGATAGTAAGCTACACTATTCTTGAGTATTATATGCTAAAATTCATGCATGTAGCGTAAATAGTTCCTTTACAGGAACACTCAAAATAATTCTAATACATTACGCTCTCTGGGTGTCTCTGTAACTACAGAACCTATTCTAAAACTTTTTCACTAATAGAAAGCTGCTCTATTCCTGATTAACATAGACTAAATTTCATGCATATAGCATAACTATTTCTTTTACAAAACAGTTCGCAAATACTGTCATAACTGTCTCTATTCGCCAAATGCCTGAAAAAAATCTAAATTTAGTAACTCTGCATATTCTCTGATTTTAAATGAAGTATACTACTATGCATTATACTTCATTTGAAACAAATAAAAAGCAAATAATATTTAAATGCGGTTTCTTTTGTCGCAACAATATTTGTTATTCACACATGCTACATTTCTCTCGGGACCTAATTCTAACGCCGACGAGGACGAAGTCGCGGGTAGCAGCTAGTATTGTATAACACTGATGTATTTTACCAATTGTAATCCAAAAATTGTGCTGTAAAAAAATAAAATAAAATAAAAATGAGGAAAACCACTGCTTGCTGGACCTGAGCCTGGAGCTAGGGTTCAGCAGGACAGTAAGACACTTCAGGAACTAAAACAGGCTTTAAACCAGATAGGTAGGTCGTTCCTGAAGGTAGTATCCTATGGTATCCTTCCTTTGGATGCATCGAGGAACGATCTGAGTTGTGTCAGAATTGCGGTTCTATGTGTTCGTGAGCATAAAGATAAATAGGCGGTGGATAACATTTGGCCGTTCTTGGCTGAATCTTCTGGATACTTAATTTGTAGTCCGAAATTATTTTTAAAATCTATGAACCACAGAAGGACTGACATTTAGCCATCCGGCCGCTTGTGTCCTGCCTTTGGTCTACCAATAGCTCTCCATCGGAATTCTTAGGGCAAATGATGCCTTGTCGTTATTGTCACGAATTGGCTATCCCCGATTTCTTATCTTACAGTCACATCAAAAATTGAAAGGTTGATCTCAAGCATGCAATTTTATGCTGCTAGCAAATTATTTCTTATGGTTTCAATGCCAAAAATTTACATTTTACTTCTTTACTCAGAAACTTTTATTTGACAATATATTCTAATTTCATACGGATTGGCTTACTTTCGGGAAAACTATGCATAGTTTAGGCATTTTTACTTTAATTTTTGTAACCAGTGTACTTATGTAAGTGAAAAAAGAATTATTCATATCGCAATCTTTCTAACAGCCCTTATTGCAAGATATACATTCCATCTCTTTGTCGAAAATTTAACTCAAATAACCTATAACGAAACTTTCGCTCATAATAAATATAAAAGCGAGGACAGCACTCAAAACGACTTAAGTAGCGCTGAAAAGTTATATTACTCCTTATCATGATTTTCAGAATTTCAAAACGCAGCAAAGAAGAGTAGGAATGCATTAAAATTCTACGCAGTGGCAGATCACTGGGCAGATCTGGTTACATATAAATTCGATGCGAAATCCTCGATGTGGAGAAAATTTTAATGTGCAACGCATAGATATGGAAATATAAATCTTCCTCTAAGACGTTGCACAAAAGCGATTGTTGAAAGATTCCAAATGACAAGGAATTTTCGAATACATAGGGTAGTTTTAAATTTCTGAAAAATATAATAAGAAATATGAAGTCTTATTTGACAAAAACACACCAAAGAGGGGTTTATATAATAATGATTAAAATAATAATGACCTCATACAGTGTTACCAGATTGGAGGTGTAATTTTGAAGAAAGTGTGGATAAATTTATTTCAACTACTGCATTGCTTAGCGCTTTCCAATTCAGAAATCATGCAACAAAAGACAATCTTGATATGTTAAAGACAATTTTGATATGAGAATTTTAGAATGTCTAAGCAGAGGTGACAGTTAATCATATTTTTCGTTCATCTCTGTATACAAAGGAAAATGTCCTGACTGACTGACGATCATCGCCCAGCCAAGTCTACCGGAGATACAGGCATTAAATTTTAGGAGCTTATAGCTTTGGTGCCCAAGGCGTCATTTAAGAAGCCATTTTAAAAAATTCAAACCCAGACTGGGAAGGCGGCGCAAAACGTTCCTTTCAAGTTTCCCTTCATATCTCAGGGGGGAAATGAGAGAGCCGTAAAATTCTTGCTTTAAAATCTAATACAAATACCTAAAAGTCATTTTCAGGATTTGTTTAGAATTCGAAACCCAAACGGGCATAAAAGGCCAAAACGTTCTTTTCAGATTTCCATTCATATCTCACAAGAAAAAATAGATATCCTTAAAATTCTGGCTTTAAATACCTGAAAGTCATTTTCAGGATTTTTAGAATTCGCACCGAAACGGGATAAAACGTTCTTTAACGTTCATTTCAAATTTCCTTTCATAACTCACAGGAAAAAAAGAGACAGCCATAAAATTGTTGCTTTAAAATGCAACTAACAGCAATACCTAAAAATCATTTTCAGGGTCTTTTAAAATTCGTACCCAAATGGGGGTAAGGGTTCAAACCAGTTCTTTTCACATTTCCATTTATATTTGAGAAGAGAAAAGAGATAGCCGTAAAATTCTCGTTTAAAAGTATAGTGAACAAACACACTTGCTTAAAATTCATTTTCAGAGTTCTTTGGAATGCGCATCAAAACGGGGATAAGGGGCCAAAACGTTGTTTTCAAATTTGCTATCGTATCTCAAAGGGAAATAGAGATAGCCATAAAATTCTTGTCTCCAAGTGTAGCGAACACGAATGCCTAACAGCCATTTTCAGGGTTTTTTAAAGTTCATGTAGAAATTAGTGTGAGGGATCAAAATGTTATTTTCATATTTGTCTTCGTATATCGAAGGAAAATGAAGATAGCCATACACTGTTTAAAATAATCTGAAAATTCAGGATATTTCCAGTCTTAATTTTCAGGGAAATGACCGTTTTCCCCAAGAAATGGTAATTTTTCGTTAAAAGAAGAAAAATGTTTTAACTTTCAGGAATTTCAGGTGAAAACTGTAAATTTCCATGTTAGAGCCTCACCTTGGTTAAGTCACTGAAAATGGTAGACGGCTGAAGTGTGAAGGTCCCGGGTTCGGATCCGATTGCGCGGCTATGTCGATCTAACGGTGTGGAATTGTGGTAGGTTTTCTCCAGATGTAACGCGAATAAGCGCTAAAACCCCTTGGAAAGTCCTCGTACCAAGGCATCCCCCATCCTTGGCAGATCGCCCTAGCGTAGAGTTTCCGTAATTACACACAAAAAATCCATGTTAGATTGTGTTTGTAAGTTTTGTAAGTAGTTTTGAAAAATGGATTTTCGTTAGACATTTTAGATGGAAAAAAATATTGATACCAATCGCACTCTTATCAGTAATTAGATATTAAATTATAATTAGTTTCTTTTAATAAGGAATTCCCTTTCATAGCCAAAGGTGTTCAAATCGCATTTATAAATGTCGGAATGGCGAGGAAGTAATTTCTAGGGGGGGTTTAATTTTTTTAAATATATTTAATAATATATTTAATTTTTAATATGAAAAATCAGTAAAGGTGTAATTTTTAGAGGTCAATGTACTTCTTTTCCCTTTTCAATGTTTGTCAGCATTTCTCTAAAGAAATCTAAACCGGTATGCCAAGTAATTAAAGTGTGAATGTCGATACTACTTACATATACTTGTAAAAATTGAAATTAATTTCTTACCAATCGAATATTTGACTATGTTAATAATAACTGGACAAAAGCACTTAATCACGAATTTCAAAATCTCCCCACCGCCATCACCAAAGTCCAATTCTGTGACTAAAATAACTGCACTTCAACCTTTGGTCAATCCTGGAGGTGGTCTAGTGAGTAGGACTGTCAGTCTCTCACATCGAAGGTTGAGGGTGCTATTCCAGGGATGACAGAGTTAACTTACTTCTCTCAGCAACCGTTCAGTGAAATGGAAAAATAATAAACAGAATGGACATTTTTTGGCAACTTTGCTGCCAGTCGTTTTTCCGTTAATTTACAGATATATTTGAAACAGTGTAAAAATCTTGCATTAAAATGTAACACACACAAATTCATAAAAATATTTTTCAAGGTTTTTTAAAAATTGGCCTCATTAGGGGGTAGTTGACAAAAAAGGTGCTTTTCAGTATTTTTTAGCTCTTGGGTGCTGTTAATTTCAGACAAAGATTTTTGTTTACCTGCTGAAAGGGCGACTCATTTATCAACAACTGGCAGATTAATTGTGAAAAGTCGCCATTTTTTGGTGATTTATCGCGAAGTTTGATATAAAAGTAAGTCCCCGAAACTGGTTTCAGCATGGCATAGCTCCCATTTTTGTCTAGAAATTACCTAACCCTACTGTTCATTTCATTTCATTGGAATATTGGTGTTCATATTCGTGTAAATACGGTGAGATATAGTTAAAAATGCCTGGCGAGGATTTTAAAACAGTTTTAGTAGGCGATTTTAGCATAGATTTCAATTTTGAAGAAGTATTTTATGGTACAAGAAGACAAATATGGCACACTATCGGAATATGATGCACAATTCAAACATTATTTTAAAAAATCAAGTATAGTTAGAGTATGCCTGACGAATATTGTAAACCAGTTTTTGTAGGCGATTAAATCTACTTTTTTTCCATTTGTATTTGTTGGTTTAACAATATCCATTCCGTGCGAAGAACGGGTGCTTCACCTAGTTTATATATACATGCGTTCCTTTCTTTATCGTCTTATTTGTATGTGCATATAATGCATAGCATAAGCCTAATTAGTTAATACGGTTTCTTTCATTTTTACTCTTTATGTTTTCTTTTGTTAATGTAAAGCAAAGTAAAAACATTCTGTTGTATTCTTTCTACTAACATCATGTACAGCTCGGGGAAAAACGAAGACCCACCTGCACTTTATTTGGACATCTTTCATCGTACGAGGGATGTCTTCGGCGGTCAGTCCGCAGTGTAACATTGGATAAGCGGGTCGCACTGCACAGCGAAAGGTAAACTGCCAGACGAAACAAAACCATCAAACAACTTAGTGTGGTACAGGTGTCATCGTCCTACGGCAGTCCTTCTGCTGACTGCACAAACTAGAACGCTACGATTAGCATGGGAACGGGAACATCGCCAATTCATCGTAAATGTGTTAAAATGTTACTTAGGAGTGATAAGTCGAGATTCCCTTCGGTACATGCAACAGGGCGACAGCGGGAATCGAACTGAGGACATCCGGGCAGAAACGAAACGTCTGAACTGTACTAGATTACACCAGATTTATGCTATAAGTAACTAGTACGAATCATGTTAGAAATCTACTCCTCGAGATCTCAGAAAGCTGAGTTTCAAAAGCAAAAAGAATTAGAAATACAAATATTATTACTAAAAAGTGACTAATTAAAAATATAAAGAATGAAAATATTCAAAAGGAAGGGTGACGGAAGGAATTATGTGTGTATGAAATCATGGACTGAGATTGAGTGCTGGATCATTTTTCTTTTACCTTTAAATTTGTTAGATCAATCGCATCAATTGCTTGTTAGATCAATTGTGCGTTCTGTTTGTTCACAGCAGATTTTAGCTATTTGGAAAACTGTGATGAAAATTGTTAATTTTGAACCAAAAGATTATTAAGAGCTTATTTATTCTTAAAAAATATGTAACTTTCACGTTGGACATTCGCTCTGTATCGCGACCTCCATATTGGAAATGCTTGAGAGGGCATTTCTTATGGAAGTAGCCAATGGGAAACTCTGATTTTAAAGACAGTAACGACCGTAACGACAGGGAATAAAAAGTTTTTAATCAGAGAAAAACCGACAATCGAGGCAGAAACAGCGTCTTCCGTTAGAGTTTTTAGGACCGTAAGCGCAATAAGGAAAATAAAGACCAAATGGAAACGCGGCTTTAGAGTGACTTACGAGAACATTAACAATTGTATATCAATTTGCCTTGAAGTTTTTAACAACAGCATCATCTAACCATAAGTTTAAGAATAAATTACAGATTCTGCAGCAGTTTTCCTCCAAGTTTTGATGGGCTTTTCTAGTTTATTATGAAAAGTAATGTGGCAAGTGTCTTCACCGATCATTTATCGTAACATGGAACAAGTGACCTGTCAAAGCTTTCCTCTTTTCTCCGGAACTGAAGAATTATTTTTAAATCTTCTGCACTATATTTTATGTCCCAAGCCCCCGTCTCTCATTTTACCGACCCTGGAACGTTCGATTCACCCCTCAACCCTCTCCCTGCCCCACCAATCCCTGTCGGATCTGATCAGGATCGATCGGAGTCTTGCCAGGAAATTGCTATCGTCTGCCCTTCCCTTTCGCCACAAAGTGTGCACTATGGTTTTGGGAAGGAAAGATGTCATACTGAACAGGAACGGACTGCGGAAAGACAGAGAAATGGATAAAAAAAATCCGTAATGAATGCTGTAAAAACCATTTTTTAATCTCGCGGATCACGTGGGTGTAGGTATCACTGTGGTTTCCATTTGGGAGCGAAGACGTGAAAAGTGTCGGAGGGTTGGAGAATAAGGATTTAAAGTGATATTCGAAACTGTGATTTTTTTTTTAAAACCATTTCAGGGTTTCTACAGATTTCACAGCTTTTGCTTCCCTGACTTTTTCCTGACTTTCCCTGACATCTATCATGCTCTTCTCAAACTCTTTATCTAGCGTGCTTTCCCGAATTTTGCATTTCTATTTTTAATATTACATCCTTTAATTAATAACTTTATATATTTTGCCCTTTTTTTCAAATAATATTAATAATAAAATCAATATACACAAAAATATTATTTGACATCACTGGATTCTAACAAAAACCATGTTTGATAATAATTTAGGATAAAATTAAGAATATTTCAACTGAACAAGATATGTTAATAAAGGACACATTTTAAAATTATTTATAAGGTTATTTGAAACAATGAAAATAGAGACAATGAAAATAAAACACTTTCTACAATTAGGTTCAAACAGGAATTTTTTTCTTGATTTTGCCGCAAAATTCAAATATTCTTCTTGCATTTCCCTGACCTTTCTTCAATATCTTCAAATTTCCCTGACTTTTTTCCCCAAATCCCTGATCAAAACTCATTTCCCTGACTTTCCTTGATTTTCTAGGTCTGTATAAACCCTGCATTTATGTCTTAGTGTCCTTTTTTTGGGACGGCATTTTCGCTAGCCTTTATTCATGAGTAAACCTCAACTCCATTAAATATTTTAACATGACCAAGTAGGATGTTGACATTTCAATTTTTATACATAATGATTTTAAAGGAAATCATCCCCTTGTTCAAGAATTTGATATCAGAAATTTATCGTTGGTATGTGAAAATGGTATTGATGGTATTGATGGTAATTGATGGTACGAGCAAAAATTGAAGAAAGTCGCAAACATATCTGTGCACAAATTGGTTAATTCAAATCTTTTGCTCCTCTATGTATTACCTTGAAGTCTAGTTTTATTCATACTGCAGTTAAAAATCCTTTAAAACGGAACCAATCATCGTATTGGACTTCGTGCATAATCTTTAATTTATGCAGCTCAAAATGCTTTTCAACAAATTTGTTTCTTTGCTTGTTTGTTTGACAGGAGAGTAATACTTCACGTCACAGAATGTGTCGTTTAGAACAACATACTTCCTTCCTGGAGTTTTCCACCACAGTTTCGATCCTCATCAGAACGGGGAATTCTGAAGTCTGGCACCCTTCGGAAAATGCTATCGACCACCGAAGGAACTTTCGGAACCACGCATTTAACGTGCACGTACTTCCCATGTACGCAGCTATGTTCAGTGATATGTCGGACTCATGCTTGCAGTCTTCCGGTTACCAATCTAGTGCCATAATCACTCGGCTACCACGGTCTTTCTTCAACCTGTTCGTTACAATTTAGTATGACATTCATCATTTGACTTCCGTACAATATATTGTTTGGATGAGAAAAAATAAGATCAAAGAAAATCATTTGCGGGACGAGATGTTAAACTACGATAGTTTTCACTATCATACACCTTCACAATTCTTAACTTAAATGCTCACATATATCAAACATTTAAGATTCTGATTTTTTTTTTTTGTGAGTGATGCTTTTAACCAAATTTATTTCTATATTGTTGAAATTGTTTTAATTCAGTAACTGGTGCAGAATTTTCCCAAAGGAATACTAGCTATTTTTCTATTATTATATTGAGGTTTAGTCTGTTTGTTCTCGTATAAACCATAACTATCTACACTAAAACTCCTGAGCAATACCAGTAACTGTAACGTCATATTAGCAGAATTCAGCTCAAGTTATCAAACAGTTATTTCAAAATAAATTTATAATTTCTAGTCATTTAAAAAAATTCCTATACATTTTTGCTAAATTAGGACAACAATTTTAAATGGATAACAATTTATTTTTATAAAATAATAATTATTAAATATAACAAATAAAATTTAAGCAGATTCTCATAAAATAATTAGTTAAACTTGCAAAATAAGGAATCCAAGTAACAATCTACTTACGATATTTCAGACCAGTATTAAATATATCCAATCCATATATATCTATGCATATATAAATACGCTAAGCAAAACCTTAGTGTCCCCTTTTCAGCGCACTGCGCGTACGGATGACCGTGAAATTCGGCACAGTTAAAGTTCGTATGGAATTGTTTGTGCGAATGTTAAAATTTTTGTATAATATGCTAATGCACGGTAAAAAATTTGAGAAGTAATTTGGCATGCAGTATTTCGCGTCAAGTCGGGCGATGGTTCGTTCCATTATTGTGTCCATTTTGAAATAACAATACTTAGTTTCAGCAGTACTATGGGGTTATAGTATTACAACAAAATCAACGTATCTTCCTATTATGTAAGGCAGTTCTTTCAATAATTTACCTACATTAAAAAAATACACGCGTTTTTCTCTATTTTAATACTATCCATTAAAAAACGCACTTAAAAAAGCGATAGTTATACGATTTTCCCCCTATCTAAACCATGCATGGGCCATGGGCTGGCTTGCCCTGCATTGGGCGTCTCTTCTCCGTTCACCAGGTTGACATATTTGGCATTGAGCACAAAAGCCATACTGACACGGAATTAACTTGGCTTCCAAACGGCTTATTTGGCACTGCCTTCTGGGCCCAGATCTCCGGGCCCTCGCACGGTGATCTACACGACCGTACGGTGAAATTTCGGTATTCGGTAGCTATTGGCGAAATTTTCCGCTTAGCAGGAAATCATTTTTTATTTGCGTGATTGTATTTTCGCAGTGCATTCAGATATTTTTTTCTGTTTTGTATTCTTGATTTACGAAAAGCGATGTATATATGTTGATATTTATTTTAAAATAAATAAATCATCTAAAAATTATGAGCAGGCAACTATAAAGAACATAAATATTAAATATTTAAATGTAGCTTTTTGTTTAGTAATAAAGTAAACTTTTCAATTTAACATAACTAGGTAAAACATAGCAAAAGTTGTATAGTAAATTCGATAATTATTTGTCATTTGAGAAATTTTAAATACTTACGCTGTGTGCACGTGGGGATAGGTTGTTCCATATGTATGTATATTTTAGTGATTTTAATTGGCACTATTTTTTTTTTCGGGCCCCACCACTGAAACGGGTCACAAGCCGCCACTGGAAAATAATTATTAATGAAGTGTATGGAAATATTTCCGAAAACATACTTTCAGATAACATATTGAAGTCAGTTATAATAGAACCTAAAAATGATGATCGAACTTTTATTAATGTTGGCATAATCGAATATCAGGCGCGGATCCGAGGGGAGGGCGCTGATCTGTCTGTCCGTCCATGCTCTAACTCCCGTAAATATGCATCGATTTCTACGAAATTTAAATATATTATTCGTCTCCTGGGAGAAGTGCAAAAATCTGTTATAATCTGTGAAAATATATTATGAAAGTATAATGAAAATTATGTAGCCTTTTTCTAAAGGGTGTATTGCGGGTACTACTCCCTATCCTTTTTAAACATCGCTCATATATAGATTTTATCAGTAAAAAAATTAATTACATTAATTGGTACAATTAATTATAAAATGATTTTGCGCATTCTAGCCCCCTGTTTTAGGTGCAAAATCGCCCCCTCCTTGAGTAATTTCTGGATCCGCCCCTGTCGAATATCTGATGAATAGAGAACATATCATCGTAGCTACGTTAAAATAATTTGCTATGATGACTGAGAAATCAATAACTATCCAGTAGTTTTTAAATTCTTTGACTGTGAGTGGTTTGGTACACTTTCACACAAGGTGTTTATGATTTCGGTTTGTCTGTCTGTCCGTCCGTCCGTGCTCTAATTCCTGTAAATGTGCATCGATTTCTACGAAATTTAAACATGTCATTCGTATCTACTGTACCATGTACCCTATTGAAAATTGTATTGTCGCATTTATAGTTTTTCTATAGGAGCACTCAAAATATTCCAAATACATTGCGCTCTATGGGAAGTTATTCTTTAAAGCATATCATCCTTACTATACAGTTGCGCTGTAATCCCTGATTTCAAGATAAAACTTTTTCCGCCATTACTGCAAAACGATTACAAAGTTAACACAAAAAGCCTAATAACATCTACACCGTTTGTACGATCCGCTTGAAATTTTTCATAATTATGTACAAAAATATAGAAAACTATCTGCGCTACTTTAAAAATCTGAAAATCCACCCGTTCCCTCATTTTTAAGCGGCTTTTCTCTCTTTTCAGCGCCATTTCATTTACGAGAGTCAATAAAGTTAATCATTTGCGTGACAAAATTAGCTGTTTCATATGAGAATGACATCATAAGTCACACTTAACAAGCTCTTTCCAGATTTCTAGGTTTATTTTTTTTTCTTTTCTTTCCGTTTCCCGGGACAAACTGAAAAATTGCCAAATAATTGTGATCTGCGCGAAATTCTTACAAACCTAAAGCTATTTCCTGTACATAGTTGTTTATCCCTTTCCATATTTTGGAAGTTTAATTTAATTTCGTATTTTTATTCAATTCTACACGTTTTCAGAAATTACCCACTATGTAACCAATAAGCATACAAGTTTCTTTTTAGTATATTGATATTTTTGTATCTATTTAATTCTGTATCTAAATACTATTTTGTATACGGATTACAGTTTCCGCCTTTTTTTTGGGTGGGGGGGAGAGACAGTGCTTCAAAAGTAGTCTTTAAACGTTTCCCAGAAAAAAAAAAAAAAAAAACAGTTGTCGGGATTTGCACCTAGCTTAAAAAAAATAACAGAGTTTGCCACCACATAAGTTAGTAAATTGCATCATTATACTAATAATAAACTTAAATACAAAGGAAGCATTAGTCCATGGAACAGGAATGCGCATCAAGTTTATATATCTTCATGCTATTGATTGCGAAGTTTGAACTGGTACCGCAGGCAATAAAAGAATTTTAATTCCACTTAGAAAATAATCTGGTACTATTTTACCATATCCCCTAATAGCACAGATGGTCACAAAAGAGTCGCTGTGACGTCACAGAGGGTCACAATTGTCACAGGACTGTCACATACTACTCACATTGTGACTTGTGAGTGATGTGACTCTACTGTGTGGTCACTGTGAAGTTTATTTGTGACCAGTCACCAGGTGACGTCGCCGTGAAGTCACCATGTGACTAGTATGTGATCGGTCGCTAAGTGACTCCACTGTGAAGTCACCATGTGACTAGTATGTGATCGGTTGCTCAGTGACTCCACTGTGAAGTCACTATGTGACTAGTATGTGATTGGTCGCTCAGTGACTCCACTGTGTGACTATTTTGTGACTACTGATTTTTTTGGACTTCAAAATGACGTCACACAGCCGCTTTTGCGACTTTGGAAAGACTCATTTTTTCTAATATTTTGTGGCAATTTCTTTCCTGAAACATTTAATAAATAAATCCGAAAATAGTAATTCAATAAAACCTCGCAGTTATGTAGTAATGGAATTTAGTTTAATTTATTAACTTTTAAATTATTTCGTTTAAACAAGACAATATTATTTATAAAAAAATATTATTTTTAAAAATATTAGAGTTAAGAGTTCTAATCACAATGGTGAAAACTAAGTATCTGTGAGTAAAATTAACAATTTCTTTCATATCCCCATGGCATATATGTTTCGATAGCGTATGTAAGGTTTAAATTTCGGATGGGGAGGGGGACTATCCGGTATTTTCAACCTTATTGTTACTAGGATAAATACAAATGTCTCAAAATTGCTGTTTTTTAATAATTGCTTTAAGTTTTCAGATCCCCCCCCCCTTTAAATACGTCTCTGGTATGTTTGAAAGTTCCACTACGAAAAATACTTTATTTATTTTATCTAATGCATGTTTTTCCAATTAATTTCATTTATTTTTATATGAAATCCCTTTTAGGCAAAATATAGCAAAAATATAAATCTTATCCCTCATACCTTAATATATATCATACCTCACATGTCGCACATTACAAATTTATTTCATAACCGAATAAAAAATTTCAATAAATCATTAGTTTTTTCGGATGAATACCTAAATAAAACAGCACATTATCTCCTGAAAATAATTTATGTGGAAAAAGAAAGATTTCCAAGATTTTTAATGTATATTTATTAATTACGATATTTTTTATATTATTTATAAAATACTCACAGAATATAAAATTTATTTATAAAATAAATATATATATTTATATATAAAACTTATTTATAAAATACTCACAGAAAATTTTTTAATTTCCAAAAGAAGCCGTCAGAACTAGCTTTTGCAGCAATGAGTTTACTTTTAAAGTTTCCCGAGCAAGGTAATCACAGCGTTGCGGTAAGAGGCTGGGCTATTAACCATAAGATCCATGGTTCGATTCTGGACCTCAACTTTTTCTTGCCTGAGAGTTTGGTGCTGCCATCTGGTGTATATTTTCGGTAACTCTTTTTCCCCAATTTTTTCGCTGTCGCAAAACTGTCCCATCGTGACTTCTCTGAACGGTCGCAATGCGACTACACAGCGAGAGGACATAGGGACTCTGGCGTGACTTTGCTGCAGAGTCGCGGCGACTGTTTGTCACTCTATTGTGACAGTATTGTGTGGTCGCATTTCAGTCACAGGGGACTGTTGTGCTATTAGGGATACTTTAAAAAAACTAAATTTCCAAATATACCCGCATTTGTGATGATAGTAAATAAATCTCAATGACAATCATTCGAAAAAAGGGCAAATTTATTGAGGCAGCAAGGTTTCATACATGATCAGTGCTACGAGTGAGCAAGTAGACTTGAATCATTCGACTTTTTAAGATTTTATAACTCCTAACATAATGGGCTTTAGCCGAGGAAGGTTCCATTTTCGGAGGGGGCCACTAGACTTTTTAGATTAGCTTAAATTGTTCAAAATGCAAACTGAATGCGTGAAATCCAAGGTCGGTAGAGCGAGATGACCCTATGACCCATTCGCTGGAGCTGCCTTTGTATTTAGCAAAATATGATAGAGTTTTTACAAAAACACCGTCTTCACAGAAAAGTGTTGTGGTTGTAAAGTGAAATTGTACAAAAGTGGTCACTAAAGACCGATAGTCTCTTAGCCAAGGAGGTCACTTTAGTATATTCCAGTGTATATGGAATGGTGAGACATATTCTTTGAAAGAAGAACTTTATTCACACTCAAATTTTAAAAAAATAATGCTTTATGGTCGAATTTCGACCACTGGAAGACAACTAGTATATGTATAAATAACATAAAATGCAACTGAAAAAAACATCAGACAAGCACTACATTCGAAGCCCACATGACATTTAAGCAAACAATAATAAATTAGAGAAGAATGCATATTTGTAATACTCTGCAATACTCATCAGGCACCTCCTGCAGAAGTTTAGTAATAAAAAGAAAAATTGCAAGACTTCGGTAAGTGCCTTAGCTAAATAGCTAATCTCTTCAACTGGGGCACTTTATCGCTAAAGAGAAAGCGTGTGGTAAAAACGACTAGGCAGCATGAAGAAATCCTAATTGTTGGCAGACAAAAAAAGACAAAATATAGTTGCTATCACAAAAAAAAAGAATGGAAATTTACAAAATTAATAATAAATAAATAAAAGCAGGAGCAAAGAAATCATGCAGCTAAAGTATGTGAAACAATATTGAAAATAATTAGCAATAGAAATAACAGTCGGTAATGCTTATTACATATAAACAATTACATAACAAAAGAAGGTTTGGCTCAAAGCAATTACATTAAAGATTATTAAAAGATCTTGCGAAACTGATTTTGAATTTAATCTATTAATCTGGAGATGGATCCTGAAGTGTGAAATACCGCATGTTATCAAAACTGAGAAAGATTTATCAAATATTAAATAATCCTATAAATGAAATTCAGTAATTAAATAATTTTAGTACTTATACATACTAAATGTGTACACATTAAACAAATTTAAAAATTTAAGTTAGAACATAAATTAACTTAAAGAAGGCTGTTTCTAATGTTCACAAGTAGCCACCAGAAAATTAATATTGACTTACCATTAAAATATTTCTTGAACCCGCACCAATTTCCGAAACGATGCGAAGATGGAAATAAGTAACCGTCCATTTTCTAAGTGGTGCTGTTTACAATGTAAAAACATGCTACTCTTCCATTTTGCTAATACATTTGCCTGAATTGGTAAAAATTTGAAAACTGTTTTGGAATGAAATCCTTTTTTACACATTTTCACCGCTTCGGACGCTTTGTGCAAGCCAGGGCATTATCAAACGGGGCTTGCCTTGGGCGGTGGACTTTTTAAATGGTTCTAATGCGTATTCTCTTAACATCTGGGGGAAAAAAGTACTCGATCGACAGCCGCTGGTTGGGCCCGAAAGCGTAACCTTCACATTTCAGCCATCTATCATTTCAGTGTCTTCTACACTCGGCCATGGGGGGGGGGGGGCTTTCTGATGCTTCAGAAGACTTATAAACACTTACTAACCACTAAAGAGGAATTTAACTGTCTCGAGTCTTTGCCTTTGATGCATATGTGCCACAATTCAGGAACAGCGAATCAAACGTAGCATGCATGAACGGTGAATAGATCAAATAATGTACGACACATGAACTGCTGCATGAAGTAAGTAACTAAACAATTCACACACAAAAATTTTCTCTTCCCAAACCATACATAAAGAATGAATGTTATTCCCCAGGCAGCTATGTTAATATGATTCTCTGTTTTTGTTTTTTTGTTTTTTTTTCCTTTATACGTATTTTCAATTCCTATCGGTCACGCAACAGAACACGAAATGAACGGAATTGTTCGATTAAGGTAGTAGATAAATCGTAATACTGTCTAGAAAAATAGGGAAATGTACTATTCCATTTTTTATCCTACATTTCGTAGTTTAAAATGTGTATATATCTAGAATGCCCGTATATTCATAACTTCAAGTTCATGATTTCCTTTTGTTTTCGATGCTGTAAAAATTACAGTGGAACACGCAAGCAATGTTTGAATTTTATTTTATTTTATTTTTTCGACGCTCTCACTATAAAAAAAGAGTGTAGCAATGGAATCAGAGGAGAACCCAGGAGGGTATTCATCCGAATCAAAAATATTAATTTTTGTACACTAAATTATAATAACCAAATTCTTCAGTTTAAAAAAAAAATCTGAATTTTTCATCAAGGCACTCCCATCTTTAGCAAATGCCCCTCGCGTGGGATTGCCATAACGCAACTGAACTGAATTTTCCGACATCTTCCTCCACACAAAGTTTTAGTGGGTGCTGTGCGCCTGACCAACGCCTCCTAAACATAGACAGCCTTACAACTTCTACGTCACTCCGCTTTGACATCATCACTGGGCCTACGAAAATGACGTAAGCACAGCTTTCATTTCACAAAGTAAAACTATTTAAAATTTCTGGTAAATGCTACAAATATTAGAAAACTTCTTAAATTAAACATCAAAATTAAAATACCTTTCTCATACAAAATTATTCATTCTGATCTATTTCCTTATCATATTATCTAATTAGTCATGGTTAAAATCTGCCATTTGTCGTAAAATTATATTTTTATCTTAAATTATTAAAATATTGCTATTTATGGGTAAAGTCATAAGAAATTTTAATTTTTTTTTTTTTTTTTTTTGTGTGAAAACAAAATTTTTAAATGCAGTCCTACAGATGACGTCTCCTTGGTGACGTAGGAGTTGTAAGGCTTTCTGTATCTAGAGACGTCGGCATGACCAACACCTTCTAGAAGTAGAATGCTTAACGACTGAAACTTTGACGTCATCACAGTTGTATCTTCAAAAAGTAAAACTATTTATCATTTCTGGAGGATGCTCCAAATATTAGACAATATCTTAGATTAAAATATCTTTCTGATACAAAATAATCCATTGTGATCTACTTCTGGATCATATTATACAATTAGTGATATTCAAAAATTGCCATTTGTCGTAAAATTAATTTTTTTTAAATCTTAAATCATTAAAAAGTTTTATGGGTGTGAACATGCACCACAAATTAAAATAGATATACTTTGTGAAAGTAAAACTGTGATGACGTCAAATCTTCAGTTGTAAGGCTTTCTATATCTAGAGAGTTTTGGCCTGACAATGATTCAAAGGCACACAACCTAGGACCATGAGTGCACCAGATTCAAATTTAGACTCAAAGTGAACTGGCTGCCGACGCTACTTGGGTTAACGATTAAATTTCCGGTTACCAATTCCTCTCTGACTACTATCCAGCTCTTCTCTACCAAGACCTGGGGTATCTTCGCCAACTTCGAGGGAGAACCTTGGTGTTTTTTACTTTAAAAACATGAATTTACAGGAAAGATTAAGGATTGCATGTTTTTTCACACTATATATGTATATTGTTCTATAAATTACTGGTTGATGTAAATGTAATAATAGCATATACTTTTAACTGCACCTGCTTTCTGAATATCTGAATATCTGAATTCGTTTACTTATGTTCTTAGTTAAATATTGATTTTTAATTATTTTAGAAGACATGTTAACTATTAGGAAAATATTGTAAAATAGCAGCAAATTGCAATTTTCTTCTTTTTACAATTTTATAATATTTGGCAGGGGCGTAGCCAGAAATTTTTCATGGGGGGGGGTTACGACTACTTCAACTCACATATATGCATATATGTGTGTGATAAGGGAGTGACGAATATACATTTTGTATGGCAAAAAATTCCTCATGAGAAGGGGTGAATTCTGGTGTTAGGGGGTTATGACCCCCCTAACACCCCCCTTGGCTACGCCCCTGATATTTGGCTAATTTTAAACAAGACATTTCTTTTAACTACACCTGAAAATTCATACAGCACATATTTTAGAATTCTGATTTAATTTATTTATGTACTTGGTTAAATAATATTAAATTGTGATTACTGTTGTGGAATTGCTAAATATTATAGTTTAAATGAAAAAAAAATTATTATCTTTGTAACTAAATATCAGGTAGAAGAACGAGGACTTTAGTGAGTGAAAACCGAGCTAAAGAGTGTCCGTATCTGAGGATCGAATGTCTATATTTGCAAGGTTATAGAACTGATATTGATTTGACTCTAAATTGGAAGTACATGTTATAATTTTTTGTAATGAAGAGTACTCTAGGCAGCTTTATTTCTAAAATATCATCGGGATAGATACATAACAGTAAAACCCTCCTCCCTTCTGTCAGAAATTCTGCTAACGTCACTGATTCAAAGCCACATAACCAAACATCTTCACGCAAAGGGATGAAGCAACATCTTATTAATATGTAGCAATAAACATTATATGCTCAACTTTAACTATTCCTAAACTAAACATCCAAACTAGTAACTGATTTGAACGAACTTTTAAGTCCCACAAAGAATAAGAAGTGAGTGGTATTCTCGTGAGCTTTAAATATACTTGTATAAACAAATTTCTTACTCAGACATTACACCCGATTCGATTATAAAAGTACTGTATATGAAACCCAGATACCCTTCGTGTAGGTTTGCCAAAATATGCACAGTAGCAACAACAACAACTAAGGGGAATAGCAACCTAATTACCTGTTGTGAGATAATAAAAAAAGGAGGATTTCATCATTGCGTGTTCGTCTTGCATGTTATTGTCTCAATCTTACACTACAGACGGAAGCGGCAGAGAACTTTATTGGAGTATGTTTAAGTAAAGACAATAAATACATTGCGGTTGTTTTGAAAGAGTTTGAGTAATTGTCAGTAAGTGAAATTCCAAATTAGGAGTTTAGTGAAATATTCGTTTCCTTTACGGTAATTCTAATTGCATGGTATACTATTCATATACTGGATGGTTATAGTTAAAACTTCCTTTATAAACAATACTCTGAAGATAAAACGGCACAACTGTACACGAGATGAGTTCAAGGATGTTTTTCAAGCAGTTTCAGAAATGTTTTCTAGGTGGCGCTTTGCATGAGAATTCAGCCCGGTATATGACACTAATTACTACTAATATAATTAGTTAATAAATGTTCAAAAACTATTGAATTAATGCTAAAATTGTTTATATATTTCGAGTTAGTCTTTTCTAACCTTAAACTTGCTGTTTTTCCATTCAAAGCGAAACTTAGTGAACGAAAAACATGTACTTATTATTTTTATTTTTTTTAGATATTCTTCGAACGCATCTCATATTTAGTCTGCAGGCCAAATTTGGTTACAATCCGTTCTCCCATTTTAGCAATAGCGCCCTGCTTATAGGAGAAGTTTCATTATATAACCGCCCGTACGTCTTTTATTTGAGTTTTTGAACAAACTATTACTTTACAGTAATTCGAGAATTACGTTTTATAAATTTATGCTGTAACAATGATGCTTACAGAATATTTTTTTAAAGATAAATATTTAATAGCAGCTGGCATGTATGAGTTTGCAAATCGTAAGTAACATTGATCTTTTGGAAGTACAGTCGAAACTGCTTCATGGAATATCGGTTAAAGAAATACTCCGCTTATTGTAATAAATTTTCAACGTATCAAACTATAATAATAGGCCAATGTGACCCCGGATAATGGAATACCCCGCTTAATAAATTTTCGAGGCAAATTGGCTATTCCATTAATCGGGTTAGACTATGTTTTCAACTAGTCAAGATGATATGATAAATAAGAAAGGAACTTCTGAATAAATAATAGGCAACAAATTGAGATTTAAAACTTATTGCAGTTCTCTGGTTATGAAATTAAAATACAATAAATTCAGAGTCATGATTAACGATGCGATTGCTGCATTAGTTATTAATTTAATTAGAATAGGACATTACAACAACAACAAAAAATAAAAGCTATTCGGAGGACAGTTTTTGAGTTCTTGTCTAGATACATCGCGCATTTGGTGATCTAACTGTCTGGAGTTTTGGGCAGTTTTCACAAGCTGTAACGTGAATACGCGATAGAAGCCTTTAAAAAGTCCTCCGCCCAAGGTACACACTCCCTTAAGCAGATAGCCTTCTTGTAGTTTTGCCTTAATCAATAATGTATAACATTAGCCAATAACAAATTAATCCTTTGTGGCCAGCAGCCCAATTTTGCAGAAGTTACCCCGGGGACCAAAATTGCCACTGCGTATTTCTTTTTTTTTTTATTTTTATTTATTTTTTTTTTTTTTTTTGAATGATCGCAAATTTTCAATGCTAAGCTTATTTACATGAAAGTCTATAAAATCATATTGTGTTTCATACTGATTAGTTACTGCATGATAACGCCATATATACGCGTATTCGTCACGCTTTGCAGTAAATTTCGCCATGAATCGTACTGAATCACCAGAATCGACATGAATCGATTCTGCGTTACCCGTGCGGAAAGGATTAAGCAAATTTTTTGAAAAATAACAACCAGAAATCAAAAATACTACTGATAATGAGCAATTAGAACACAACCACAACATGCTCCTTTATAGCTCATCACCACACCTTCTTTGCCCTCTACTGCAGCCGAAAGTAATAATAAATAATGATAATATAACGGACCAGAATTTGCTACATAAATAATATATTTAGTATTAAAAGCCTATCAGGAAGAGAAAAGCAACTCAGTTCGCAAGTTTCACGGAATACACTGAAAAATCTTCTGCCCGAAGTCTGCTCGGGCCTCACATATTGGCACGTTTGGATTGGCAGGCAACATTAACAAGGAATTAGTAACAAAATCCGTTCAATAAGCTCGAAAATGTCACAAATAAGTGTGTAAGTGTAAGCAGCATTTTGATAAAATTGTTATAACCCGCGAAATAATTTTATTACTCCAAGAGAGAAATTAAGGTTGCTGAACTCAATAGATAAATGCTCTCGTAGATAAGAAACTATCTCACAGTAGTAAACTTATTATAAAAAAAAAAAAAAAAAAAAACAGATTAAAGTACAAAACAATGTTTGCAACTAAACCTTGAAGTCTTTAAAAACCCAAAAAAAAAAAAAAAGCCTCGAAGAAAATGTATTTTAGAACTCTATGCTGCTGTTCCTCGCGGAATTCTCGATTTTTGTTGCGTATCAAATTGGTATACTATTGCTAATTTTTACTACTGTGTCTAATGTTTTAAAGTTTTATTTATGGTTCTGTTGCTATTGATTTAGAATTGAAAATTTACTACGTATTAAATTTCTTAATTTTTATAACATTTACAAAAGTGTGTTTAGAATTTGTACAGTTCCTTTATTTTTATTAACCTTAATTAAAAACAACCAGTCTTTTTTATAATTTTGCTTTTCGTAGGTATATCGATAAAAGTTCGCGGAAGAGCAGAGAATTTGGTAAGTACACAAAAAATGTAAATAATTGTTAGTGCATCACGTTTAAAGTAATAAAGCTAATGAAATGAGTTTTAGCTTCATGATATTTAATCACTTAACGTATAAACCATAGGCGTCCAATTATTTCAAACTTTCGTATTGATTTTGAGTTTTTGCGAATATCTTTGTAAATGTTTATTCTGGCATCTCTCAAAAATGGATAGAGTTAATCTAATGAAATTTGTTTACACGATAGATAACTATTAAAACTATAGGTGTTGATTTTTTAAAAGTTAAAACAGTTTTCAAAATTTGCATTTTTTTTTTTTTTCATTTTGTAGAGGGGATAGACATTACTTTTAGGCGTCTGGCGATAATACAATAGTTAGCTATTCAACCTAAAAATTGGACGTCGATTTTTTTATTCGTTTTTTAGATTGTTTGAAAATTGAGCAAAACTTTCGTAAGACTTAATGTTAAAATATCTACAGTTGAATAATTTTTCAATTCTTCCGAATTAAAAAATAATTATAATAATATTTTGAGAAAATTTATCTTACAAAGAGAATGAAGCGAAATTTTGTTGCAGAGTAGGTGGTGTATTTAAAATACAGTCTTTTAAATATCCTTACAGTTTTTTTTTTTTGAGGTATGATTTTGAAAAAAGACACAAGTAAGATCATTCATATGTAATCAAATCAAACACTGCAGTGTAAAATATTGACTGCTTTCCATTTTTCAGACATTCTCTTTTCAATTTAATATTCGTTTGCACTTTTTTTCGATGACTTTAAATGACTTCTTCGCGTTAAAAGCTCATTCCACTAAAAGAAAACGTTAATATTGAAACTAAAACTTTTTCGCTTTATTACGCTTACAGTTGTACTCAGCAATCTGCAACTTTCTAATCTGTAATCTTTTGATCGATTGGCGATTCAATCAACCGTCATGCTTCTGGTAGTTAAATCGAGCGATGGCAACAGCTGTACTTTATCGGCGTTGCAGGCTAATAAACCATTTTTTCCCCAACCATGGCGAGTTAAATGGTTGACCATTCTCGATCAGCTACAAGTAAAATAAAATAAACAATGACTGCACTGCGTGTAAACATTTTGACTGAAAAAGAAAAACATTGAACTCTAATACCTATCAAAATCCTATTATATATAGTTACGCTGATCTCTAACTCTCTAACAATCCGATCCGACCACTTCAAAAACAAAACTTTTACCGTCATTAATCCAAACAGATTAAAAAGTTATTGTCTAAAACTGTAAAAAAATTCACACCGTTTGCACGATCTGCTTGAAATTTTTCATAATTATGTATAAAAATGTAGTAAACAATCTGCACTCCTTTAAAAATCTGAAAATCCACTCGTTCCCTCATTTTTAAGCGATTTTTCGATCTTTTCAGTTACATTTTATTTCCGAGAGTCAAAAAAAGTGAATCATTTTTACGTGACAAAATGAGCTGTCACAAACGAAAATGACGTCATACAATAGCGATTCCAATTCCTTTAAAATAGTTTTTCCAGATTACATAGTTTAATTTTTTTGCCACAAATAAATCGTCTGCTTGGATAGAAAAATGGCTTGTGCACAAAACGAAATATTTCGAACGCGAAAAGTTTTCGCTCGTTTCTAGAAGAGCATGCAATTCGATTTAGGTATAATAAAAATTGAATATGGAGTTATTTATTTTAGGCGTTCGAAGATTAAATATATTGAGTGTAGACATATTTTCGTCAAATGTTTTTTCTACCACCCGTTGTAATTGCCTCCACAACGGGCTTTGACTTGTTGTATCCAATAGTTTAATAAAGTAGAGCAGCGCCTTTGCCAATTTCAGCTGAGCGATGTTGCCACACAGAATGAATAAATTTTCCCACTCGCCGGGAAAATAGGAAGAGAGGCGAGAAAAAGCGTACAAGTCAGGCTGTTAAGTTTGCTTTTCCGTGAGCACACGGGAAACTGTCCGTAAATGTTGAAGGTCACTTCTCAGCAAGAGGTAATTATTTAATAACAAAAGAAAGGAAGGAAAGAAAACAGTAAAGAAGAAATAAAAAGGGCGAATTATTAGGAACTGCTTTTGGCATCTTCTTTACGTCACGATGACGATGAAAAAAAGTGTAGTATTTGTGAAGGTGTTTATTACGCTTCTAATTATATGGTTAGGTTAGTAGCAGTAAATCGCATGTAAGTAATAACATGTGCCGGCATTGCTAAATCAATCTCAGTTAAAACGTCTGAATAAAATCGTATTATTCTAGGTGAGACAATAATTTTTCGTAGGTTTGGGCGTGTTGGCGGAAAGATTTTTATGTTAGTTAACCCTTTAACGCGCAGTGTTCCCGCTCTGGGAACACCAAAGTCTGACGTTTTGACTGTTGCCTGTCAGGAAGAATAGATTTGATTTCTATAAAAAATAGTTGCGGGTGACATAGCTCCCACGTAAAAGAATTTTCACGATTATTTTTAACAGCATTGACATCTGCTGAAAAATGGAAGACTGGTAGAACAGCTGGATAGACTGCCCAATGCTGAAAAAAGGGGAGCCGTTGCCATCGCTCGACTTAACTACCAGCAAGATGGCGGACCATCGAAACGTTCATCGCGTGCCGCAGATCTAGAGACCCTTTTTTTGACGACAACTGGCTGTGCGGCACAGCCAGCTGCGTCAAAAAAAGAGTCTCTAGATCTGTGGCACGCGATGAACGTTTCGATGGTCCGCCATCTTGCTGGTAGTTAAGTCGAGCGATGGCAACGGCTGCCCTTTTTTTCAGCATTGGGAAAGGGTTGCGCCTCAAAGGGATAAATGCAAGGGGATAAAGGCTTTCGACTTTGTTCGCAGAATAATAAAAGGACTTGTAAAATTTAATTTATGGCTTAATAGTTATGCAAAGTTTAATAACTATGTTTGTCATAGCTACATGATGTGGATACTAATACGGATAGATTAAATTTTATGAATAAAATTAAACTTTAATCAGGCATTATAGTTTAAATCAGACTTCCTCAAACTTTTTCTATGATGGAGCACTTGAAAAGTCTAAATTTTGTAGCGTAAAATAGCGTAAATTCGTGTATTAGGCTAAGGCAGTGGTATATTTTTCGACAGCTTTTGTACGAAAATTAGTGGCACGAATTCATGAGTATAAGAGCACACGTGCGTTAAGGAAGACACCCAAATATGAACTTCTGCTTAAGACATTTATTTATTTGTTTGTTAAAAATGTCGAAATAAATTTTTACAGTATTTTCCCCGTGTTCTCTTTTCAACAAGTTCGAGTTTGTTTGTGCTTTCAACCTTGCTTTAATTTTGAGTGATGCCTGTCAACTAAAATAATGTGTCTCTCAGCCAAAAGCAATTTTATCTTCTCCCATCCTTCTTGTTTATTTTTGTTTCCACAAAAATATGAATTTGGACTTTCAAAGTCATTTCGACACTGTAAAAGACTGCTGCGCGGTTGAGAGAGGTATTTTGATATTCTTTCATCCAAATTAAATTATGTGTGTTGATTTTTGCGCTTAAACTAACAATATTTGACGCAGTTGAACTAACAATCGCTTTTAACTACTTGTAAGAACGAATATGGAGTGTTCAGAGATCGATCAACGCCTCCTAGATACAGAAAGCCTTACAACTCCTACGTAACCAGCCTTTGACGTCATCATTAGGCCTACATTTAAAAGTTTTATTTTCACAAAATAAAACTATTAAAAATTTCTGATGAATGCTAAAAATATTAGAAAATATCTTAAATTAAAATACCTTTCTCATACAAAGTTATTCATTATGATCTACTATTTCCTTATCATATTTTCTAATTAGTCAGGGTTAAAAACTGTCATTTGTCGTAAAATTATATTTTTTATCTCAAATTATTAAAATATTGCTATTCATGGGTGAATTCTTAATAGTTTTATCTTGTGAAAGTAAAACTTTTAAATGTAGGCCTAATGATGACGTCAAAGGCTGGTGACGTAGGAGTTGTAAGGCTTTCTGTATCTAAGAGCTGTTGGATCGATGCAGACGAAATTTTGGTCTGTTTTACGGCCCATTCAAAAATTTCCAATCGATTAAAACAGCCCCTTCACAAAAATACAATCGATTAGAACAACCCTTCATTGGCATTTCACTGTACATTTTAGTTTGTTTCGTCAATTATTTTAGGACAAAAAGTGGCTTAAAAAATTAGTATAAAAATTCACAGAAATAAATATGGAAATTCACAAAAAGAAACAGTTTTCACAAAAATGGGACCCTGGAAAAAATTCCTGGATCGACCCCTGGTATTTAAACGCCATCTAAGATAGGTCTAAATTACATAACTAAACATTTTAATATTGTTTAAAAATTGGTTCTTTTTAGGTTTTGGTAAAGTTTCACTATTTTCAGTTTTGTAAAATGATATCAAATCCCTGTAGATATCAAATCCCTGTTCATTACAGGACATTTCGTCCGGTTTATTAAACTTTCAGGACTCCGATTTTGTTCAAATAGAGCAAATTCAAGTATACACATAAATGATGCAACTATACCATCAATAGCCTAATCAATTTTTTACGGGAAATGACGTGCTAATAAGTAAAGGATTCTCGTGGAGCTATGTCATCCAAATTATTTTTATAGAAATCGAATCCATTCTTCGTGACTGGCAACAGTCAAAACGTCAGAGTTTGGTGTTCCCAGAGCGGGAACACTGCGCGTTAAAGGGTTAATAACGCTCTAATGCTAAGAATGCTCTAAATTAAAGTAAATAAAAAACTTTGTAAAAAACACACATAAGATGTTATAAGTAAGAAGATACGCACGTTTCGACCAAAAATTGTTTTGGCCTTCATCAGTCCATATCTCTTTTCAGTTCCCTGTGTTGCTTGAGACGAAGGGCTTGGACTGATGAAGGCCAAAACAATTTTTGGTCGAAACGTGCGTATCTTCTTACTTATAACATCTTATGTGTGTTTTTTACAAAGTTTTTTATTTACTTTATTGTTTAACACCAGTATTTTGAGTGTTTTTTCCAATTCTCTAATTTATCAGCTTACAGCGTAACAAGCGAATTAGCAATCACGTAATTAAATATTAAATTTCCCCCATATTAACTTAAAAATTATCAAAAAATAAAAGCTGACAATTTGTAAGTATCATCACTGAACCTAAAATTGAAACATACACGTTGGAAAGGGGTGGGGTATAACCCCCGAAGCTTCGGTTCAAGCAGTAGCGGATGCAAAATTTTTTGGGGAGAAGAAGTTAATTATTTTAAAACACAGCTTGTTTAATGGAGAAAAATGTTTCCCTTAGCAATGTTTTATGTGTAATAGGACATCTGCATTAGGATTTAGAAATTAAATGTGGGAATACAGCCGATTATCTACGCGAGAAATCTAGGCTGGGAGGGTTGCCCTCCATGGGGGACTTCCTAAGGGATCCTAACTCGTATTTACGCGAAGTTTCGGATAAAACCATGGAAAACTCCGAACGCGTCGACGGACGCGACCTGGGTTTGAACCAGGCACCTTCCGTCTCCCAGTTGAGAGCGCAGTGCGCTCGGCCACTAGTGGGACCATAAGATTTAGAATGAAACATTTTCTCCTTTCTATCAAGGTTACTGTTTTCGAGTTTTTGGTTTCGGTTTATTCTAGATTCGAAGCCCTGATACATAGAGTTCGGTATTTCTTATATCAATTAGTAAATACTTCTATATACAATCACTTACCATAATGTAAAAACTGGAGCAAGAAATTTCAGCTAAAGCTTTATCAAAAAACTAGTTTTTCAAAGGCCCAATATTTATAGCAATATACGTATGTGATGCTGAGAGTTAATTCAGTTTTCGGCTGTTGGCGAAAATCAGTTGTCAAGAATTAAGCATAACGTTCGGGTACTTTCATAATAATTTTGACACTTTAACATAAACACTGAAAAGTTTCTATCTACTAGCAAAAACACGTTGGATAAATATTACTCGTAACATAAAAATAAATTAATAATTTTGTATTCCTAATGCTTTATTTTTAAACTTTACGAAGTTTTTTTTATTGAATTATCCAAGGAAGAACTTTACTACAGCGACCTAAGTGTTTCAGATAATTTTAAATAAATGAACAAATTTAATAAACGGAGCATTCAGCTTCCGTAGCTCGTTGAGGAGAAGTACAGAGTAAAAAGTAATTAACAATAAAAAGGGAAGAAAAGCTATTATTTTATCTTAAAATTAATTTTTTTTTTTTTTTTTTGGTATTTGAAGCAGTAGGCATAATATTAAGCATACGGTTACAGTAGGCTATTGACTACCGCGAGGGCGCGTTTCAAGAACTCTCACGGAAGTGAAAATTTTGCTTTATGCGATAGGGTGTATATACGACATTTAGAAACATATACATGGTTATTTTAGGCACCAATAAACACCCCCTAAAACAGGTTTAAACCATTCCCGAACTATATGCAGTCAACTGCGGTTACGGTGAACCTCTGGGGACCGGCAAATTTCGTTCATAAAAGAACCGATGTTTAAGTTCACTATAACGGAAGTCATGGTTCACTAAAACAAAAAAATGCATGTTTACACATTTCTAACGTATGTGAATCGGGATTAAAGAAATAATTTCGCAAAGCCGAAAGTGCACTATAGCCAGGTTAACTATATCCGGAGTTGGCAGTAATATGATTTCCCACATAAAGTAATGAATAAATGCATTCTGACATTCTGAGGCTTATTACTGCAGAAGAAAATCTCGTGCTGGGCGGGAAGTTCATTTCAGCTCTAAGATAGGTACTCTTCAAGAACTCGGCTAAAATTCAATTCGCGTAAGTCAAATCGCGTTGCAGCGCGAGTCCACTGTATTGATACTAGTGAATTAGATAATAATAATAAAAAGAAGAAATTTTGAAATTTTGAGAATTCACCCATAAATTATACAACTCAGTGTCTTTTTAAGTATATATAAGTATATATAAGTAATTGTAACTCAGTATAATATTAAGTATTATAAGTATATATATTAAGTATATATAAGTATATATAAGTAATTGTAACTCCATAAATTGTACAACTCAGTACCTTTTTAAGTATATATAAGTTTCTCTGTCCAGGAAATTACTAGAATTATCTAAAAATTCACTTCGGTGATCAGTATCGATTAAGCCTTCGAATGGTAAAGGCGCGTTAAAATAAATAAAACCAAACACAATAACGACACAAGTAAAATCAAGGATAAATTTAAATAATTACCCATAACATTCAATCTTTGGACGAAACTTCCAGCATCTCGCATTTAATGGGAAAATAACAACCTTCCACAATAATGCAATCGTTTTACATTAGAAATTAGAGTGTTGTACAACAAAATAAAAACTCGCGAATATAAATATATCTATCTATCTATCTATATATATATATATATAAATATATATATATATACGAACTACTTTTTCCCCGAAATTTTTCCTTTTGCGATTGTTAAAAAAAAAGAAAGAGAAAGAAGCAAAGAAAAGGGAGAAAGAACAAAACGAAGTATACAAAAAATAATTTGAAAAAAGGGGACGAGCATCTCTCGTATTTGCTCTTTACTCACAGATTACTTAATAACATGAATAGTTTTCAAAATGATCCCCGTTTCGCCATTTAGTAGATTTAATTATAGTCTACCTTCTCGAGGTTTTTGAGCTCAAATGCGCTATGCATGGATTTTTTTTTCAGCAGTTATGTATAAATGATGAATTCTAGTGAATAAATGGCACATAGATGTGCGTGTACCCGATCCCTTCGTTTCAATTACTCATATAATCACGCCCTTGAAAGTAGAAAAAAAAGATTGTTTTATTTAAATAATGCCCTTATGTACAAATTTAAACAAAACAATGACAACAATTAAGCTCTATGTTTTCTGAAGTAATTGACAACCTAAACCGTTGTAATATATATGTACGAATCGTTCTCGAAAAATGTTACAGATTCCATTCGAAAAGCAAATTGTCAAGAAATTTTATTTTTCTGAAACTTTTAACTATGATTGACGAGAGAAATATTTCATTTAACAAAAATCGTAAAATTTTCGAACAGTAAAAGACACAATTGATTTTAAAAATTTACTTTATTTGTTTAAAAAACGCTCGAAAGCGATTGAATGAATTTCAAATGGTTCGAATTGTCCATTTCTATTGTTTGTTATATATTTGCTGTTTTGTCATGCAAAGCTCCAAATCTCAGTGGACATTTTTTAATTAATATATTTTTCTTTTTCAAAATTCCTCAAGCTCATTTTATGCATGGTCTACATACCAAATTTAGTTACAATTCGTTTATCAGTTTTAGCTGTAAAACCTTATTGATAGGGAAGTTCCATTACAACTTCCTTGTAAGTTATGTATGCATTGTATGGCAAGATAGAATGTAGCTTAACGTTTAAGAAATTTCTTGACTCCTCCCTGTCATCCGACATTTTCACTTATCCGACGTTGTTCTGCCCATTTAATGGCCTTATTCAACTAACAATTGAAATGAGAATTAATCCAAACACGCTTGTTATAGTCAAGGGTAAGATATCTTCCCGATGACGTTAACCAACACCTCCTACATATAGAAAGCCTAACAGCAGAAGCTTTTACGTCACCACTAGGCCTTCACGTAGTGACGTCATCACAATTTTACTTTCATAAAGTAAAACTATTTTAATTTTCTTCATAAAGTAAAACTATTTTAATTAATAATAATTCTGTAAAACTATTTTAATTTTCTTTAATTCAAACTATTTTAATTTCTTGAATGCTAAAAATACTAGAAAATTTCTTAAGTTAAAGATAAAAAATAAAATACCTTTGCGATACAAAACAATTCATTATGATTTATTTCCTTTTTACATTACATAATTAGATACAGTTAAAAACTTGCCCTTTGCCGTAAAATTAAATTTTCTATCTCAAATCAGTTAAATGCTGTTGTGCGTGAGTAAATTCACCAGAAATTTTAAATAGTTTTACTTTATGAGAGTTCAATGATGATGACGTCATTTTTGAAGGCCTACTAATGACGCGAAAGCTTTGTGACGTACCAATTGTTAGGCTTTCTGTATCTAGGAGGTGTTGCTTTAACATGCAAGTTGGGATTAGCTCCCGTGGCAAGTGTTCGATGAATAAGAACGTACGTCAGACAAGCGAGACTCTAGACTCACAATAATAGTCACAATAATAATAATAATAAATATCAAGAAAATAAAAATAAAAAACTTCTAAGTAACCGTTTTTGCGTCATAGCATTTTGATACGTGAATAGATGAAAATAAGTTATATAATTTAGTGGATTTAATTATCACCGATTTACAAATATTCCCATCTCCAGTGTAGTTTTGCAAAAATTTATTTTATTTTATTTATTTTGCACAGTTAGACATGCATAATGAATTCCAAGATACAATAGCTTAACGCATGGCGCTCTGAACTGGGAGATGGAAGGTGCCTGGTTCGAACCCAGGTCGCGTCTGCCGACCAAACCGTTCGGAGTTTTCCGTGGTTTTCTCCGAAACTTAGCGTAATTACGGGCTAGAACCCCCTTAAAAAACCCCCCTCCTTAGGCGTAGATCTCATGCGTTGATAATTGGTCTTAATAACACAACACAACATCCCTGCAGACATTTTCGCTTATGTGACGTTGTACCCTTTTAGTCAGATAATCGAGACTCTAGTGTAATAATAATAATAATAATAATAAATATCAAGAAAATAATAATAATAAAAAGCATTTAAGTAATCATTTGTCCCTTACAGTATCTTGATACACGAACAGTTGGAAAACAATAATGTAATTAAGTGGATTTAACTATCACCAATCTTCAAATTTTACCAAATCCAGTGTAGTTTTGCAAAAACTTATTATCTAGCACAGTTAGATACACATAATGAATTCTCATAAATAAATTGTACTTAGATGTGCGTGTGAGTCTCCTTTCATTTCAATTATTTGCATAATCACGCCATTAAATGCAGAGTAAGGATGTTTTATTCAAACAGCACTCAAATGTGCATATTTACACAAGAACAAAAACAATTAAATGTCGGTACATTCTCTGCATGAATAAATTATTTGAATCGTTTTAATATAAATAAAACATCCATTTTATTTTTCTAACGTAAGAAGTAAATATATATGTATATGTTTGATTTTTTTTTTTTTTTTTTTCGTCTCTCTTCTCCGATCTTTCAAGAAAAAATAAAATTAAATAAACACAATTAAAATAAAAGGTTGTTACTGTATTGTAAAGAACTAATATAAAAAAAAGTGTTTAAGTTACGTTAAGTTACTTAAAAAGTGTTTAAGTTACGAAATTAGTTAACTAATTAATCAAAGAGGGGGAAATGTGATTTACCAAACGTAATTGTAAAGAACAAATAATTACGAATAGGCAATTTGATGTGTGTAGGACAAGATAAACAGAAAATTTACAGTGGAACCTATCTAACGTCACCAGCCTCACGGCATATATGCAATAAATTCCAAAGTTACATAAAAGACCGTACAGAACTTATGGATAAGGATTAAAGGTTTGAGATATTAAATCCAAACAAATAAAAATTTAAATTTTTACACGGCCCCCGTACAAAAAGAAACCAGTTAGTACAATGTGCCCCCACACATTAATCAGGTGATGTACAAAACTTCAGCCTTTCTTCATGAAAAAGCTCAGAGATGAGCAAACATAACAAAGTTGGCTAGGGGAAGTATACAATACTAATAATAGCAAAAGTATTATCCATTTATGCAATCGCAGTTTTCTTTTTTAATTTGTGTACAGCCCCTTACGTCAAGTCATTTAACTCATCATAAGAATAATTGCATTATTTAATTTCATCAAACTTTTCCACAAATGAGCATCCGGCACTTTTTTAAAACTACACCGCGGTTTTCAGTTAAATTTTAGATGGATTTTACACACATACACGAACACACAAAAAAACACATTTTGGTCATTTTAAGGCAAAATAACTTTATCGCAAAAATATTGACTATGAGTCTTCATCAGTGTTACAACATTTTAAAAATACGATTATCTACAAAAAGTGAGGACAAAATAGCGACTACGCTATTAATGGGTGGAGAAGGGAAAAAAATTAATTGCTAGAATATTTATAAGGCCGATAGAAATAACACTTATCGTCAAGGTCGTTGCAAGATCACACTCTACTCACATGCTGTCGAAGATGAAGCTCAATAAAGATATTAAATTGCTTAGCTTGATTCGTGCCTCAGATTAACTGACGTAAATAAGTGATCACTGGAATTTTAAGGCAGTTCCTCGCTTGTGCAGAGCAAAGTTATTATGAAAGTACTTATAAAGTGTTTTAAACTTATTTATATAATTTTTTAAATGTAGTAATAATATTTGTAGTTGTTAAATTGTATTAACTACATTGCGACTTTTATGAGGTGTTATGCATAATATTGATTTAATGACTGACATCGATTATAGTCCAAAATATTAAAAGTACCTTGTTTTGATCTTACTGAAAAGAAAAAAAATTATCGCGAATAAGAGGCCAAAAAAATTTAAGTTAAAATAAAGAAATTAAACCAAAAATTTTAAATATGGATTTCAATTGCAGCCTAAGCCCACCAGAAATTTCAATTCATGAAATCTATTTAATATTTATATCCTAACATTCGTCAACACTCATGTGTAATAGTTTAAATATCTACGTTACGTAAGATTGCCATTCGTATCATAGTTGCCATTCGTATCATTAGACCTTAGCAAATACTCAAATAGTTCGTAAAATTGCCCACAGGCAGGGGCGTAGCCAGAAATTTTTCATGAGGGGGGTTACAACTACTGCAACTCACATATATGCATACATATGTGTGATAAGGAATGAAGAATATACATTTTGTATGGCAAAATTTCCTCATGGGGGGGTTATGACCCCTCTAACCCCCCCCCCTCCCCTTGGCTACGCCCCTGCCCACAAGAGGTATTCGGGACCACTCGCTAGTTCGTAAAATCCCAAGTGTTCGAGAAAAGAGGTTCTTAAAAACGACTGTCAATTGCATACGGAAAAATTTTTCATTAGCGTTCTATTGGAAAAAAGGAACTGTGCATTCAAAGTAGGCGATACCCAAATTCATAAATGCTTTCAAAGTTGTGAAATGAACAGGCTCACCTGAACGGATGTGTACGGTATTATGCAGTTATCGATAATTTAGAATTTTAAGGGGTCATCCACTAATTACTCTAATCTTCTTGAGAAGAATTTTTTTTTTTCTAACGCGCGGGTACTTTGCCGATTAGGCATTGTCCCTGACAACGGCTTCAAGGTGTTGGCCACTTTATTATGGGGGCACCTAGTAGGTGGGCCAACGTCGCCGCCTATGAAGGGAAGGACATGACAACCACGCCCAGTCGGGAATCGAACTCCAAGGTGCAGACAAACAAACTAACTAAATAACTAACGGGCAGTTTACACATTGCTTTATTTATATAATTTCGGGGACGCATCCAGAAAAAAATTCGGAGAGGGTCCAAACGGTAAAAATGGCAGAAAATTTCACAAAAAGATTTCACCATTATCATTTTAGTAACAAAAATCAAAATTTCGTAAGTGGTGGTGGAGAGGGCTGTGGACGCGCTAAACCCTCCCTTAAATACGTCCGTGTCTCTATCGTATTCTCAAACAAAAATACATACAAGCACAATACTGTATTTTCTAAGGAAGTACTCAGTATTTTTTAACCCCTTTCCCGAAAACCCAGCTTTTCACAAACTCGGTGACTCTTTGGTTCACATTAGACCGAATTTTCGGTACTCTATTGTATTTCCAAAACAATTGAACAACTGATTGGATTTCATTAAGAAGCATGAAGTATCTCTCTATTCTAAAAAAAAGTAAGGGCCGCTGTCGTTGCCGCTGTCAAAAGCTTATTCGCCTATCTTCTCCTAAACCGTGGGGATTTGAATTTCGACTAAGGTGCCCACAGATTCGAAAAATTCCGAGGAACCTGCTAAGCTGATTTAAATTTCGAAAATCGAATTATTTTAGAAGATATTAATAAAAAACTGAAAAAATAAACCGAATGGTTGCCAGATTTGGCATAAAATCATTCATTCCTTTGCAACAAAGCGTTTCCAAGTATCTAGAATCGCGTGAAATTTACAAACATGAGTTAGAATTACGCCTATTTTACGCCAAAATAAAAACTATATGAAATAAGTAACTCAAAATGTGTTACACAAAGTTGACAATTTTCAAATAGTAAGTTCGCTTAGACAACAGTTTAGAATTAGCGATTATTCGGTTTTCCAAAACAGAATAACTAATATCTTGAAAATGAAAAATAATTAAAATGCAGATTATTTTAAAGCCGGTTCGGTCCAGCTGGATTATTTGCTACCAGTAGAAATATTTGGCGGCGTTAACTATGCCATTATAGCAGTTATAGTACACTTTGGATATTTGCTAGCGCGACGAGATGGTATAATTCGTGGTGCTAAGTACGCCAATCTGCAAACGATTATGTAAATGAAAATATGGATAACGGTTTTCCGTTAACCTTAAATGAACACTAATTATAGGTTGTGAGCATGTGTAAATCGACAAATAATGAAAAGTCGCCATTGGTGGCAAGCTATCCTATCTGTTCCGTAGCTTTTATTACTTGCAAGGTGTCCAATAGGTTTTACATTATTAAAAATACAGCTAAAACAGATGTTCTGATTTTATTACGCTTTAGCTCCCAATTAATATAACATTTGAATGGTAACATTAAATATCATTGTGTTTCTGAGGAGTGCAAATAATTTTTCCAGCGATTATAAGCGGAGTCCGCACTCCAGGTGGAGTATAGCTCAGGACCCGTACAACGCGGATTCCCATAACAAAGTATCTTCGGTGTTATGAGGGGGAGGGGGTCTACTGTAGTGTGAAGTTTAAATTTTTATGTACCAATGAAGATGCAAGAACTAAGCAATGTGAGCTTAGCTCAGTAACATTCTATCTGATCCAATCTTCGGGTTTTGATTTTTGAAATTATGTCTTTTTTACGAATAAGCCTTATTAGGGGCCGAATGCCTCATACGAAAAGCGAGCGTAGCGAGTCTGGGGGCCTTGGCCCCTAGCAGTTTTATAAATTTATTATTTAATAATTAACAGTAGCAGAGGTTGCACATACTCAATGCAGAAAAAAATAAGCCAGGTAGATCCAAATAATTTGAAATTACAGAAAATCTGTTATTCATTCCAATTTTTCGTTTTTTTTTTTTTTTTTTTTTTTTTTTTTTTTTAATAAAGGAAACTCTAAGCGATATTAATTGAACTAAGAGCAGTTACGACAGAGCTGACTGTGCGGGCACAGCCAGCTGTCGTCAAAAATGGGTCTCTAGATCTGTGGTACGCGATGAGTGTTTCGATCGTCCGCCATCTTGCTGGTAGTTAAGTCGAGCGATGGCAACGGCTGCTCTTTTTTTCAGCATTGGGAAAGGGTTGTGCCTCAAAGGGTTAAAAACGGAACATTTTTAAGCAAAGCTTATCAAAATTATAATTAAAACTAACCGCCCAGGTGATTTAGTGTGGCTTAAGATCCATTCTATCACGCCTTGGGTCCGGTTTCTAATCCCGGCTTGGGCATGGATGTGAACTTGTCTGTCCCTTCATAGAAGGGACGCTGTAGGGGTCACCCACTGGGTGCCCCCATAACAAAATGTCTACAATACTTACGGGCAGTTGTAGTGGACAATGCCACTACAACTGCTAATCGTGCCCACACATGGAGAAATAAAAAATTAAAGTTACTGACTTAAATTAAGGATTAAACCAATGGACAGGCAGCTTCCAACATATTTATTATTTCACAGCTTTATTTATTTTCAAAATCAACAAAAGCAATGTTAGTTACTCGGAGAATATCCAAACTCTACTCTGGTTTCCTCCATTCTATTTTTGTAAGTCAACTATGAAAACGATTTGTTGGCTGATTCAGAATTGTAACATTGTCACAGTAGTAACTGGAAAAACTAAAATCAAAACGATTAGAAAAGAATGAATTCTGTGAACTTCTCAGTTTAGTCTCTGTGCCCATCAAGCAATGCCGTAGCCAAGGAGGTATTTTAGGGGTTCAACCCCACCCTGCACCGAAACTGAAAAAACTGCCATCAAGGGCATATCTAAGGTACGAGATATAGGTATGTGCCATAGACGTCACTTGGAAGGTGGCGTAGATTTTCATTGCAAGATAGACGCAAAAAGCTCTTGTAGCTGAGGCATTCAAAGACCCAATCTCGGAAGCAACAATGAATATAGAAGACAGAATCGTTGTCGTAGCGTAGGGGCAAAGATGGGAGCGGACAGGTTAAATTCAATAACACACTAAAATATTTATTTTTAATCACTGTCCTTAAAAAGTGAATCTAGGAGATTTTTTTACATTTGGACTTTAAACCCTCCCGGCTGAAATCAATATAAATGGTCGTTGTAAAGAAATTTTAAGAATAATAATATAAACTATGTGATTGGAATCCTTCCTACTAAGAAAAAGAGTGCTGTTTTGTTGACTGGGGCGCTACCTAGGTAGGCCACTGATTACCACATTGAAACATGAAAGCATTTTCGAAATTGTTTCTTGGAAACGGCCTTGCCACCCAATTACCATTGAAGGTAGTTAATGCATTTAGGTACAATATTTAGCTACTTATAACACTGTAAATGACTCAGTCACTCATAAAATTTACAAATTTGTCCATTGAAATGCTTCTAGTATAAAAATGATGGTCGAATACCGTCATTTTGCTATAATACGATGAATCTTATAAGGGGAAAAATCCGACCATAAAGAAAAGAAAATAGTATTTAAGTCTTGAAATCAAGAAATGTTTATACGAATTAACAAGAGACGATTTAACTTTCACAGGAAAGTTAAAAAGCAAAACGTTAAATTTTGACTGTAAATATCTTCTGACTGCCGTCTGATATTTACATGAAACTGAAATATTTAAGGAGCTACTATATGTTTTAGGGTATTCGTGGTGCGGTTTCTTAAAATAATCAACATCTGTTTAGTACTAATATAAGCTAAAACTTGTAAAGAGCTCTGTAAAAAATACACATATATATAAAATAGAATTTATTTAAAATTGTTTTATTTTGCATTAATTAGTATTTTCACAACGCTTTTAGTAGCTTTAGCCATTCATAAGATTTTAGCATTCTTATTACAAACAATATCCATTAAATATTCAAAGATTTAATACAATATCATAGCTGCCAACCGTTCCGTTCTCATCGGAACATTTCCGACCACCAATTTGTCTTTAGCAGTTTAGGCTTAAAAATAAGTCCATATTTTTAATCTTATAAATAAAAATGAAATTCTGTTTGTTTGTTTGTTTGTTTGTTTGTTTATTTGTTTGTGGATTTGATTCGTATACAAATCCACAAAAATGGACCTATCGGCCTGAAATTTAGCACAGATGTGTAAAATAATATAGAATAAACCACTGTCCACTTTAAAACTTTGAAAGTCCACCCGTTCCCGGAATTTAAGAGATT
This sequence comes from Cheiracanthium punctorium, assembly GCA_038373885.1. Taxonomy (NCBI): domain Eukaryota; kingdom Metazoa; phylum Arthropoda; class Arachnida; order Araneae; family Cheiracanthiidae; genus Cheiracanthium; species Cheiracanthium punctorium. The sequence continues at coordinate 271,611 of JAWZYV010003946.1, read as the reverse complement.
TTTTATGCTCTTCACGCAAAAATCTTTCCGTAATTGTAACCCCTGTAGTGAAAAAAGTGTGAAATAAGGATCGTGCTTGCCATGTGTGGCGATTTTGCCGAATAAAATGTCGTTCGTATACAAATCCACAAAAATAGACCTATCGGCCTGAAAGTTAGCACAGATATGTAAAATAATATAGAATAAATTGTAGTCCACTTTAAAATTTTGAAAGTCCACCCGTTCCCGGAATTTAAGAGATTTTTTATGCTCTTCACGCAAAAAGCTTTCCGTAATTGTAACCCCTGTAGTGAAAAAAGTGTAAAATAAGGATCGTGGTTGCCATGTGTGGCGATTTTGCCGAATAAAATGTTTTAAATTCTCAAAGTAAAAATAAAAGAATAATAATGATTTTTTTTTGTGAGTTTATATTCGTAAGGTTATTTTTTTTTAAATTATAATATCGTGTGAATGGGAAATCAGAGCAGGAATGTAATGCTTTACACGCAAAACAATAAGAATTGAAGATTCCCGAGGCTAATGTGTAAATTTTTTTAGTTTGGCGAAAAAATAAAATGGCTGAAATATGGATTTTGAGTAAGTGAGCTCTAGCGGTTTGCCCAGTTTTCGGCTTGGCGCAATTTATTGAGAGATTAAGGAAATAGATTTTTGAAAACAAGTTCAAAGGTTTTATTAGAATACAGCGTTAAAGTTTAATGATCCGTGAAGAAATAATGCAGTTATTAAGGGATTTCAAGCGATCTAACTTCAGAATTCTCGCCAATTGAATACATTGATTTAAGTTGGGGGAATTCCGCCAAATTTCAGAAAATTGAAACCTTCTCATTTAGTACATCGGAGTAACGATGAATAAAACACATTATAGTTGATAATTAAAAAAAAATCGGCTGTATTAAGGGATTCCACTTTTTAAATAAATGCCTGGCGGTCGAACCATTTCCCATTTTGATTGCTGCTAAGTCAATGCTTCGAATGATTCCCTGAAAAAACTCTTGCAAAATGGCGTATGTTGGCACTTTGGCGAGGCTTAGATTTGAAACTGGATTTTATTTGAGACTGGTATATATAATAACACTGGTTATAGATAAAAATGAATGTTGGTATGTGTTTATGAGGTTGAAAAACTCCAGCACCGTTGAGCACCGTTGCACCATGAAATTTGGTTCACCTAAGTCTTTTATCATGGAGAAGCTTTTTATGCTATCCGTTTTCCTCTAACTTGCCACAAGGTGGCGCAGCAGAACGTCGAATTCTATTCCGTTTAGCCGTTTGCTATGCGAATATCGTCCAACCGATTTCGATGAAATTTGGTACACGCGAATATTAGAACACGGAGAATATTTTTCACTATCCATTTTGCTGTAACTTGCCGCTAAATGGCGCTGCAAAGCATCAACTTCTATACCGTTCGACCGACCAGCATAAAATTTTTTATACTTACACATTTGAGCACGAAGAATATATTCTAACTGCGTTCCTTTTGATGTTACACACCACTAGATGACACTGCAATGCATTATTATTTTAACTCGCCACTAGATGACGCTGCAGCAGGCCAAATTCTTGACCATTGAAACGGTCGCTATGAAAATCAGTATACATAGCTATTTGAACAATGAGAATATTTTGGCGTTATCCATTTTGCTATAACTCGCCACTTGACGGCGCTGTAGCAAATCATTACTTTAATTAACTACTAGATGGCCCTGCAGTGTATCACTTCTTGACTGTGCAAATGATCGTTATGAAAATTGGTATACATAGATAGTTGAACACGGTCGCTATGAAAATCAGTATACATAGCTATTTGAACAATGAGAATATTTTGGCGTTATCCATTTTGCTATAACTCGCCACTTGACGGCGCTGTAGCAAATCATTACTTTATTGAACCACTAGATGGCCCTGCAGTGTATCACTTCTTGACTGTGCAAATAATCGCTATGAAAATAGGTATACATAGATATTTGAACACGGGGAAGAGTTTGGCGCTATCCATTTTCCTATAACTTGCCACTAGATGTCGCGTCAACACATGAACTTCAGGACTGTCCAGCCGATAGTCATGAAAATTCGTATACATCGATATCTGAATGCGAAAAATATTTTCGCCGTATCCGTTCTGCTAAAACTCGCCACTAGATTGCGCTACGCCGCATAGCCTTCTGCACCGTACAAACGATTGCCTTGCAATTCGGTATGCATGATTATTGGACACAATATAACGCGATATCCACTTTGCTATATCTGTTTATTACAATGAATAGTAATCACCACAAATCGTAATATCAAAAAGTCCATTCATTCCCGTGCGAAGAACGGGTACTTCAGCTAGTATAAAATAAAACTGTTCAAAAATATTGGTGGAAAATGTTCCGATGAAAACGGAATGGTTGGCAGCTATGCAATATTTTTTTTTTTAAATATCAATTTTACACTTCGACCACAATATTAAAAAAAATATAATATACTATCAAATTTGGCCGAGTTATTAAAAAATGCGTACTAGTCTTAAAAATACATTAGCACTATGAGTAATAAACTAAAAATATGTCATTTTGCTCCTAAATGGAAGATTTTCCTATAATGGCTTTTTTATATACATAAATTTCTTTGCTGGTTTAATCAGAGTGGGAACTATTCTTTATTAACTCCTTCGAAGTAAAATTTTAGCGATACTATGAATACAGATTTAGGGGGGGGGGGGGGGAATCAAATTATAAATAAATTGCAAAAGCAAACTAATGAGTTAATTATATAAGCCATTCAAAGCTCTGGAGCTTTAATTCCCGTAATGCGTTTTTGAAAACAGTGCCTAATGTTATTTTGTATAGAAGTCTGAATACAGTGAATGAGGAATAAGGAAGAATGCTGAAAGTGAAAAGCAATGCAGAGGCGAGAAACGGCCTCAAGCTCTAATCTGTATGGGTTGTAATTTGACTGGATGAAAATATTTTTGTCGAGAATTAGAAAATGTGCACTAGTAATAAATGTGAATATATAATTCATTAACCACTAATGTCTTTTAATTTTTTATGAAGTATCTGTATGCAACAGTCACATTTTTGCCCTAAATGTTCAGTGTCCATCACAAGGCGAAGCGATCAGAGTGGTTTAGGGCAGGTATAGGCAACCTTTGGAAAGTCGCGGGCCAAATTTTAGGATGATAGCGAAGTCGCGGGCCAAACTTTAGGATGTTAAGTCACGGGCCGTATCATTGTGATTTATATAGGGTTTTGAATGGGTTTTATATAAGGATTTGGTATGTTTCACAGGTCAGATCAAAAGCCATGGCCCATATGCGGTCTAGTGAGTAACTCTGTTCTGATTTAAACAACTACATGTCTTCGAAAGAAAAAAAAAAATTCTACAGGAAAACATCATAAAACACTATCAATAAGGAGAGAAATTCCGTTGAAAAAAAAAAAGTTGCATGAATTTTAGAAAATAATTAACCCTCTGACTGCGGACCAAAATCGCTTAAAAAATTGTGTAATTTTTTTTTTTCATATTTCAAATCTATGTACATTGGAGAATTGAAATGTGCATTTTTTCTTTCTAGAAAAGATTTTTAATATAGATTTTTATCATGAGAAACTAAGCTTCAGAAAAACCAATTTCAGATGTTATTACATAAAATTTTTTTTTAATAAATTTCAATTGAATTACAGTTAATTTCCGTTTATTACATAATATAAGAAAATGCAGCACCGCCTAACGCTTTGCAGGTTTATTGAATCATGGTCAGATTCATCGCCGTCTGAGGAGCAGTCCAAAAAATCTAAATCACTATCACTATCAAAACTAAAATCTCTTTCAGAATCTCATAAATCATCCGTAATATACACTCTGTCAATTGCTGAACGATTTCTACCAGCCACTTCTGATTAAACAAGGCGACAAATAAGTGAAGTTAGAGCATTACATACCGAGTATTACCTTCAAATGCCTCAATTTAGTGGACGACTAACGACATGGGTTGGTCAAAACCTAAATTAAACGTCTAAAACTGTATCTAATTTATTTCACTGGTTAAAAGGGGAAAACGCGGGATGCCCCTCAATACAGGAAGAAAAACACCTGCCCGCGAAAATCGCGGGATGAGCAAATTTTGCTACACTTGAGTTGCTCGTGTAAATCGCTGGACGATCAGCCAGAGGGTTAATAATCATTCTTCTAAAGAAAATGCAGCGAAATCGCGCTACGACGCGATTTGACTTACGGGAATGGGATTTTATACGAGTACGTTACGCTAACCCTTTAACGAGCGGTGTCCTCGCCGTGAGGACACAAAACTCTGACGTTTTGACTGTTATCAAAACCGAAAAATAATATTACCGAAAAATAAATTTGATTTCTATAAAAATACTCGAGGGTGACATAGTTACACGAGATTCCTTTACTTTTTAGCACATCATTTCCCGTAAAAATTGTCGATTATTTATAAAATAGTCAGAATTATTTTTAACAGCGCTGGCATCTGCTGAAAACTGGAAGAATACGGTGGAAATACATTGACATAGAAGAACAAATGGATAGACTGCCCAATGCTTAAAAAAAAAAAAAGGCAGCCGTTACCATCGCTCGCTTTAAAACTATTAGCAACATGGCAACAACTTCATACATCAAATTTATTAGAAAAAAAATAAGCAGCAGGAAATGTCGCAATAACTAAAAAATATTTTTACATGATCTTTAATTTCCTAAATAAAACACCTCATGGACGTAGCGAGAAAAAAAATTTCGGGGGGTGCCCAGAAGGTGAAAAAGGTAGAATTTATCACAAAAATGCTTGATTTATTGACATCCAATTAACAAAAATCAAAAATTTCGGAGGCGGGACGAGCAGTCCCCTAGGGCATCCCCCTGGTTACGTCCCTGAAACACACATTGTGGGTTTTTCTTTTTTTTTTTCTTTTTAAATATTTTTCATATTTTCGAAAATCCGATGATGATAAACTGTTGGAAAACGTTCATCCAAATAACTTTGCTGCCAGCTTGTACGGTTTTTCCGAAGATTTTTCACCATCATTTCTGCTTCCTTCTACAATATCGGTATACATTCAAATTTTTATTGTATTAGAAAATAATTTTGGTTTATTGTACGGAAAAACCGCTGCTATGAAGCAGTAATTTTGATTCCTTCAATTCATTTTTTTTAATTTATAGCTTTAACTGAAAATCCCATTGCGCTTCCATTTTTTTTAAATTAATAATTTATTAATTAAGCTTATAGAGAACCGTTGCGTAATTAAAGTAGCTGAGTAGCTTTAGCAGGTCGTTAGTAAGTAAACATTGCACAATTCACCTAGCCAAAGGTATCTCTGCGCGTTCATGCTCGACGACATTGAAAACTATAGAGCTAAAAATAGAAACCGCCCACTGAAAACGAACAGCAAAGATACAAAATTTATGAATGGTAAGCGGAAACTCACGCTGCTCAAATGCCAGCAGTGATATTCACAGCATGCTCAACTGGCACAAAAAAAGTAAAATAAAAATTGCATTCGCATTACCGAAAAGTAGGAAAAGGTTTCACTTACCAGATGCCGATGGAAATATGCAGATTATTCTACCCAACTGTTTCTAAATAGCTGTGATAACTTGATGAATTTATTTTCACTGTTGTCTTTTTCTTAATATATCTTTATCACTTTGCAACCTTTTTATTATTATTATTATTTAATTATTCTTCTAAAAAGAATGCTCTTCTTCTGGAGTACAAATTCTTTTCCGTTTAATGATATAATATTTAAATTCTTACAAATTGCAGACGAAATTTTTTAAATTTTCACAGGTTATTAATAAATATCCCGTCACAGTTAGAACTTTGTTTCTTTTTCTTTCTTTAAAACAAAATTCACTTAGTTTTATTTTTTAAGCGGAATTTGCTTTGCAGTTTTATGTATTTTGTCTTGATAAATGTTTATTGTAGCATAAAACTTCAATTTATTTTCAAATGAAATTCAAACAAGAGTTCAAACTTTAAATAGCACACTTCTATGCCAGTGTTTAATAGTAAAAATCATTTCTCATTCTTAAATTAGAATTTGTTGCATGAAGATCACCGTTTAATAAGTTACATTAACAGTCACATATTTTACTTTATTCCAAAACAGGTCCGGTGGTTGTTCTGCAGATTATTATTGTAAACGTTATTAATTTGAGTCCATATTGTTTATTCTACTCTAATAAATTAAATGTCTCATTTATTGCATTTTATATTCAACGATTAATTGTTTTAAAATTTAAAAATATATAATAATTCAGTTTGACACTAACAAACTGTCACAGCAGAGTCGGATGCAAAATGTAACGTGATACAGAGCCTTTTTCCTAACTTTCCGGCACTTGTATTCCAAATTAAATAAATAAATAAATAAATAAAATGCGGATCGGGCCGTCGAAGTTAACAGCTGCCCCTGTCAAACCGTTTAGTCTGCCTCACTCTGGAGCACTTGCCAGACACTTTTCCAACTCCGTCAACCGGTAACTTTCACTGAACGTCCCGTGCAAGGTACTTTCAAGATAAAGGAGTTCCATTAGTTATCTTTCAGAACAATGAATTCTGGGAGAAAGAGAGAGTGGGGGCAGGGCAGAATCGAATAGATTTAGTAGAGCCTGCTACGAATCGCGTTCATATTATTCCAAATTCGAGATCGTCTGCCTCAGAGCGTTAGTCGCATCGACCCGGTGGTGGGGCGCTGCAGTCGCGAAGGGGGGGCCTACTTCCCAAAGACGATGCGTTGAGTTTTTCGGGCTGTCTCATTCCCTCTGCGGGGTGTCTCGCCCTGTGTACCCGGAGTTCTTATTTTAATTTCGAAAAACACAGGAGAGGGTTTTTTTTGGGTGAAGTTTGTTTGTTTTTTTTGTACAGTTACAAAAGGGTTTCTCAACCTCTTAATTACGGACGGCTTTTCTTTATCTTTGTCAGGATGAAAGTGGCAGTAAAAACAAAACAATTCTAAAACTGAGAAAGGTAAAAATAGTTTTCGAATACACATGTTGTGTGGCTGTATCAAAACAAATGCGAAAATGCGCTCGTGGTTCTCTGTGAACTTATTAATGCTTAAAGTAATTAATGCTTATGCAGGTCAAATATCCGAGTGAAAAAAGTGAGTGATGAACATAAGTAAATTGCTGAAGTGTGAATGGCCAGGGTTCTGGCCTACCTCGCGGCTGTCAGGTCTGGAGTTTGGGGTAGTTTTCTCCAGATGAAACGTGAATATGCTTTAGAACCCCTAAAAAAGTCCTCTGCCCAACCCTTAGGCAGTCTGCTCTCATCTAGCTTTGCCATAACCCAGCGGTTCTCAACCTACTTTCGGTGGCACCTCCCCCCTCGCATTTTTCAGCATACATTGTTTTGTAATCTTTAACAATGAACATGTAGTCAAATTTTCTACAAAATAATGTTATCAGTAAAGTTTGAATGAACATTTTAAGCGAAAATGGATATATTTTTGTATAAAAATGAGAATAACTAAGATGATTTAAGAACATGCTTCACTACTTGCTCTTTGGTTTTTCTCGCGTCCCCCCTGCAAACGCTCTGCGCCCCACAGGTTGAGAAACGCTGCCATAACCACAAATCAATCATCATCAGGAAAATATGTAGATCTGGTACAGACACATATTTTGTGCATGCATCTCTTGTGTAACATTTCAGCAACTTTTACTACGAAAAAACAAAAGTTTAAATATCGTAAAATGAGTAACTCTTCGGCTATTTCAGGAAACGCAAAAGAAATTTCTTTCTGCGGAGAACGAACAAACTTTTATACAGTAGATTAAACAATACTTATATTAGTAATGCAATGCAGTAGAGATGAGAGGGGCTCAGCTGCGGAACGAACCGGGCTCGGGCTGTGTAATTCACGATTGTGTTCGGACTCGGGCTCGGGAGAAATTTCTCCTTTATTGAACATACTCCTTGTGAACATATTTAAAAAAGTGATTCATGGGAGAAATAAACTAATTATTATTATTTGATAAACTTATTGAATAAAAAGTATTAGAACGTGTATTTAGAGTTTGCAGTTATATTTGTTTTTAATTTGCACTAAAGGAAAAATTTATGATATTGATCAAGAAATAATTGACTTTTATTTATCTACTAGAAGTAAAGTGATCATTTTTTCTGAACCGAAAATCAGGACACTTCTAAACCGTAGAGACGGGAGGGGTAAAAATCGATCCCGGACCCCCCCCCCTCTCCTCCCCAAGATTTTTTTTTCTATGCATAATTTGATTTTCTGCTTTTATGAGAAAAATGAGTTGAAAAAATATAGCGAATATAAAATAGGCATATTATATAAACTTAGGTTTTATATATATATATATATATATATATATATATATATATATATATTTGTTAATTTTTGGATAACTTTCCAAAATAGTTTGCCTTCTAGCTATAACTATAGAATCGCCATCCATTGATTTATAGGTATCTATTAATACATATTATAGAACAATCGTTTTCATCAATTACAAAAAAAGAGTTAAATACAAGTAACAAAAAACTTTTTTAAGTAACACAATCATTTTCATGCGAATTTATTCCCAATTTATTTTACATTTATATATTTTTCATAAAGCAGGACTTTGGCGGGGCAGGAATGGAAAAGCGGGGCATTTTAGGCTTCTGTGGGGACAGCAAGACATACAGGTAAAAATCAGTACTGTCCCGTCAAAAGCAGGACGTCTGGTTACTTTAACTAGAAGTCAAAGCCCGTCGTGGAGGCAATTACAACGGGCGCTAGGAAAACATTCGACTAAAATATCTCTACACTCAATAATTTAATCTTTCTCCGCTTAAAATAAATAACTTCATATTCAATTTTTATTATAAATCCAAATCGGAAATGCATTTTCTTCTAAAGACGTGCGAAAACTTTTCACATTCGAAAGATTTTGTTTCTCTGGGAATATCCCCTCTTATATCAATATTTCATGCCAGACGAAAATCATTTTATTTGTGAAAAAAGAACTGCGTGATCGAGAAAAAATATTTTAAACGAATGAATCACAATTTTTCCTTCAAAGCCAGATAACCGTGACGTCAATATGACGAAATTGTCACTTGTTACTCCTAATTTTGTCACGCAAATAATAAACTTCTTTTTACTCTCGGAAATAAAATAAAGCTGAAAATAGCGAAAAATCGCTTAAAAATTAGGGAACGCGTGGATTTTCAGATTTTAAAGGAGTGCAGATTGTTTCCCATATTTTATACATAATTATGAAAAATTTCAAGCGGATCGCACGAACTCTGTACATTTTATTACGCTTTTTCAGATTAGCTTTGTATTCTTTTGCAGTAATGGCGGTAAAAGTTTTATCATGGAGCAGGTTTCCTGGAATTGTTAGAGAGGTTCCCGGAATTGTTAGAGTCAGGGATCAGCGTAACTATATAGTAGTACAGTGAACGCCGCTTAATTCGATCACTGGTTAATTGGATCAGCCGCTTTATCGAAAACGGAACGGGATCATTATCTTCAAAGCCTCAACCAAAGCCGCCGCTTTTCCGAAACAGCCGCTTTATTGGATCAAAAATCAATGTCACGAGCGTGATCCAAATAAGCGGCGGCCACTGTAATGGCTAAAATTTCGAGATCGGGCTTCGACCTAAATATTGTTGCTCGGGCTCGGGATCGGGCGGGCTCGACTTATGAGTCCTCGGGCTCCTGACTTTAAAAAATACGCCCTAACTCATCTCTGATGTACAGTGGCGCAACTTAAGTTTCCGTTACCCAGGGTAAACTTAATTGGTGTGCCTCCTTTTCATGGAACGATAACTGATTTCGGCTCTCCCTTAGCCCGGCAATTGCCCCTCGTGCAACCCTCAAGTTCTGGCTGTAGTTGTGTTTGTATAAATGCTGGTTAGTTTTGCGCAAGTGACTGAAAATCATCATACATATAACGAATCGGCACTATTTATTCCTTAATTCTTCAAATAAATATGTTGATGTACAATTAAGCTTCTGGCTATTGTTTCGTGAGGACTCTTGAGGTGAAGTGGCTACGTTTAATTCCAGGCAGTAGATTCATGCGTACTTTAATTTGACAAGTGGAAATGTAAGAACACTCACTTAGTACTTTAACGCAAAGATAGTTCTTGTGAAGAGTTTTACCCCAGTCAGATTTTCGATGTTTGTTTGCTGTCTTCGATATTGCTATCGAGGGACACAGATTCTTTAGGAGGTGAGTCCTTAAGGGAACTGGTCGGTATATTAGTAGATTAAGGGGTTTGGAAGTGGGGAGGATAAATAGGTAATGGCACAGGGCCTCTAAAATTTCAGGCTACTAAAAACTATTTAATTAATGAGTACCCCATGGTCAAACAACATCTTTTTTTTTAATTAAAATTCCTTTACATGTTAACACTATAACTTCGGTTTGTCTGTCTGTCTATCTATCCGTCTATCTGTGCTCAACTGTCGTAAATATACATCGATTTCTATGAGAATTATATATGTTATTCCTATTAACTGTATCATTTACGCTGTCGAAAATGGTGCTTAAAACATTTATAGTTCTTTTACTGGAGCATTCAAACTAATTCCCATGTATCACGATTTATGGACAGGCATTCTTTAAATCTTATTTTAGAGGTATTCGGCTATTTCAAACACAATAAAATTAACATATGTTATCACTGATTACAAAATAATTTTCTCCATCAAAAAGAGTCTCTACAGCATTTATAATTCTTCTACAGGAGCATTCAAAATAGTTCCAATGATTAAGGTCTATCGCAGTACAGAGGCATTCATCCATTTCAAGCACAATTGCAATCAGCATATAAAATCACTTATAACAGTTTACTCTTCATTTTTAAAAAAATAATGAAATTTAACTCTTTTTACAATTAGAATAGTGAAATTACAGCTTTTTTCAGGTTACCTACAATATCTAATTAAATTTGACGACAATGTATCTGTACATTTGGCAGAAGAAAAGATTACTTTGATGAAAAGTGCTTGGAATCGATGCGTATGGGATGAATTAACTTTTTAGTTTCCCGTGTTGCAATTTTTTTCTTTAAATGTTCCGGTTTTCAAAAAAAAGTCTAAATTTTATTTGTTTAAACAATTCCACTTAACAAAATATACAAGCTTCGAACCTACGAAAAGAATAGTAGAAAGAAACTCAATTCAGCTTCTTCATAGACGAACTGCCCATACGACTTCAAGCGTGGTTGACGAGATATACAGGCTGCGGTGCTGACATTATAGTCACATCCCTTTGCACTCCAAAAATCACGTGACCAAGAGATGAGACTATCTCGGTACGAGATAGTCATAACATTTTCAAAGAGTCAAAGACATTTCGTTGTTTGGAGAGAGATAAAAAAAATTATTCGTCTGCTATACTCAATTACAATAAAACTTACATTTTACTGTAGATTTTTTATGGCCGTTTCTATAACCGTAAAGGGTTCAACATCATCATCGTATTCCAGTTAGGGTCGTCGCTAGATAAAATTGCGACCATGGCAGACAACACAACTGCGATCTTTCTCTTAGTGACAACGACACCGATCACCGTTTGTATAGCCATTCTTAAAATTCTTCTACTGAATGGCCATTTATATTGGTTTCTGTCGTCGGAGATCATTCTGCAAATGAACAAACTTTCATGTATTCTAAGGATAGTGTTTCAAAATAAGTATTTTAGTGGCTTACTGACACTAAACTATTCAATCCCATCGTTGCAAGGACCCGATTCTCATACAAACGCAATAGAAACATTCAAAGACCAAATCAAGAAGCAAGGAGGTACAGAAGGGAGAATCTCTGCTATCTCGCCCTTGTAACGGTGGGAGCGAACAGGTTAAATTATTCTTTCGTCCATGCGCCTACTTCAATGAGTAGGATAGATACTTGTTCGGGCTACATTGGTCTTAGCCACCGTATTCTCCGACGACCAAGGTCTCTTCTGCCATTCAGTGTACAGCTGATGTCAGCCCCAGGGAGTCTTATGCGTTTGTCATGTATTTTAAGGCTAAGTAAAAAGAAAAGACCCACTCATGCCCTTCATTCGATCGTCGTTCGTCGCACACCGAAAATATTCATTTATTCGTTTACAAATAGCATACTTTAATTCGCTCTTCATAAAATTTTAGTTTGTATAAGGAGTCGTTTTCATATTTAATTCTGCATGAACTTTAAAAAAAAATAACAACAGCCATTTTTTAACTGTATTAAACAACAGAAAACCTTCAAATTACCCTAAATATGCATTTTCAAGAATTTTCTATTATAACTTTCGGAGATATTGCGAATTCTTTTTTTTGCGCGATTTTAAGGGGTTACCTTCAAATTGAGAACGGTGTATGAAGGTTCCGAATTTTTCAATTGATAACAATTTCTCTTCTAGGAATTAAAATATAAATTATTTACTATGAAAAATGTTTTATACTGTAATTCTTCATCTACCCACTATCTTGCTCTCAGTGGCACGTGAAGGATTTCCTGTCCGGGCATCACTTTTCCACTGACGAAGACTGCAAACAATTGTAACACTCTGGATCCTTTCTCAGCCAGCAACTTTTATGACACTGGTCTACAAAACTTACCCCACGGTGTGAGAAGTGTCACAGTACAGGTTATTCATGTGCTGGGAAGTTGCTGCTATATTGCTGTATCTGTTGCAATAAATTTTCCCTCATACTAATGTTTTGTTCCTTTTTATTAGACGAAGGAAGCTTACTTTCCGGACGGCCCGCTTAAATTAAATTTGCATTCGAGTATGTTCTTTTGTTATATAAATTTCTAAATATTGTCACTTTATAAACTGGTATACGATTCCTTACCTCATAAGACATTTTAATTATTATAAATTCATCTGTTAAACGTATAATTATGGAATTTTGTACAGCCATGTAAAATCATTTCTATATGAATTTCTTTTTCCGAATACTAATACAGTGGCACCCCAATCTATCGTTCCCGCATTCATCGTTTTCCCGTATTGATCGTTTTATTTCTCGGGTCCTTGCATTTGAATAACGTTAAAGAAACCCGCATCCATCGGTCACCAAAAAGTAGCATTCCCGAATCCATCGTTGTAAAATTTTTCTGCTGATCAAAATGAAATTGATCGTTAAGTGGATCTATACGGCATACAAACGAATATTCACAAAAAATACGATGTTTTCTGGAGGAGAGTCTTCTGACTGGCCGGCCAAAGTTGGATGTGTATAGCATGAAATTTAATGATTATATTTGCATTAATTAAGACGGTGAGGCATGCGGTATGTTAAGCATGAACGAAACGTTTGATGATGCAAAAAGTGAAAATAATGGAGAAGCAGAGATGATCATGTGGATGTGACTGAACCTAGTACGAAGTTTGTCTGAAGCAAAGCTTTTTTATACAAACATAAAATCACATAAAAGGTCCAGAAATATATTGTTTAAATCTTGAAAATTTACTGTTTCAATGATGTAAACCACCACATAAAATTACTGATTTTTAAAATAAGTATAATTTAATTTTCTACAACTTATTTGCCTATAATTTTGTAACAAATAAGTATATGTTGGAATACAGTCATTGCGTGTATGCATAAAGAATGCATTCTGCGTATTGAACCCGCATTTGTCGTTTTCCCGCATTCATCGTTTTTTCCAACACACCCCATGAAAAACAATTAATCGAGGTTTTACTGTATTGCTATTAATAATTCGTGTTAATCTTTCATTAAAAAATTAAAATAATAGTAAATTATGTTTCAGCTGTTTAGTTCTAATAGTAGGGATAAAAACTTAAAATCAATAATGAATGAGACACGAATTAAAGGATGAAAAAATATTTTAACTCTGGGAGAGAAAAATTTTAAAAACTCAAAACTTATTAATTTTTTGTTCAATTTTTTTGAAAATTTGTATCTGGGGTTAGATGAATTCTTGAAACGCGTAATAAAATTTGGGTGTTGCCTTTGGAAAAATAAAAGTTGATGTGAATTTAAATATGAAGATGGCCCCTTATACAAATTAGAGATGTGAATTTAAATGCGAAGAGGGCCCCTTATGCAAATTAGATATGTGAATGTAAATTTGAAGAGGGCTCCTTATGCAAATTAGAGTTTACTTTATTCATAAAGGATTAGTGTGTGCAACTTTGCTGTATGACGAACGACGGTTGAATAAGGCAAGTGGATCTTTTTCTGTTTTTAAGGCGGTATATTTAGTACGGTATTCTTGCATTCTATCACATTAGTTGAATATCTTCACTTCATAGTCGTCTCAGTATGTCTCAGTATAAGAAATCTTACGCTCGTATGTAGCTTTTACATTTTTGGAATGCGTTTCATTAAATATATTTAACTCTAATATCATCAGCGAAAAAAGTGATTTTTCCCTTTTTTCCCAAGTGTGAGAATCTTTGCAGGTATACGTAAAGAATTTTGTGAAGGAGATATGTATGTTTTCGCCCCCCCCCCCTTTTCATATTAAGCACGCCCCTCAGTCGATATACTTTTACAAACGATACATACTCAAGCACCCATTTAGGTTTACCTTTCCACGCGAGAGTGATGTTTGCGTGCAGTAAGTACATAGTAGTTGCTCTCAGAAATGTAAAATTTATTTTGTCTATTCTATCAACGTGAAGAAGAAGAATGAAGATACTTTTTATCAAATTTCAGTTGGGAAACTTTTGTCCATTGCCTGTCTCCAAAGAAAAGTAAGTTTTTGCAATCTCGCTTTTTCCATAAAACGTCTGGAAGAAAAGGAATAAGACAAAAATTTATTGTACCTTTCCTTTCTGTGGGGGGACCGTAATTTATGTGAATAAAAAGAAAAAAGGAACAAAATTTTTAAGACTATCGTACTTTTTCACATATGTGCAAGTACCTCTAAATTCAAAGGATAGTGCGAGAACACGTTCGAAAGTAAGCTAAATGCGATCTCATAACTACTATGTGAGATCAAGGCTGTACCCGGGGAGGGGGAACCAGGGGGTACGTTCCCTACCCGAAATATAGAATTTTGTTAATAATTATGAAGCCTTTTAGTGAAAATTTCCGCTTTTTTCATCGTTTGGACTCCCTCCGAAATTTTTTTGCTCTCTTCAAATTTATTTTTCCAGGTGCAGTCCTGATGTGAGCTATATATTGCATTATCGGAAAACACATAATTGGAAAGAAATCTGATAAGTTATATATTGAATATCATAAAGAATTGCACTCTATTTATAAAACATGAATAGGAAAATTCCCCTACGACAAGGTGTTGTTATATGTATACATTTCCTTTCATAAAAATATAATAAATTACCTAATAATACTGTAACATTTCCTTTGGATGAACCAATTAAGAGCTTGTTGCTATATTTCGCGTTCCCCCCTACCACCACCTCTGTAACTAACCTTATATCTGCAGGGATTTGTGATCAGGATGAAATGGACAAGAGGAAAAAAAACTGTCACTTACTGTCTGGCTTGTTCTGATATATTTTTACCGAAACATGTAACATGTAGCTAGCTATAAAGTACTGTCATGTTTCGAAATGGCTTTTTAGAAATAGTTTTTCCCGTTGTTGATTTTTTTTCTCCGTGAATTCGCTTGAGTGGAGTCATTGTCTAACTTCCGGAAAATTACGTAGCTAGCTAGACTTCGGCCTTGATGTTGTATTTTGAACGATTAGTTATTTTCCTTACTTTTTTAAAAAACTAATTTCCATTACAATTAATAGCATTTGAAATGTTGAATTATTTCTCTTCCTTTTACAAAATTTCCATTTGAATTAAAAAAAAGAAAACATACATATGACATGATGCATATTTTCCCTCCAGCATGATTTTTCCATAACAAACAGTCAAAGGGCACAAATATCGTGGCCCTGAAAAGTCAAGTAAAATTAAGTATTAAACCTTGATGAAGATTCGATGAAACATAGGGGAAAAAATATTTGAATATACAGGGTGTGCCAAGAAGGTGGTAATTAATTCTTTATCTACTAGAAATAAGCGGCCAATGTAAATTGAAAACATGCTCAAAATAAAGTAAAAGAAAAGACTATCAGACTTTCATCATAAAAAGTGTCAGCAATATCTTTGAACAGAGATAACCTTGGGGCTATGCATGATTTCGAATGTAAACGTCTATTGCAAGAGTGCGAAACATTGTTTTCATTCGTAAGTTCTTGTAACGATCCTGAAACGCGATCATCCAACCCGATTTTTTCCTTTTGAGAGCCAATGAAAAGAGGTTTAAATCAGCATATATTTATCGTTTCATTTCTGATCTTTTTAAGATATAATTCTTAAATTTTGTACCTCGCCTGATTAGTGTATGGGCCACATATTACTAATTAGGAATTTTTTTGTACTGGGGACTCATAAAAAATTTTAAAAAAAACAACTTTTTGAAAATGAACGAGAAAAAAAATTTCAAAACGAAATCTTTTTTTTTCTACCTTATTTTGAGCACTTTTACAGAGATTTTAAGCATAAGTTTGTAAGTAAAAATTAGTGGTGGGAAATCTCCCGAAAAAAGCGGAAGACTTGGCATCTCTGCTTTTACTTTCCGAACATGTACAGCTGCGGAAATAAAAGGCCCACTTGTACTTTTTTCGGCCGTCGCACAGTGGAGTATTCGTATCAAAATCCTGGCCAAAAAACGAAAATTTTAAATTTGTTTAAAAACAGTAATATATATCTTTTTGGATAGCCTAGTAACTGATGCATCATGAGATGCATGTTTCTCGACCATAATTCATATCTAAAAGATGCAGCACCCGGTTTAAAAGCAAGTTTCTTCATTTACGGCAAGAGATTTCAGCGTTTTCTATTACTTCGTCGTGCATATATTATGGGCTCTTTAAATTAATTTACTGATTTGAAACTTAATATAATTGTAGTAAAATATATGTATTTTAATTATATTTATCTATTAGCTTTAAAAAAATAATATGACATTATTAAAAAAAATTGTAAACTTTTTTTTTCTAATTTTTTTTCAAAAATCCACATTTTAAAAAGCTTTTTGAAGGGTGTCGCGGCTTGTCGCGCCTAATTTCAACTAAATAAAATATGCACGACGAAGTAATAGAAAACGCTGAAATCTCTTGCCGTAAATGAAGAAACTTGCTTTTAAACCGGGTGCTGCATCTTTTAGATATGAATTATGGTCGAGAAACATGCATCCCATGATGCATCAGTTACTAGGCTGTAATCGTAATTATTACAGTATTGAGTGTCTATTCCAAGAAAAAAAAATGTTCTCCCAACATCCACCATTTTTATAAAAAAAATTATTTCTATAGCGCCATTTTTATTTTTTCGATAATTTTTCGACGGGTGATCGCAAAAGGGATACAAACAAACGCGCTTGTATTTCTCATAAACTATAAATTATGTGCAAGTGTTTGGATAAAGGTATATAAAGTTTCATTTCAGTTAAGATTTAACATCAGTATTTTAAATTCAGTATGTAATTTATTTTTCTGATGTAAATTAGCTATAAGAAGAAAATTTCTACATATTCCAAAATTGCCCTTACTTAGTCCTGTAAATTGTCCCATCTATTTACAGCTTAGTTTTCCATTTATGTCGTAAATTGTGTCCAAAGCAAAAACTCCCCAATTTTGGTTCTCAAAGGATGACAACTGTGACTTCGGGTCATGGAAGTGTGAGTGTGTAAACAGAAACACGTGCTACCCCTTTAAGTCATTTTGAAGTACTGGCTTGAAATAAATTACTTTCTCCTCGAGCTTGGAATGAGATTTTATGGGTTTGCAAGGGGGGCTTCTTTTAGGCAGTGCCCTTATATGATCTGCTCTAGATAAAATCCAATGAACAAGAGCAAGCCTTATAGCAGTGAGTCCCTATAACGTCTTCTTCCAGAGAGACCCGATGGGGATCTGTCTCTCAGGAGGAAGGAGAAGAAAAAGAAAGTGATTCAGAGTGAAGAGGAATATCAGAGTTCAAAAGAATCGGAAGAAAAAGTTAATCTTCAGAAGTCATTAGAAAACTAAGATCCATATAGTAACTACATTTAGAAAAGTGAAAAATCTGAAAACTTTTATGATAAAAATTGATTTATAGATAAGTAGTATTATATTTATAAGTATTATTATAAGTAAAGTATTACATTTATATATTTTTATTGTGGTTAAGGCAGAGTTTCTCAACATGTGGGACGCGCCCCCCCAAGGGGGGGCAGTGCGTTTCTCGGGAGACACGAGAAAAACCAAAGAGCAAGTAATGATGCACGATTTTAAAAAATCGCCTAATTTATTCTCATTTTTACTCAAAAATATATCCATTTTCGCTTAAAATGTTCATTCAAACTTTACTTATAACATTGTTTTGTAGAAAATTTGACTAAATGTGCATTCTTAAAGATTAAAAAACTGCATGTATGCTGAACAATGTGAAGGGGGGGGGCGCTACCGTAAGTCCCCAGTAGCACGACTAGTTCAAAAAACGTTCCAATTATGTTGGAAATGCGTTTTTCTACGTTAAAAAACGTGTTTTAAACGTTTTTGGGACTAATTGTGCTACTAGGGGTTGGCCTTTGTTGGGGGGGGGGGGGGGCGAAGTTAAAAGGTTGAGAACCGCTGGGTTAAGGCACGGCTATTTTCCTTACGGGAAGGTTGCCTTGGCGGAGGGCTTTTTAAGAGACTCTAATGCGTATTCACGTGAGATTGTGACTTCGGAAATCGATTGTGACTTCGGTGTCGTTCATTTAAATTGGGTGAAACTGGAAAAAATCGCCCAAAACTCCAGACCGTTAGATCGACAGCCGCGTGGTATTACATTTATAAGTGGTATTATACAAAAGCAGTACTTCCCAGTAAGGGACACTCCCCGGACAAGACATTTGTTAGAAACCAACTGCGAGTCGTTTAGCGATATATCGCCAAATTTGACGACAACACGCTTTTTTATATAATTTAAGAAGTATTAAAACTAAAAAGTAAGTCAAAAGTCAACAATAATGATTTTAACGTTAAAACACATGAAAAATATTTTTGGCCAGGATTTTGACACAAAATACTCCACTGTGCGTCGTTCGTCGTCCAGCACGGTTACAGATACCAATCGGTTACGATTGACGTACACTTTAATTTGCTATGCATAAAAATTGCATAAGGGGCCATCTACATATTAAAATTCACACAAACTTTTTTTTTCCCCATCTATATAAATAAAATAGACTTTTGTCTGTACATTTCTTGGAATTCAAAAATTTTGCGATTTCTATCCGTTTCAAGCACCTGGGAATCCGGTGCGACCCTCAAAAAAAAGTTTGTCTGTCTGTCATTCTGTCGTTCTGTCATTCTGTCCGTGACGCTTTTTTGTTCAAGCATCACGTAAAAACGACCGAAGCGAATGATATGAAATTGGGTGTCATGATAGGTGGTCACTCAACTTAAAACATAGGCGTCGAATTTTTAAAAAAATCTTGATTGGATTTTGAGATTTTGCGAAAATCCTTTCAAACTGCGTAAATTTGTGTTCAAGCATTACGTGAAAACGACTGAAGCGAATGATATGAAATTGGGTGTCATGATACTTGGTCACTCAACTTAAAACATAGGCGTCGAGTTTTAAAAAAATCTTGATTAGATTTTGAGATTTTGCGAAAATCGTTTCAAACTGCTTAAATTTGTGTTCCAGCATCACGTAAAAACGACTGGAGCGATTGAAATAAAATTTGGTATCATGATTGGTGGTCACTCAAATTAAAACATTGTCGTCGAATTTTTTAAAAATCTTGATTAGATTTTGAGATTTTGCGAAAATTGTTTCAAACTGCGTAAATTTGTGTTATCACATCACATAATAACTGTAAAGGTGAAAAAATGGTATTTGGTGAAATGATAGGTGGTCACTCAGGTTAAACTAGCATCTAATTAAAAATAAATTGATCAGATTTCGAGATTTTGCGAAAATCGTTTAAACTGAGTGAATCTTTGTTCACGCATTATGCAATAACGACTAAAGCGAATGATATGAAATTTGGTCACATGATAGATAGTTGCTCAACATAAATTATAGGTGTACAATTTTTTAAACATTTTTATTAGATTTTGAGATTTTGTGAAAATTCTCTCAAAATACGTTTATATTTCTTCAAGCATCGCGTAATAACGACTAATACGAAATTTGGTGATATGATAGATAGTACCAAGGACGGGTACTTCAGCTAGTTATCAATAAATTTGAACTGAAAATGGAGGCGTTATGAGCTTCCGAAATCCCCCTCCCCCTATATTAAAATATTTTTTCATACTTTAGTTCATATCTCATATAACCTATATAAATAAAATTAGACTTTTGTCTGTACATTTCTTGGAATTCAAAATTTTGCGATTTCTATCCGTTTCAAGCACCTGGGAATCCGGTGCGACCCTCAAAAAAAAGTTTGTCTATCTGTCATTCTGTCGTTCTGTCATTCTGTCCGTGACGCTTTTTTGTTCAAGCATCACGTAAAAACGACCGAAGCGAATGATATGAAATTGGGTGTCATGATAGGTGGTCACTCAACTTAAAACATAGGCGTCGAATTTTAAAAAAAATCTTGATTGGATTTTGAGATTTTGCGAAAATCCTTTCAAACTGCGTAAATTTGTGTTCAAGCATTACGTGAAAACGACTGAAGCGAATGATATGAAATTGGGTGTCATGATACTTGGTCACTCAACGTAAAACATAGGCGTCGAATTTTTAAAAAATCTTGATTAGATTTTGAGATTTTGCGAAAATCGTTTCAAACTGCTTAAATTTGTGTTCTAGCATCACGTAAAAACGACTGGAGCGATTGAAATAAAATTTGGTATCATCATTGGTGGTCACTCAAATTAAAACACTGTCGTCGAATTTTTTAAAAATCTTGATTAGATTTTGAGATTTTGCGAAAATTGTTTCAAACTGCGTAAATTTGTGTTATCACATCACATAATAACTGTAAAGGTGAAAAAATGGTATTTGGTGAAATGATAGGTGGTCACTCACGTTAAACTAGCATCTAATTAAAAATAAATCGATCAGATTTCGAGATTTTGCGAAAATCGTTTAAACTGAGTGAATCTTTGTTCACGCATTATGCAATAACGACTAAAGCGAATGACATGACATTTGGTCACATGATAGATGGTTGCTCAACATAAATTATAGGTGTCCAATTTTTTAAACATTTTTATTAGATTTTGAGATTTTGTGGAAATTCTCTCAAAATACGTTTATATTTCTTCAAGCATCGCGTAATTACGACTAATACGAAATTTGGTGATATGATAGGTAGTACCAAGGACGGGTATTTCAGCTAGTTATCAATAAATTTGAACTGAAAATGGAGGCGTTATGAGCTTCCGAAATCCCCCTCCTCCTACATTAAAATATTTTTTCATACTTTAGTTCATATCTCATATAACCTATATAAATAAAATTAGACTTTTGTCTGTGCATTTCTTGGAATTAAAACATTTTGCGATTTCTATCCGTTTCAAGCACCCGGGAATCCGATGCGACTCTCATAAAAAAGTTTGTCTGTCTGTCATTCTGTCATTCTGTCCGTGACGCTTTTTTTGTTTAAGCATCACGTAAAAACGGCCGAAGCGAATGATATGAAATTGGGTGTCATGATAAGTGGTCACTCAACTTAAAACATAGGCGTCGAATTTTTAAAAAATCTGATTAGATTTCCAGATTTTGCAAAAATCGTTTCAAACTGCTTAAATTTGTGTTCGAGCATCACGTAAAAACGACTAAAGCGAATGATATGAAATTTGGTCACATGATAGATGGTTGCTCAACATAAACTATATGTGCCCAAAGTTTTAACCATTTTTATTAGATTTTGAGATTTTGTGAAAATTCTCTCAAAATACGTTCATATTTCTTTATGCATCGCGTAATAACGACTAATACGAATGATACGAAATTGGTGATATGATAGTTAGTTGTTAATCCTAATTTATAGGCGTTGAATTTTTAAAATATTTTGATTACATTTTGAGATTTTGTTAAAATCGTTTTAAAATGCTGAAAATTTGTTCCAGCATCACGAAATAAAGACTGCAGGGAATGAAACGAATTTGTGTGACATGATAGGTTGTCACTCAACTTAAATTATAGGCTTCAAATTTTTCAAAAATGTTGATTAAATTCAAAAATGTTCTTTGAGATTTTGCGAAAATTATTTCAATATGCGTAAATATTCGTTCGCGCATCACATAATTACGACTAAAGCGAATGAAATGATATTACTTAGTTACTCTCTAACCTGTAATATTTTAACAATACATGAAAATTATAACTTCGCTTTCTTTACTTTGGCAACATACTACATCCATTCTGTGTACTCCTACAATGCTGACGAAAGTTCTTGCTTTTTGGAAATTTTCATTCACTAACCCGTCGAGGACGGGTACTTCAGCTAGTATATCTATATAAATAAAATTTGACTTTTGTCTGTACATTTCTTGGAATTCAAAAATTTTGCGATTTCTATCCATTTCAAGCACACAGGAATCCGATGCGACCCTCAAAAAAAAGTTTGTCTGTCTGTCGTTCTGTCGATCTGTCATTCAGTCGTTCATTCCTTCTGTCGTTCTGTCATTCTGTACGTGACGCTTTTTTTGTTTAAGCATCACGTAAAAACGACTGAAGCGAATGATATGAAATTGGGTGTCATGATACGTGGTCACTCAACTTAAAACATAGGAGTCGAATTTTTAAAAAATCTTGATTAGATTTTCAGATTTTGCGAAATCCTTTCAAACTGCGTAAATTTGTGTTCGAGCATCACGTAAAAACGACTGAAGCGATTGAAATGATTTTGGGTATCACGATAGATGGTCACTCAACTAAAAACATAGGCGTCGATTTAAAAAAAAATCTTGATTAGATTTTGAGATATTGCGAAAATCGTTCCAAACTCCTTAAAATTGTGTTCGAGCATCACGTAAAAACGACTGAAGTGAATGAAATGAAATTTGGTATCATGATAGGTGGTCATTCACCTTAAACTATAAGCATCTAATTAAAAAAAATCGATCCGATTTCGAGATTTTGTGAAAATCGTTTAAAACTGGGTGAATCTTTGTTCACACATTACGTAATAAAGAGTAAAGCGAATTATATGCAATTTGGTCACATGATAGATGGTTGCTCAACATAAACTATAGGTGTCCAATTTTTTAAACATTTTTATTAGATTTTGAGATTTTGTGAAAATTCTCTCAAAATACTTTTATATTTCTTTAAACATCACGTAATAACGACTAATACGAATGATACGAAATTTAGTGATATGATAGGTAGTTGCTAATCTAATTTATAGGCGTTGAGAATTTTTAAAATGCTGAAATTTTGTTCCAGCATCACGAAATAAAGACTGTAGGGAATGAAACGAAATTTGATGACATGATAGGTTGTCACTGAACGTAAGTTCTAGGCTTCCAATTTTTCAAAAATATTGATTAGATTTTGAGATTTCGCGAAAATTATTTCAATATGCGTAAATATTCGTTCGCGCATCACATAATTACGACTAAATCGAATGAAATGATATTACTTAGTTACACGCTAACCAGTAATATTTTAACAATACATAAAAATTATAACTTCGCTTTCTTTACTTTGGCTACATACTACATGCATTCTGTGTACTCCTATATTGCTGACGAATGTTGTTGCTTTTTGGAAATTCGCATTCAGCACTAACCCGTCAAGGACGGGTACTTCAGCTAGTATTAAATAAAATATGTTATTTTCATGAGTTAAGGGACCATCTATAAATTTAATAAGTGACAATTTTTTGAAAATTGCTTAAAATAAGCGTAAGATAGATTTATTTCATGCAAAAACACAGTAAAAGTAGCGGTATTTAAAAATATCAAATTTTAAAGCAAATAAATTAGAGTATTTTACAGTTTGATGGCGATTCTATAAATCGTGTATTGTTGCGCCCGCTACCATATGCCCCGAAATAAGATATTTTCCAGATATAGAATTAGATGCAATAGATGTATGTCTTCTAATACAAGTCCTATTTCTGAGAAACTAACATTCTCAACATTCCAGGCATGAATTTGACCTTTTTTTAATATTGGACACATTAGCTCTTTAGACTTCCTCATACTTTGTCAAGCATTCAAAAAAATATTCAAAATCACGTTTTTCTGTCTAAATTTTCATATGATTATAAATTAAAATACTGCCAAAGTCTTACAAGAATACTGCACATTGCAGACGATAATAATAAATGAAGAAAATGAAATAACAAACACAGTGATAATATTGGGTCGGCAAAAAAGTAGTTGCGTTTTTTACATGAAATTCAAACAAATAAATTTTCAATCATGGAACCGTTCTTCAAATTCGACCGTAACTGAGTAACATTCATGCTTGTAGTCAGAACAGCAGAAAGCAGCCTCTCACTCCTGCCAACAATTCACCTGTCTAAGAGAACCTTCAGGAGAAATACTCAATAAGAATTTCAAAATTAGAAAGATTTTAAAAATCGTGAGCAGTCGTTTTGTATTTTTCCTTTAAACCATGTGCACGAACCAAGCAAGAAAGTTATGAACTCACATGCAATTTGAACCACTGACTAAATATTCAAATTTCTACCCTTGGCATTCTTAGTACAAAAACTTCAAGCGAGATGGAAAAAACATTTTCCTTGAAAATAATATTTATTTCTTTTAACACTCGTGAGCGAAATTAATGAAAGGCGAAAAGTTAGGGACCTACAAATAGCGTTTTTCAATTTGCAGAAAGTCCCTTAAAAACGCGCAAAAAATAATTCGCAATATCTACTGAAATTATCGTAAAAAATTATATTTAGGGTAATTTGAAGGTTTTCTTTCGTTTAATAAAGTCAAAATATAGTGTTGTCATTAAGAAAAACGAAGTTGATGCAGAATTAAATATGAAGAAGGCCCCTTATGCAAATTAAATTAATAGTAAATTAAAGTATGAATTTTTCCAACGTGTTATACGAATCCGTCTTGCATATATCCGTTTTACTTTCGGAAAAACTCACGAAAATTTCCGGATAGGAAACTGGGATAAGTTGATTATAGAGGGTTGTGTGGTCTCTTCTAGAGGAATTTTTAATGTTAAAAAGGGTGGGTTAGTGGTAGGTAGTTTTAAAAATCGGTGCCTTAAAAATTAGTCGTTGGAAGAGGCGGGGGGGTCGTTTAATAGAGGTGGTCATTTATCGACACAAAAACCTAAAGCAAAATGTAGTTGAGTGCCACCGGCAAACGGAACAGCTCTGAATTCATGATTCGCTTACATTATGCAGTTGCATGAGAACGTCGCTTGCGGCCTTGACATTAATTCACCCGACATGAAACTTAATAGAAATAAACAAAACTTTGAAATGATTTTTGTTTACAGTTGGGAAGCAGCGAATTCAACATGTAAATTATCAAATCCGAATGTTAGAAAAATGTGACATTTGTGCAATGTCGTAACTACTTACTCTTCCGGATTTATCGGAA
The DNA here is from genome assembly GCA_038373885.1 of Cheiracanthium punctorium. Taxonomy (NCBI): domain Eukaryota; kingdom Metazoa; phylum Arthropoda; class Arachnida; order Araneae; family Cheiracanthiidae; genus Cheiracanthium; species Cheiracanthium punctorium. The sequence goes on along the minus strand of JAWZYV010003946.1, from coordinate 246,141 downwards.
GATTTTCCACCACAATTTATTAACGGTATTATCCTGGATTAAAAATGTGGACTTATAAGTGTAAATTGCATAGTAAGAATTGGTGGTGGGAAACCTTCGGATAAAATCGGAAGAATTGGCAGCTATGCAACGTTTTCGCGAAATAGGGGTTGCAACCCCTAACATGAAAGTCATTTTTCTACGACATTATGATAGATATTTGATTGAAAACAAAACCACATGGCTAATAATTAGAATTAATTTTTCTTTTTTATTATTTTCCAATCAGCAATTAGCAGCAAAAAATTTTTTGAAAAAATTGGAATTCCTTTTTATTGGCTTGATCTCGAAGACGCCAACCAAAATAATCACTTATAAACAGTAATTTTTTCAACTACAATTCAGAAAAATTAAATAGACGAGAACAATGAGTGGAACATATTTAAAATTACTGCTCAAGTAGGCAATGATGTTAAAATTGATATAACACCTAAATCAGAGAGTAATCGGTTCAAGTAGTGGCTATATTAATAGTAACTGCCCATCAAGTAACATTTTGGACTGATTTGCGACATGCTGCATAGACTAGTCATTATTAGTCCAAATGCTTTCCACCTATCGCTCATCTACGAAATTGCTATTCATCCCGATTGAGCATTTGTTATTGTGCTTGATGTTTTGGTTGGTGTACCTCGAGAAATAGCCATGAAAAACCATCCCCAATTAAAAAAATTGCTGCGTTATTGTTGGTTGGTATTATTGTTGTGAGAAAAAAAAAGCAAAAAAAAGTTGCTTTTTCAATCAAATAGTTCAATCAAGTAGTTTTATTTTCAATCAAATATTTATCATCGTTCTGTAGAAAAACAATTTTGAAATTAGGGGTTGCACCACTATTTTTCAAATCATACAAAGCTGAGAGTTAGATAATTGGCTAAAATCATTGTCTCATCTAGCAATATAATAAAGGCACTAATGTAAACAGACGCACGCCAGTGCAGATTTCGTATGGAAACTCGATGAGACTGACTTTTATAAACGTAAAGTGCAATCAAATCGAAAATTTTTGTTTTACTCTACAGGGATCTACGACACCAAATCGCAAATAATAAATAATAAGACTTTTTTTTTGTAAAAATACGGTAATGAGTTTTTAAAGGCTTTTGCCTCTTTGCAGTGCGATTACTAAATTACATCCTTATTGAAAAAAAGTAATATCATATTTTTCAATGTTTCGGTCCGTGAGAGAGAAATTATAAAAGTGTGCTAGTGGGCAGTGTAGCACACAGCACAAAACGTTAATCGAAGATGGTGTGCCCAAGCCTTTAAAGTTGGCTTCCTCCTCATTCATTTACCTAGCAATTCATGCTAAATGGAAATGTAACGTTTTTCTATCAAACTTGAAGATGAAATACCATTGCGTTCATTCTTAAATAAGATAATTTAATGTCATGTTGCACGTTTATGTCGCCTATTTTACACTGGGTCTCAGAACTTTCTCGGCTGCCAGACTAGAGAAAGTAGATTATTATGAAACCAACTAGATATTCATGATTAGATGTTCATGATTTCGATATTCGTGATTAGATAGTCATGATAGATTATTCGATATTCATGAAACCATTAGATTCATGTTTAGATATTTTAGATATTAGATATTCATGAAACCATTTGTGTGTGTGTGTGTGTGTGTGTGTGTGTGTGTGTGTGTGTGTGTGTTCGTATATTGGGGTTATGAAAGAGAACATTTATAATTCTCTCCTCAATTAAAATTTTTGCACTACAGTTCTATTTCGTTCACTCCGGTATCTTCTTCTGTCATATTTTGTGGACATTTCTGTGAACATGATTTGTGGTTTTTCGTTGTATTTTTCAATTTCTTCCAACTAAACAGAACTTTACAACAACACTTTCCAACTAAACAGAATAAAGAAGAAAAATAGGGACGACGCGTGGATTATGATAACCTTAGCACTTAGCACTTTTAGCGCATTATAGCACTTAAATGCGTATTTAAAGTATGAAAGTTTGTTTGTTTGTGTGTGATTGTGGCAACGCTACGCTAGGGTGATCTCCCAAGAATTAAAATATGAAAGAGTTTCAGAATTAATTTTTTTTCCATTCATTCAGGTTATTCTAGCATACTTGACACAGACAATAAAATACATAAGGTGAAAAATGCAAGATGGCAATGTCCTGATTTCTCTCATTCCTCTCTCATCTAAGAGAGAACATTTCTAAAATCAGGACCTACTGGCAACATCGGAGAGCAGGGACAATTTAGAAAGCTGCATTCAAAATTCAAATTAAATAGAACATACCACGCTCCGTAATGATAATAAATTACGAAAAGAATAATATATTGTTTTATATCCTAGCAGCATCTCGTATTTAGGAGTCTATACAGAAATTATGAAAGAAACAAGTTTTTGCCCTACCAATAAATGTTTACATTTGAATTCATGTATATGCCCTAATCATTTTTGTTTAAATATATCTCTGAGACATTTTATGATAAAAAGTTGAAACTTTCTGCATCACCTCCTTAGTATATCGGACGCCTTTTACAAACTGGGAATTTTTTTGTATGGGAGTCGTATACAAATTTAGAAAGTGTCACTTTTTGAAAATTAAAGAATGGAATTTTTTCTTAACGTAGTCTTTTTTTCTACCTTATTATGTTTTGAATTCTTTATCCATTTACATTACCCACTTATCTCTAATGGTTAAAGAATTAAAGAGTTTTACAGAGTGTTAAAAATTTTAAATCTATACAGAGTTACCTTTTCGGACACACTGTATACATTTCAAATTGTAAAAAGCGAAATTCAAACATGTTGGCAAAGCTAAACGGTCTTAAATTTTTCTTGCATTTACTGTGATAATTTAACTTCACATCTTCACTTATATGTAGCTTGTATCGCAAATTCCAATTCGTATTTCAAGTAAAAAAGTGACATACACGTATCTCAAAAAACTCGCATGTCAGGGCACTCGTATCTCAAGGCACCATTCATTATATATGAAACAGATACCTAGAATCGAAGCTAGTCATTCAATCAGTACCCCTTTGAGCAGCAATGCGCAGGAATTGACGCCCATAAAATATTAATGTGGAATGCATAACGTATTGCTCTTTCTTCCTGCATCGCGCAGTCATGACTCCACCCCAATTATTGCTTATTACCTCAACATGTGCATCCCCAAGATAACTTGGATAACCAGTCACCTAAAACCACGGGTGCTTTCCCACCAATAATTTACCAATCGATTAATCGATGAGATTCTTCTTCCGTTCAATGGACGAATAACTTGCCTGGAAATGGCAGGATTCTAAAAATAGCAGGAAAGGAGCGGACAGCAAAATATAAGAGGAAAAAAAGAATGGAATTACAGCAACAGCCGATATGTTATGATCTAAAACTGAAGGGGGTGCATATTGAAAAGGGCGTTTTCGAATGATTTATTACGACTCAAATGCATTGGCATTCTTCTGAATAATCCGAAGAATGATCGAATATTCTTATCGGAGTGATTTTTGGCGAGGTAAATATGCAGCCTTTCATGAAAAAGCAAATGTCGCGAATTCATGTTTTTTCTTTTAAGATAATTAATTATTTTTATTTCCAATGCAGCAGGCAATTACAGACATTATCCTTACGCCGTACAGAGATCAGAGAAACAAAACAAACTAAGAATATTTAAAACATTAAAAGCACTAAAAATACAAAATCAGGCAACTAAACTGTTCAAAGAATCTCTAGCCTCCCAGATAGATACAGCTCCCACTTAGAGCAGAGCAAACGGGGATATGATCGGCATCCATTGTCGCACCACTGCGGCAGAGGGGGCAAGCAGGACTATCTGCCAGGTTGAAGTGGTAAAGATGGGCATATAAACAGTCATGTCCAGATGCCAGTCGAAAGGCAGCCACTGCATTACTTCTTGGACAGTCAGGGAGATTGAGGATGGCATTTCTCCACGATTATTCCTTCGTTCGATCTTTTAGTAATGTGTTGTCATTTGATTAATTCTTGATGAGACGGACTTATAGCTAACCAGATTGCATGGGGCCTGCTTAACAAAACAGCCCTTTTTGGCCAGATCATCCGCTTTTTCGTTACCTGGGATACCACAGTGGGATGGGATCCATTGTAAGAGATAATTATACAAGTCATTCTATCTACTAACACCCATCATTGCGTCATCAGAATGCTATGGTGTAGCTCGAGATCCTTTATAAGAGGTTCCCTCGGAATTTTTTGAGATATGGGTCATTCCACAAGAATAGGGTAACTTCGTGAAATTTTAAAATATTTATTTACTATTCAACATTTTTAAATTTTGAATAATGCCCATTTATAGACAGCATTGATTCCGTTTAGGAGCATGTATAATATTTTGAAATTTGAAATTTTTTTAATTAAAATTTAGGTTTTTAACCCCAAAAAATCAGTCCCCTGGCATGTACCACTCGAAAAAGTGAAAAGTTAAGTGCTAATTATTTTTAAACTAACCGATTTAGGCAACAAAAGTGATCGTTGTTGTGTTCTGAGATAGTTATTTAATAACTTGTTATGTGTGTAATGTGATTTTTAGAAAATTTTCATCACTTTTTTTCAATTTTAAGTTGTGTACCGCTACTTTGCGCGTCAGTCCCCTGGCTCATGCTAAATTCCAACAATTTCTGATATTATCCATTGTTGATAACTTTATTGCCTGTTTCATATTTATTTATCACTAGCTGAAGTACCCGTCCTTGACGGGTTAGTGAATGCAAATTTCCAAAAAGCAAGAACTTACGTCAGCATTGTAGGAGTACACAGAATGAATGTAGTATGTTGCCAAAGTAAAGAAAGCGAAGTTATAATATTTATGTATTGTTAAAATATTACAGGTTAGAGAGTCACTAAGTAATACCATTTGATTCGCTTTAGAAGTAATTATGTGATGCGCGAATGAATATTTACACATACTGAAATAATTTTCGCAAAATCTCAAAATTTAATCAACATTTTGAAAAATTGGAAGCCTAGAATTTAAGTTGAGTGACAACCTATCATGTCACTCAAATTCGTTTCATTCCCTGCAGTCTTAGTCATGCTGGTGTCTTAGTGATGCTGTCATTTCGTGATGCTGGAACAATTTTCAGCATTTTAAAACGATTTTCGCAAAATCTCAAAATGTAATCAAAATATTTTTAAAATTCAACGCCTATAAATTAAGATTAGCAACTACCTACCATATCACTAAATTTCGTATCATTCGTATTAGTCGTTATTACGTGAAGTTTGAAGAAATCATCATTGAACGTATTTTGAGAGAATTTTCACAAAATCTCAAAATCTAATAAAAATGTTTAAAAAATTGGACTCCTAGAGTTTATGTTGAGCAACCATCTATCGAGTGACCAAATTTCATATCATTCGCTTTAGTCGCTATTACGTAATGCGGGAACAAAGATTCACTCAGTTTTAAACGATTTTCACAAAATCTCGAAATCGGATCGATTTTTTAAAAATTAGATGCTTATAGTTTAAGGTGAGTGACCACCTATCATTTCACCAAATATCATTTATTCACCTTTGCAGTTATTACGTGATGTGCGAACACAAATTTACGCAGTTTGAAATGATTTTCGCAAAATTTCAAAATCCAATCAAGATTTTTTTAAAATTGGACGCCTATGTTTTAAGTTGAGTGACCACCTATCATGACACCCAATTTCATATCATTCGATTCAGTCGTTTTTACGTGATGCTTGAACACAAATTTACGCAGTTTGAAAGGATTTTCGCAAAATCTCAAAATCCAATCAAGATTTTTTAAAAATTGGACGCCTATGTTTTAAGTTGAGTGCCCACCTATCATGACACCCAATTTCATATCATTCGCTTCAGTCTTTTTTGCGTGATGCTTGAACACAAATTTACGCAGTTTGAAACGATTCTTGCAAAATCTGAAAATCTAATCAAGATTTTTTAAAAATTCGACGCCTATGTTTTAAGTTGAGTGACCACCTATCATGACACCCAATTTCATATCATTCGCTTCAGTCGTTTTTACGTGATGCTTAAACAAAAAAAGCGTCACGGACAGAATGACAGACAGACAAACTTTTTTTTGAGGGTCGCATCGGATTCCCGGGTGCTTGAAACGGATAGAAATCGCAAAATTTTTTAATTCCAAGAAATGTACAGACAAAAGTCTAATTTTATTTATATAGATAGACTAGCTGAAGTACCCGTCCTCGACGGGTTAGTGAATGCAAATTTCCAAAAAGCAAGAACTTTCGTCAGCATTGTAGGAGTACACAGAATGAATGTAGTATGTTGCCAAAGTAAAGAAAGCGAAGTTATAATTTTTATGTATTGTTAAAATATTACAGGTTAGAGAGTAACTAAGTAATACCATTTGATTCGCTTTAGTCGTAATTATGGGATACGCGAATGAATATTTACACATACTGAAATAATTTTCGCAAAATCTCAAAATTTAATCAACATTTTGAAAAATTGGAAGCCTAGAATTTAAGTTGAGTGACAACTTATCATGTCACTCAAATTCGTTTCATTCCCTGCAGTCTTTATTTCGTGATGCTGGAACAATTTTCAGCATTTTAAAACGATTTTCGCAAAATCTCAAAATGTAATCAAAATATTTTTAAAATTCAACGCCTATAAATTAAGATTAACAACTACCTATCATATCACTAAATTTCGTATCATTCGTATTAGTCGTTATTACGTGAAGTTTGAAGAAATCATCATAGAACGTATTTTGAGAGAATTTTCACAAAATCTCAAAATCTAATAAAAATGTTTAAAAAATTGGACTCCTATAGTTTATGTTGAGCAACCATCTATCATGTGACCAAATTTCATATCATTCGCTTTAGTCATTATTACTTAATGCGGGAACAAAGATTCACTCATTTTTAAACGATTTTCGCAAAATCTTGAAATCTGATCAATTTTTTTAATTAGATGCTTATAGTTTAAGGTGAGTGACCACCTATCATTTCACCAAATATCATTTTTTCACCTTTGCCGTTATTACGTGATGTGCGAACACAAATTTACGCCGTTTGAAATGATTTTCGCAAAATCTCAAAATCTAGTCAAGATTTTTTTTTAATTCGACGCCTATGTTTTACGTTGAGTGAGCACCTATCATGACACCCAATTTCATGTCATTCGCTTCAGTCGTTTTTACGTGGTGCTCGAACACAAATTTACGCAGTTTGAAAGGATTTTCGCAAAATCTCAAAATCCAATCAAGATTTTTTGAAAATTCGACCCCTATGTTCTAAGTTGAGTGACCACCTATCATGACACCCAATTTCATATCATTCGCTTTAGTCGTTTTTACGTGATGCTTGAACACAAATTTACGCAGTTTGAAACGATTCTTGCAAAATCTGAAAATCTAGTCAAGATTTTTTTAAAATTCGACGCCTATGTTTTACGTTGAGTGACCACCTATCATGACACCCAATTTCATATCATTCGCTTCAGTCGTTTTTGCGTGATGCTCGAACACAAATTTACGCAGTTTGAAAGGATTTTCGCAAAATCTCAAAATCCAATCAAGATTTTTTGAAAATTCGACGCCTATGTTTCAAGTTGAGTGACCACCTATCATGACACCCAATTTCATATCATTCGCTTTAGTCGTTTTTACGTGATGCTTGAACACAAATTTACGCAGTTTGAAAGTATTTTCGCAAAATCTCAAAATCCAATCAAGATTTTTTAAAAATTCGACGCCTATGTTTTAAGTTGAGTGACCACCTATCATGACACCCAATTTCATATCATTTGCTTCTGTCGTTTTTGCGTGATGCTTGAACACAAATTTACGCAGTTTGAAACGATTTTCGCAAAATCTGAAAATCTAATCAAGATTTTTTTAAAAATTCGACACCTATGTTTTAAGTTGAGTGACCACCTATCATGTCACTCAATTTCATATCATTCGCTTCAGTCGTTTTTACGTGATGCTTGAACACAAATTTAAGCAGTTTGAAACGATTTTCGCAAAATCTGAAAATCTAATCAAGATTTTTTAAAAATTCGACGCCTATGTTTTAAGTTGAGTGACCACCTATCATGACACCAAATTTCATATCATTCGCTTCAGTCGTTTTTACGTGATGCTTAAACAAAAAAAAGCGTCACGGACAGAATGACAGAATGACAGACAGACAAACTTTTTTTTGAGGATTGCATCGGATTCCCGGGTGCTTGAAACGGATAGAAATCGCAAAATTTTTGAAATCCAAGAAATGTACAGACAAAAGTCTAATTTTATTTATATAGATATAAAGATGCCATTGACGACGTTTATTTATACATCAGCCATTTTTATTCAATGTTTTTCGCCATTCTTGTGTCAACAAACAGAATGCTAACACTCAATTTGTCAGTCCCCTGGTAAGTAATAATTTAATAATTTATAAATAATTATTATTGATGTATGCTGATTTTAATTCTTTTTATTGCTAGATTTAATATTAGAACAGAATAATATGGCATTTGCTTCCAATAAGTAGATTTTTTGAGTTTTATAGTAAAAACGTCAGTCCCCTGGCAGTTTTCCATCTGGAATACTGCTTGTAACTGCTATGGCAACTTGTAAAAGAACTGCCGACCAAGTAATTGCTCAAAAAGGTGATATAATGAATTTGCATGAATTTGCTGACATATTACATAAAAAATACCCAGCAATAAAAATTTCTATTATTGAAAATGTTGATATTAAAACAATGGATGATCTGATGAACGAAAACCAGAATAAGCAAATTTCCTTTCAAGGAACACTCAAGGTACATCAAATTTGTGGTGATGTACAACACCCTAATCGTCTTATTATGAAGTCATTGAGTTGTTTCTGTGATCCTATAATTTGTGAAAGTTACAAGTTGGGAACAATTAAATTTGAACAAGATCAAAATCTTTCAGGGCACGCGCCGTTCGACACTCACAGCTTCAAAAAAAAAAATGTGAGAAGCAAAGTAAAAAATCTACAAGTAAGCAGCAGATCAAGTTCACTGTTGGTGATTTTATCCTAGTCAATTTTTTAGTCAGAAATAAAGAATACCGGAGTGTTGCAATTTGTTCGTATGTTGAAGAAAACGAAGAGAAGTTGACTGTCACATTGCTCAAAAAATGTAATGATAAAAATACTTTATTTCGATTAGATGAAAATGATACAGCTGATATATCGTTTGAGCATGTATTGGAAAAATTACCAATACCTATTTCAAGTACCAAGCGTAATAGAGTCACTTATACATTTAATAAATTTATTGATGTTTGCGAAAAATAATTACTATTATTTTTGCTTTGATGTTAAATTTATGACTTGTTTAAAGAAGTTTTATTTAAAGTTTAAAAAAAAGTTTTAAATAGTATAATTGAAATAAATAATTAAAAATGTATTAGTTAAAGATGATTAAATAGGAAAATATATATATTGAGGTTATGTATGAAACATGTTTTTATTACTTCTTTTTATTAAATATTACTGATAATTATTATTAATTATTAATAAAAATTGAGCATTATTCATTAAAAAGTTCATTCTAGAATGAAATCATCTGTTCCCGTCAGTCCCCCGGAAGTCATGTCAGTCCCCTGGAATCTACTTTTTGAAAAAAATCGATTTTTTCAAAAATGTTCAAATAATTGAGTGTTGCTGTACAAATACAATAAAATTAACTTATTTTTCATAGATTGTATCAAAAAAATTCTAATCTGAGATATATGTAGTACGTTTCAAATTCACCTCTAAAGTTACCCGATTCTTGTGGAATGATCCATATAGCTAAATGGTGCAAGTTAAAGTTACTAAATTTTAGAAGTGTTCAAAGTAATCCCCCCCCCCCAACATCAATGCATTTTTGTTGGTGAATTTTCCATAGTTTAAAAGCCTCAAGCCATCCATTTTTGGAATCGATGCAAAATATGCTTTAACGGCCAAATCAATCTCATCCTCGTCATTGACGCGGTCGGAGTGAAAACGGTAACCACATCAATTTTTCTTTAGATTAAAAAATACCCAAAAGTCACAGCAAAATCAGGGGAATCGAGTGTGTGTTTTATCACTTTGATGTGCTTTTGTTCAAGAAATTCCACTATCAGTCTTGTCGTATGAGAAGATGCATTGTCATGGTGAAGCATGAGTCCCCTTTAGTTTCTTGAAGAATTTCTGGAAGACACTGTGTGGTGTACCAGTTAGCTGTAACTGTCTTCTGTCCCTTCAGCTTGATGACTTGGACCAATCCTGTACTTCTGAAGGAAACGGTATGCATTACATATTTGGTTGCTCGATGTCTTTTCACCATTGTTGGGTTTTGGTCATACTTTATAGACGTGCTGAAACGTCAAAAACGATATGTACATTTATCACTAGTTAGGATATTAGAAATAAGACGGGGCCCACTATTGTTAAGTAGTTTTAGGGTTTCTTTGCAAGTTCTGACACGCTACGCTTTTTGGTGCTCTGTAAAATTGTGGGGGGCCCAACGACAAACTACTTTTTCATATGCAGTTCTTCATGAATAATTTTATTTATAGCTGTGGATCCAGTGTTAAGTTTCTTCTGTATCATTTGGTAAATGCAGCGATTACCTTCGATTGACATTTTTCGTATGGCCGACCTATTTTCTGGAACTACAGTTGACAAGATTCTTCCAGTGTGTTCTTAATCCAGGAGAAAACTTCGATAGCTACGATATTCTGTGAACCATCAAAATGTTGACGTTGAAGGGATTTTTGTGATTTACTCCTCTTTAAAATCATTGAAAATCATAGCGCGACAATTTTCTAGCGTCAACTACATTTTCCTTTCTCTCAAAATTTATTCTAGGACAGATAAATTGCAATTGTTGCCACCAACAATCGTCTGCTACCATAAAAGAGTTCAAATTTACTTTTTAACAATTTTTATCTTCTTACGCCAATCGTGTGCCACTGTCTCAAACCTTTCAGAGTAACTCTCGTCTAATTTACAATGATCTTCAAGGTCAGATGCAAACGGGCATTCTCTTTCTTTCAACAAAATGATTCAAGTTTCATTCTTACAGAGCAACTATCATAGAGCGCGAATCGCGTTTGTGCAAGTTTTTTCATTAGCTTCTTTCCGATGTGAGTCAATTTTCAGGGCTCACCAAGTACATAGTGGTTATAAACAAACTTTCCCGGGCTATGGTAGCTCAATGGTTAAGACGCTGGACTCGTAACCGGAAGGTTACGAGTTTGATTATGACCTTACATTACCGTGTACATTTGGTGTACGTGCTTAAATACGTGGTTCCAAAAAGCAGTTTCCTAGGGGTACCAATATTCAGAAGTCCTCCTCTTGCCTATGAGATCCAAAATGCGGTGGGAAACTTCAGGAAGGGCGTATGTAGCTCTAAGTAACACATTCAATGACGCGAGCTGTGTTGCTGAGACTGGCAAACAAACAAACTTTCTCTTTAAACAGCATTCTGTAGTTGAAATGTGTGAGAAGATTGTCACCATCATTGGCATATATGGACAGTACACAAGAAGGAAATTTTTTAAAAATTCTGTTCAAAAAATGTCCACTAGGTGGTGCTTTGAATGTGAAACCAGTAGAGATCGACCGATACCAGATTTCAATCGATACCCGATACTTTATTAGAAGGGACTGTATAAATTTTATAATACAGAATTTAATATATCACACCTACCAAAGATTTTCCACCACTAATTTTTACACAGCAATTTATGGTTAAAATAAGGCCAAATTTTTTATGCAAACTGCTTTAAAGTTGCGGTGGAAAGTCTCCCGAATGTTTCGGGAGAGTTAACAGTTATGTTATATAGACCACATTTCCTATCACTTGCATATGGAGAAATGTTTCTCTGTGTCTACATTTTTCCGAATATAAGTGACAGGAAATTAGGTTCAATGCAACATTGAATTTTCTATTTTGATATGTATACAGCCCCTTGTAAAAAAGCATCGGGGATCGGTTGAAGTATTGTATCGGTCGATACTTAGAAGCCAGTAAATTCAGCTCGAGAAATGACACGAATTAGTTAATACAGCGTTTCTCAACCTGTGAGGCCCGACCCCTAAGGGGGGCGTAGAGCGTTTTCAAGGGAGGCGCGAGAAAAACCAAAGAGCAAGTAGTGATGCATGTTTTTAAAAAAATCATCATTTATTCTCATTTTTACTCAAAAATTTATCCATTTCCGCTTAAAATGTTCATTCAAACTTTACTAATAATACTACTTTGTAGAAAATTCGACTAATTGCTCATTGTTAAAGATTAAAAAACTGAATGTATGCTGAAAAATGTGAGGGGGGGGCGTCACCGCAGTTAGCCTTTGTTGGGCGGGACGTGACGTTAAAAGGTTGAGAACCGCTGAGTTAATAAATGTTCTAAAACTATTGAATAAGAGTTGAAATTGTTTGTACATTTCGAGTTAGACATTTAAAATTTGCTGTATTTCATGCAAAGCTAGTGGGCATTTTTTTTAACTATAAAAAAAAATATTCCCTTCAGCGTATCTTGCGTATAGTTTATAAGTAAAAACGGGAGACAATCTGCTCAGCCGTTTCAGCTGCACAGTAGAGATGAGTTCGGGCTCATTTTTTGAAGCCCGAGAACTTTTAATCCGAGCCCGAGCAATATTATTTAAGTCAGAGCCCGAGCCCGAAATTTTAGCAAAGATTAAAAAAAAATTCAATTACTTCAATGATAGAATACAATAAATTTTACCGTTTGTGCAAATTAAAGACAAACATAGTGGCAAACTCTCGATGCACTTTCTAATTCTTTATATCCATATTTATCAAATAATGTCCGATTTGATGACTAACCAACCAATAAGCCGCTTTTCTGAAATACCCAAAGAGCTTTACGCACCTTCTAGGCGCCCGTGCCGCTAATTTTTTTTTTTATAAGTACTTTTATTTTCCTCATGAATCACTTTTTAAAATTTGTTTGAAGGAGTATGTTCAATAAATGAGAAATTTTTCACGAGCCCGGGCTCGGGCTTGGGCTTTCGGGCTCGGGCTGAGCCCGTCTCATCTCTACTGCACAGTGCTGTTAATAGGGGAAGTTTAATTATAACACCACCCTGTGTGTTTTACAGTTTTATTTGTTTTCCCTCCGTCACAAAGGCACAACAACATAGATTTCTAGTCCATAATCTAATGATTTAAAAGAGATATTCTTAACGTACACTGAAAAAAAAATGTTTTGTTGATTCAACAAAATTTTGATTGGCTCTATTTCAAAGAAATATTTTTGTTGAATCAACAGAAGTTTTGTTAATTCAACGAAATATTTTGCTAATTTAACAAAAATTTTGTTAAGACTAAATTATTCGGTTGAAATAACGCTAACCAACTTTTGTCGAATCAACAAAATTTTGTTAAATTCAACAAAATTTTCTTTCGTGTACAAGGCCGTTTTTCTGTCTTGTATTTTTCTGCATATAGAAAAAGAAATATTGTAGAATTCAGCAAAAATTTAGTCAAGAAATTTTATTAAATGAACAAATGATTTTATTGTCGTTGTTGTATTTGGAACATTTATTTTTGGACTTTCCTACTTGTTTTCCAGAATTCGCTAATAAATCCTAGTTGAATAAAGTGGGCAGCACAGTGACAGTTTTTACTAGCACAGAGAAAGGAAATTGGCATTTCACAAGGCAAACATAAGCAACCAGGGTGATTTTTGTTAAATGATCAAAGCAATTCCTTAAAACAATAAAATTTTTAAAGATTCAATCAAATATGAAAGGGAATTGTGTCGATTTCACAAAACTGTTCAGTTAAAAAGGCGCTGAAAATTTTTGATGATTTCAGTAGTTAGAAAAAGTGAAATTTTCGAATGAATAAAAATAGATTTTTAGGTTTAAGAGTATAGTTAAAGCCCAGGGTGCAGTGGGATGGAAAGGAGGCGATCGCCCCTTCGCTAATGTGTTCTGAATTCGTTTTTTATAACAGCTGTTTGTGTGCTTTTGCTAACGATAATTTTCTATTATTTTTATTTCTACTTTTCAGTTATGCTAGAAAGTATTTAAAATAACGTATACATAATAACTTATTTATTAGAAATTTAATAAACTCTTGTACTGCTTCCGAAATATGCTAATGCGGGATGACGCAATTATTAACAATTCTATCATTACTGGCTGAGAGAAAACAATTTATTCTGTAAAGATTGTAAATAATAAAGTGTCAAGAAAATTCCTCTAACAATTTTAAAATCATTTAATCATCCATTTCATCGTTCATATCTCATACCACATATGGGCAACCCCTGAATAGCGGGCCGAATGTGGCTCTCCACGGCTTTTGATCCGGCCCGCGGAACATTCCAGATTCAAATAGAAAACCCAAATAAACCATTCAAAATCCCATATAGATCCCGCATATGCAGACCGCGATTTCTCTAACATCCTAATGTTTGGCGCGCAATTTTCCAAAGTTTACCCATACCTGTCTTTTATCAATCGCGGCATCAAAGAAAGATTATTTCTTATAGTTTAGCTGAATTAACCTTAAACGAACTTTAGTTTGTAAGCGAAGGAATAACTCATAACAATGGAGCTTCCATCATCCTGTTCTGGGGTTTAATATTCACTTCACTTCTGTGATCGCGAAATTGCGTCTTTTTTTTCTTTTCCCCAATGCGATACATTATCGTAAATGGGACCATTTATTTATACTTTAATAGCTTTTTGATAGCAGCAGATGGCAACTGCTTTGATCTGGAATAAATTTCCTGTGTTTTCAAAATGGATGGGCTTCAAAACACTATTCTGAATCGTATTTTTATCTCCAGCATTAATGCAAGGATGCTGGGTTTATACAAATATATTTTTCTTTCGTCGAATATTTAAGTACATTGCCTTTTGTACAATCTTCAAAATAAGGAAATTAATGTATTTATGGACATAAAATATAAAGAATTCCTACCAAATTGTGTGTAAACAAGAAGTTGATTTTTTTCACAAATGCATTTTTTTTGACTATCCGCCAAGGCGGGCAGCTTCGCCGCCCCATGCCTTACTATACTTTATACTCAGTGCAGAGTTGACTAAATTTCTGGACTCATTTCAACGAAAATCTGTTTTAACAGTTTTTTCATTAAATTTATTTAGGTTAGGTTGCTACACATTTTGGGTGTCATCATAAAAGACGATGTTGAAACAGCAATTGGCTAAAATGTGCTTTAGCCCAACGCATATTGACATTTTTAGATGGGAGATTCATGCGCCAAGTATTGTAAGTTCGATATTTTAAAGCTGCGAAGAAGTCGATGTAACTGAACGATGAAGAACTGTAATAGAACGATGTAACTGAAGATCTTGCATTTTTGTGGTTCCATTATTGTTATTTTTCAATCTAGCTACTACGTGACATATGCTTGCTCCATTTGGCGTCATTTAACTGTTGATTTGGATTTTTGTACATGAGTTATTGTTATTACACTAATGCTTACATCCAGCTGTTGCCGTTCGCAGCGTGGAGATATCGTCGATTTTGGTACCGCATACGCTATCGTATTATATCAGTAGATAGCAATCATAATGAATCTGTTTAATCTCCTTGAGGACATACACTTTCTCTCACACTCTATTTTCATTAGTATCAGTACCTCAACACCCCTAAAATAGGTTTAGTTATGTTGCTGATGATGATGAAAAATTCTGAGAAAACAAAAAATACACATTTGTAACACATTTAATTCGAACGTACTAAACATTCATATCACAAGGACCTTATCGGTGCAGGGAATACTGCTCAATATGGTTCCCTTCTTCACGATATAAAATCTGCAGTATGTGGACAGTTTGTTAAACAACTGCGTCTCGAAATTGGTCGATTGAGATGCATCTAATAGGGGTATCACTCTAAGATCCGTCCGACCAACTTTCCGGCAGATCAACTCTTCAGCGGATTTTCTCCCGTCGTTGCCTTGACGACGACGATCTCCAACTTTTATCTTTCGGAACGAAAAAATCCGAGTTGGCCGAAATTGCGGCCAATCAGAGTACTTCTTCCTGCTACGTCATAAGCAATGGCGAGTAATGGCGACCACTTCTGTGTTCGAAGCTTGGCAGCTTGGCTCGATATCAGATTAGAATCGCAATCACGCACGTGCAAATAAAATTATGGCGGCATTCAAGTGGAGTTTGGATTTAGAAATGGATTTCATCGAAGAAATTAAAAAGTTCCCTTGCATATGGAATCCTCTACAAGCAATTTCAATAAGAATTGAGTGAGAACATAAGAAAACCTTATGTTAAGATTAAAAAACATAAGGTTTTCTTGTGTTCTCACTCAAATATAAATTGGCTTTGTTTGAAAACAGTTGGTTATATTACAAAATTATATCCAATTATTTTATATTATCATGTTGAAATGTGCCCATTTGTGTTGCAACTGATCTGGGTCATAAATCCGTCGGAAAAGTTGGTCCAGCACGAAGTTGCTCGGATTTTCCCTTTAGTGTGATAAGGCCATAACATGCACAGTGATAATGTCTTTCAAATCTGCTCAGGTTTCCAGACATCCCCGATAAGTAAGATGTTTTAAGCATCCCCACAACCAAAAATTACAGGGATTAAGACCTGGAGAACGAGATGTTCAGGTTATCGGAAGCGCACTACTAATAACTTTATCATTAGTAAAATGTTCCCTAAGAAATTGTTGTACACAGAGTCTCCAGTACACCAATATGTGGAGGCGCTCCATTTTGAATAAAAGTATCTGAATTGAGACATTGTCGCTGTTGCATTTAGGGTACAACAAAATTTTCGAGCATGTTTTGGTTTCGTGCATATCACAGGGCTATCGCTTCTTCGAAAAAGAAAGGCCGAAGAATGAATGTGGTTGTGAATCCACACCAGTCTCTAACTTTCGGTGAGAGATGTGGAATTTCTTGGAGGGTACGAGGATTTTCCGTGTCTCAGAAACGACAGCTATGGATGTTGACTGTTCCAATTAGATAGAAATGCACTTCACCGTTCCATAGAATCTGCCACAGCCAAGATAAATCCACTTCAACTCAGATAAATCCCCTTCAGAATGATAGATCCCCTTCAGAAATGTCAATGCAAAGGACAATCACTTCTCCCTGTCGATGGCCAGCAACTGCTGATTGTAATGAATTTCGTACGGAAAAAAATGCACCATTTTTCTCAGTACGCTACGCACTGTACTGTAGGGAACAACCAAGTGTCATGACACTGCTCGTGCAGAACTGCATCCTCCAACGTTATTGCCTGATTGTTCAACAACAGCGGTGGCAACATCTTCAACGACATCTGAACGAGTCGATTTGCATCCTTGACCCGATTGAAGTCTAAGATTTCCAATTTTCTCGAATTGAGCGATCATTCTCCAGAGAGCTTGAGGAAGCAATGGTCCTGTGCGTAAATTCTTAAGTCAACGAAACTCTCGAAGTGCAGCTGCAGCAATTCCTTTATTTCATAAAACAACTTTGCAAGCAAAGCGCGTTCTGACAATGACAGTCATCGCTGATAAGAATTACATTTTCTCAGTTTCATACCCTTTTGTGCCCTGAACTGAAACTGCAAACCAGGGGTTTATGCAATTTTTTTAGCTTGCAGTTCGAAATTACAGTTACAATGACAGTTTAAGCTTCTTCACTTTTTTTAGTCCTTTTTTTTCATATCAGAAAACAGATTAAAAACTAGAAATTCCTCATTGCATATATTTATTTTTTTGTGATTATCTGTGTCTTTCCAGCATATTTTTTGTTCTACAACGCCATCTGTCTCCGCATAATTCGTATCCCCATGTCTTGAAAAACGTGTTAAACAATTTTGGAGCCTTTGCATTGCTTACATTTCGATGTATAGAGAACTCAGATTAGGGAGTGTCTTAATTCTGTAACCACCTTTTATATTTCTCATTTTTCTTAGCGATCGAATTGATTTTGTGTAAATGCAAATACATTCTTGCATCTTGCAGCTGGAGTGAGTCAGTTCTTTGATCGATTATGCTGCCAGCCGATTGAAAGCTTGAATCTGTCACCGAACGGGGAGAAGCTCACTCTTCATTAGTCACAAGGAAACAGTGGATTATCATCGAAGTGAACCAGTATTGATTATTTCATCATTGCAATTTTTGTTAGGAGGAGGGGGAGGGGAATTTCATTCTCATTAGCATTTGATAAATAATTGAAGTGATTAAGGAAAAGAAAAACCAGAAAGGTAGAATCATGTCTAATGCAAATATCTTATTCCTTCAATGCATAATGTATCATAATTGATGCATAATTTTATTTTCCACTTTGTAACAAATGTGTGATACTTCAGGAAAAGTGCCTCCATACACAATGTATCGAATTTAAAAGATTAATAAAATTTCACTTCTTTATATTACTTTGAACTCTTAATTTTTTACTACGTTGTTATATATAAGCCTACAAATTCCCAAAATAATTTTTATTTTCAATTTAAAACAGCCATGCAGTGAAGTATTAGAACACTTTTCCAACACGATTTAATTTGAGTTTATACTAATGCTGAACGAATAATAAGTTCTTGTGTCCTTCCATCGTTGTGGAAGACGCATTGGCAGCAATTTCTTCTTCTGCCTGAGTGCATTGATGCTTCCTGTAACTGGTCTTTGGATGCCTCTATACAATCCAGTGTGTTGAGATATCGGGAATTGCTTCCACCTTCTGCCTGCGACCATGAGAGCGAATAGGTTAAAAGCCAATGAGATACTTAAAGATTCATTTGACAACATGATTACTATACGATATCACTTCAGCTCGTCGGCTGAGCTTATTTTGAAAAAGACTCTTCTTCAGTTTTCTGGTGACACTAACCCTTTTGTTTCGGACATAAAGCACCTGTGCCTTACATGAAGACGGAAGTCAATCATGGCACCCAAATATTTGCAGGTTCTGGTCCAATTAATTCCTTTTCTAATGCTCACCCAAAGATATAAGGTCGGCTTTGGCGCGCTGCCAAAAAATGGATGCTGTGATTTTTTCAATGGGGAGATAGGTTCAGATGTGCAAGAAATTCTCTCTCTAGTATGTGCTGACAGGGCTGCCAGTTTAGCCACTTTTTGGCTAGATTTTGGCCAACTGGCAATACGGAAGTATTTTGTAAATCGGAATGAAAGTCCAAATGACTCTAAAAACACTACTACCGTATAGAATTTTAAGAGTCCTTGCACATCTGAACCCATCTTCCCTGTGAAACATATCGCAGCATCCATTTTTTTGGCAACACGCCAAAGCCGATCTTTTATAGTTGGGCGAGCAGTATGCAAGCATAGGTTCCTAAACTGTTGTTTTCTGCTATTGGTGAAGTGAATAGCATTACATTGAGAAGGGTTAATTTTAATTTTCCATTTCTGAAACCTAGTTTCTAAGCTATATGGAGTTGTAGTTGTTTAATCATAAAATCAGGGTCGAAGGATCTTGATGTATGTCAGTATCGTCGGCATATGTAGCAAGTGTGGTGTAATTACTTCGGTGAATGTCGTTAATATATACTAAACAGGATAGCGCCAAGGAGTATCCCGTATTGAACGCCTGCTTTAGTAAAAAGGTAACGTGAAGAAAGTTGTTTATGCTAACGGTAAACAATCGTTCAGTAAGGTAGGAATGAAGTAAATGGATGATCGTATCAGGCATTTGAAGATGAATTAGTTTCTAAAGTAGACCAGTAGTCCAGACTTTATCCAATTCCTTTGCGACATCCAAAGATTGCTCCAGTAGAATCTTTGCTATTTAGTCCGTCAGACAGAAACTTACCACTCTGAGCAGCTGACGAGTAGTCGCGTGTTTAGTGCGGAAACAAAACTGTCCGGGGATAATAATATCGTGCATTTGCAAATTATCATGTTGTTGATTCAGTACGAACCTTTCGATGATCGTACGCAATTAGCTTAAAAGGGCTAGGTGCTTGATCACTTAGCCTACAATTTTCTGGAAGGGCAAGATTACCCGATTTTAGGATAGCACAGAATACAGCAGTTTTCGAACATTTAAGGAAGTAGTATGGAATTTAATTTTCCATATATAACATTTTAAAATTTTATATATAAAATTTAATATATAAATATTAAAACATATTTTAAAACATATATAACGTTTATTTATGATTCTTGTTATTCAAATAATAATGTTAGCAGGTACATTCTTCAGTATTAAATTAAATATGTTATCCAGATCAGGAGATTTTTTTTTTTTTTTTTTGAGATTATTGTGACAATTTGTGAGAGATTAACAGGAGGAAGGATGGTAGATGGAAGTATAGTCAAGAAGCTACGACCAGCACTTTCAACAAGGGTGCCATGAGCTGATCAGTATTGGGGAAGGAACTGTTTTCCTAACAATGAGCTAAGGCATCAGCTTCCTCTTCATCCCTAAAAACCAAGCCCGGAAATCCCAGAATTGCTGGATGGACGAAACGTTTCTTGGTCATTTTTTTAATGGCTCACCATATACTATTTTCATGATTAGGCAAATTGTCGAGGGAGAACGCCCAGTTTTCTTGCTCTATAGAAATGTTTAATCTCATGTTTGGCTTTATTGCTTAGGTTTAAATAAATATCTTTATCACTACTGAGCTGGCTGGCTGATACGTTTTTCTAGCAAAAAGTTCGTAGTAACGACACTTTTTCTTCAAAGGACGAGCTCTTGCACATCAAGCATTCACCATTAGTAAAGCCGATTTAATGGCCATTTAAGTTAGGAAGTACCCAGTATGCGGCGAGCGATGTTCCCTACGAAGGGAGGGACAAGTTAATACCCAAGACAGGAATCGAACCCGGACCCAAGGTGTGACAGAATGGTTCTTTGGCCACAAAACACTTGTACGCTTAAACCCAAAGAGCAAAAAAGGATACATTGAGAAGCGATCCGTTTCCATGGAAACTTACCGGGTTTTCCGCGAAAGTGCTCTTTAAGTAGCCTTCTTTCTGAGAACGCCTTTCTTCCCTCCCTGTTTTTTCCGAGTTCCGTCCTCATTCATTGTTATATTCCGCTCCGCTCTTGTGATCGAAAAACGTTCCTAAACGAGAAGCTCACTTTTGAAACCTGGCTCACTTTTCGCTGCGATTGATCGAATTTCGCTCGTTTGGTTTAAGCGTGTGGGTGGCATCACGCCAGGTTTTCGATGTTTCTTCGTCCCTCAAGGGCAACATCAAAGAAAAGGTGCGATTTTTATTGCATTTTAATAGCTTTTTAAAGTTTGATACTGCAGAGAAATATTTCTGACCTTGTAAACGGAGAAAAAACTCGAACCTCTGCTTTCGGTTTTGGCTCTAATTAGTTTATACAGAAAAGTTCTGCCTTTTTATTGCTGCTTTATAACTTATGGTCAAATTTTTCAAGTCAGCTCCAACTTTAAATGTTAGATACAGCACGCTTAAAAGAGTTGCTCTTAGTAAAATATCAGCACCAAAAGGTTTTACAGGTGATTTTCAATATGGCCATGAAGCTTCGAGGTCCACGTGATACTGTGTTATAGCATGATCCACAACTATGCTTAAACTGGCCGAGATCGATGTTGTGTACCGATGTGGTCCTTATATTCAACCGGATTAACGTTATCCCTAAGGTAACCAACCTAAAGCCAAAATTCACATGGCGATTGACCAGGTGAATTAGGAGGCCTTTTCTGTGTACGTCACGTAACATTTTCCTTAAATTAAGCCGATTGCAACGTCTCATTTACACATGGAGTACATTGTTAAAATTCCTTTTTTTTTTCACCAATCATTTTTCCATAGCGTGATATGTATACCTAAGGTGACCATACGTCCCGTTTTGAACGGGACAGTCCCGTTTTTAGGTGGCTTGTCCCGCTGTCCCCAAGCACAGCTTTGAGACACCGTAATGTCCCGTTTTTAGAAAATGTCCCTTGCAATGTCCCGTTTTTAAAAAGAGAGCAACCCACAGTAACGATTTCAATAAAAGGCCGTTGAAAATCTAAAATCCAAAGACAGTGTCTGTAAAAAAAAAAAAAAAAAAAAAAAAAAAAAAAAACTGACCTCCCTCCCCTCTCGAGACGCAAAGAAAACGTCGGGGGGGGGGAGCATTGTTCTTGTGCTTGTTCTTTTAATATTCTTTTTCTGTCAACTATTTCAATTTATTTAATTTTTATTTCTATTTTTAAAATCATGTTCCTCTTTTGCTTATTCCTCCCCCACCCCTGATCTTCACTTTATTTTCCCTTTTCACTCTGGTTTTCTAAGAATTTTTTCCTTCCGAATGACAACTTCCTTTTTTCGGTGTGTCCTTTTATGTACATTTCTCACTTTCCAACCTTCCTGCCTTGTGTCGGAGGGTGTTTTTAAGTTGAAGAAGGGCCTACCCCTTGTACCACCCGAAACGTATGTCTTGAACTATTTTTTTATAGTATATGTGTGTTTTAGCAAAGTTTTTTTTCATTTTATTTTGATATTAACATTAACACAAGCTTTTTTTGCGCGTTTTCTTAACAACTGAAAGATACCCAGATCTGCTCATTCAGTGTCCCTACACTATTACCTTAAAAACAGTAGATGTCCCGTTTTGAGGAAGAAAATAAATACATTATTGCCAAAAAAATAGTAGATGTCTCGTTTTGAAGGAAAAAATAAATGGTCACGTTATGTATACCTCATAAAATATGAAGACGTTGAGTCCACTGCTTCTCTCACCAGGATTTCCCAAACAGGGATACTTTAATTTGAACCATACTATGCATGTTTTAATTCCAGAGTTACCTAAAAAATAGATTAACTCCTAAAATCGATGAGAGATGGGATACTTAGGGCATCCATTTACATCATGAGATTTCTTTCCTTACTAAACGACAGCAGCGGGGTAAGAAAAAAAAAAAAGTGTTAATTAACTGGATCGGAACAGCTTTGCAGACATCTCGAAATTCAAGTTTGTGTTGGGTAATTAAAAGTGCCTGTACAATGGGTTTTTTTTTCCAACAAAAAGCTGTTTTTTGATGCTCCGTGTCGTTTAATTAGGAACCGAAAAAAAATTTTAAGGTATTCGCTGAATTGCAAATTTGTTTTTACCTTATAATTTGGAGACAGGTTTTAAAAATTGAGCTACATATTTAATTCCGTTTTTCGTGTAGCTTTTTAAAAGTAAAACATTTTTACTATTTTTTAAAGCTCTTGTTGAGATTCTAAAAGAAAAAAGTTTTAAAAAATACTATAATGTCATTAGTCCTTTTTTTATTACATAATTTAGGTGAAAAAAAAAATTTAATGCATTAGAGCTTAAATGATGAAGTGTAATGACATTTATTATAAAATGGATCTCATTGTTGTCTACTGTATTTTTCTTATTTGTAAAATAATAATGTTTAGGAAGTACTTTCTCAGTTTACTAGAAGAAAAATCAATATTTTTATGCTGGTTATTTTTTTCTCGTTCTCTTATATTCAAGAATTGTTTAGGTGTACTGGTATCCATGTTTACCTCCCCCCCCCCCCTTCCATAGGAAAATAAGGAACCGAACAGTTCTTGGAAAACATTATAAAGCAGTGAAATAAAATGGAAAAAGAAACCCTCTTCCTGTAAATAACCAGAAATCGCATTTATATTTTGATATTTAAATTAAATCCAAGTGAATTTTCACAACAAGTAGCTGTCAATTTAGACGAAGTTTAGCGTGTTTAATGGAAATTATAAACGTGTTCAATTAATTTAGTTTGTTCACCAAACATTGCAGTGGAGAGCTTTTTGTGTTTCTCTTTTACCTTCTGGGTATCGCTTTGGGTTTCTAAAAGTCGTTTGATCTAAATTTTATCTGGATCAATAAATAAAGCAGTTAGCTTTTAAAGATCTATGAGTGTTTAGATGCTAGTTACAATATATAGATTAGTTTATTTAGACGTTTTCATCTCTTTTTTTATTTTTAAAATTTGGATATTGAAAAAATCAGAAATCAGGCCTTTCAAAACTGTTTTGAAATGCTATAATTTGACAGATCAATCAGTTAACCGCAACTAAAAATTAAATTTGCGCTTAGGCATTGGAGGGTGGATGTAGAGAGTTATTATCTTCAATAACTGATTTTTAAATACACTGTTTTTTAAATAGATAATGAATGAATATAAAAATACTATAAAAGCTATCGAAAAAAGTTATTTTCAAAAGGAAAAAAGCTTCGACACAAGTTACTTTAAATATTTCTTAATAAAAATAGTTCCCTTACAACTTTTTTTTAATCAACATATTTCTTTCTTTATCTTTTTATTTTACTTTATTTACTTATTGCTTTGATTAATAACTCAGGATATGCTTCCGTTTATTTTATATGCATGTTAGGCTTCCTTTCGCCAGGTAGTTTTGTTTGTCTTAAATTCCAAAAATGAATGACAGACCTTGTATAATCAGAAAAGTGAATCGCCACTGTCAGACGATGTGCCAGATTTACAAAAAGGTATAATCTCGTTTAGTGTTGCCATCTGTACTTCAGAATGAAAAGTAAATCTTAATTTATAAAGTTTTGACAGGAGACGATTCAACTCGTTTTAACATCAATGAGAGTTGAAGGCAGTGGCGGATACAGAAATTTATTTCAGCAATTTTAAAAGAAAAGCTTATTTGAGATAAACAAAATGTTCTGCTACAGGAATGTAAATCTTTTTGGGAAGGACTAATTTATAAAATAAATCTTATTTGACTTAAACAAAGAGTACAACAGAACAAAATGTAAGACGTACGCAAACAAAGTGTATTTTTCCCTGGATCTACCACCCTGGCGAATATTTAGAAGTATTAAATTAAAGGTAAATTTTAAAGACATAAAATTTTAATGCCGTTCCATAGGAAAAGCAAAATCTTAATGTTTCTAAGCGCGTATTTAATGCAAACTGACAAATTTTCAAATTTAACTGTTATTAAATTTTCTGGTTATTTTACAATAACTAAAAATAATTTTTCCAATTCCAAGAGAATATTTTTTAAATTAATAATTATAAAATATATAATAATATAAATACAGTAAAAGAAAATAAAAATGCGAGTATAAAATTAAACATTTTGCAATAATCATAGGCTTAGTGTCGGGGGGCAAGTCCCTACCACTCATCTTTGTTTCAAAATCTTTTGATTCAAAACAACTGTTTCGACAATAAGAGAAACTTCCTTTTTCTGCTCTTATACTCCATATGTACCTCCTTTCTTCGAAATATCCGTCTTAGCGGAGACTGAGGATATCTTGACGATCATAGTCCTACATTATATAAAATTTCTGATGTCCACTTCCAGCCATCAGAAAATTAATATAAGGTCCCCAAAAAATAAATAAATAAATAAAAAATATTTCAAGCAACGATCTTCTAATGATGACATCGCAATAATAAATATTCTGCTTTATTTGATCCAGGTGGCATTCTCCATATTTAGAATATTACAGGTATGAATTTACTGTTGGTGTATCATTCTTTCCCCAAAAGTTGATGAAGAAATGCATTGATTTTCGAATTCTGAAATGTAATGGTGTAACAATGATTTTTCTTTTCGTTAAAAAGAGCATACGGAAAAAGAAAATTTGTGTAAATTAATAGGTTCATAACTTCATAAAGTTTGATAAACTATTGAAAACTTTCTGTGGTTTTGATAGGTAATACGTATTACTACTTTGTGAAATAATATAATAAGCTAAAGATTCATTAAAAACAAGTTTTGAAAGGTGAAACTATGCAAAAACCATTAAAGTTGGCAGCTTAGGCTATATCGAAGTTTTACTTGTTGGGCGTTACATACTATTTTATTGGGAATTTTTTTTTTCAGTGGGAACAGTTTTTAATCAATATCCAGAGTCAAATTTCACGTACTCTTATGATGGTACGTTTTTCTGCAGGAAAGTAACTGAATGGAAGGAAAGGATTGGTTTAACGCAATGATCGGACGATAAAAGAATTTTTCTTTTAATTAAGTAATTTATCTATTGATAATAAAATTTGTAATTTAAAAATGAAACAAAACATCCTGATTATTAAATTTTCGGATTTGTGGATTTGTTTAGTATACAAATCCACAAAAATGGACCTATCAGCCCGAAATTTTGTACAGATGTGTAAAATAATATAGAATAAATGACAGTGCACTTTAAAACTCTGAAAGTCCACCCGTTCCCGGAATTTAAGAGATTTTTTAATGTTTTCCACGCTGAAAGCTTTCCGTAATTGTAACCTCTGTAGTGAAAAAAGTGTGAAATAAGCATCGTGGTTGCCACTACGTATGGTGATTTTGCAGGGTAAAAAAATGTTTTAAATTCTTAAAGTAAAAAGAAAAGAATAATAACGATTTTTTTTTGTTAGTTTATATTTGTAAATTCTTTTTTAAATTATTATATCGTGTGCATGGGAAATCAGAGCAGGAATGAAGTGTTTTATGCGCAAAACAATAAGGATTGAATGTTTCCGAGGCTAAAATGTAAAATTTTTTAATTTGGCGAAAAATAAAATGGCTGATATGCCGAATTTGAGAAAGTGAGTTCTAGCGGTTTGCACAGTTTTAGACTTCGCGCAATTTACTGAGAGCTTAAGAAAAAAAAAACTATTTTTAAAACAGGTGTATAGGTTTTATTAGAATACAGCGTAAAATTTTAATTATCCGTTCAGAAATAATGCAGTTATTAAGGGATTTCAAGCCATCTATCTTCAGAATTCTCGCCAAATTGAGTAAACCTTCGCATTTAGTACATCGGAGTTAACGATGAATAGAAAACTTTATACATTGTTGATAATTCAAAACATGCTGCAAATTTTCAAATAAATGCCTGCTTTACTTTTTGGGATCGAAGCATATAAGTGACAGATATTTCTCATTTTGATTGCTGTTAAGTCAATGCTTCGAATGATTTCCTGAAAAAAATCTTGCAAAAAAAGTGTATGTTGGTACTTTGGCGAGGCTTAGATTTGAAACTGGATATTATTTGAGACTGGTATATATGATAACACTGGTTACAGGTTCCGCTTGCTAGCGGGGGTACCCGGCTAGTCTCCTATATATATGTGCGTGATGATTCTCGGGGTGTAGCCGTGTTTCGAGCGTAGGCAGGGAGGATGCCGTTATACGGAATCAAAAATTCTTTATTTTCTTTTCTGTGTGCAGTCGACAAGCTCGCGGAGAACCTGAGACCCTTGGACGCGTTGAATTTTCGAAGAAAGTTTATTAACCCTGCTGTTCTGTTCACATTTACTATGCATATATAACGATTGGGTGACCCGAAAATCGAATACTAACTACAGGAGTTTAATTTTTACAAAATTATAATACTACATTAATCTTAAGATAAATAATTCCTCCAAATGAAAAATAAAAGTACACATTTGAAAAATAATACAACAAACACAAAAACATGAGTACATTAATGAAATGTATTATTTATTACTTTCAAAACCTAATCTCTTTAGATTGACAAATTGGACAAAAGTTAGATGGATGTATCTTGCGTATGTGTTTGCTACAATTTTTGCACGATATATTTGTTTTTTAATCATTGCTGGATGAACAAAATCTGCATCGGGCACTTTTGTTACACATCTGTGACTTAACTACGGACGTTCAAACGCATTTTGCCTCTTACCCTGTATTCTTTTAACTATTAAGTTGTAACGAAAGTTTCCCGCCACCGCAAACTTCGTCAGCACACAGTTCTCGTTGGCGTATTTGCTCATATTTTGTCAAATGATTTTTGGCATTTGAAAGAAAGAGGTTTACTTTATAACACTGTGCTGTGAAATCTGTAAAAAATATAGTTATCATTAAGTATAAGGTGTCTCAAATAGAACTATCACTCTAGAGGATTAGAACCACCATTTACCTCCAGTTGTGTTGCAAAAAGTCAGCTACATAATATCAACGAATTATGAGTACAGCTTTAAGTACTATTGTTGTAATCATGTGACACTGTGCAGGTTTGGTACCGAAAGTTCAAAAACAGTTATCTAAGGAGTTAGAAGTTAGTATTTCAGGCAGATATGGCGGAAAACTTTCGTTACAACCTGATATATTGCGCGAATCTTCAGTTTGGTACCGAAAGTTTAAAAATAGTTATCTAAGGAGTTAGAAGTTAGTATTTCAGGCAGATATGGCGGAAAACTTTCGTTACAACCTGATATATTGCGCGAATCTTCAGTTCAAGAGAGACATCGCCTTGTCTGAATACACGGAGTGATGTATGGATGTTCTGTTGGGGTCAATAGACCCACCTAAGCAGGGTTAAGTTCTACACTGCATTGTTGTTCCAGACAAAAAAACTTTTCTCGCAAGTTTTCGGTTAAATAGCCCTGTTTCTGCAGTTAACCGCTAGAGGGTCAAGGCAGCAGCTCCTAGATATACAATGCCTGAGGACAGAAACTTTTACGTCAGTTATAAGTCCACAAAAATGACGTCATCACACATTTATTTTCACAAATTAAAACTATTCTAAGTTTGTGGTGGATTCACTTCCGCATAAAACGTTTTAATGATTTAAGATAGAAAATTTAATTTTACGACAAATAGGAAATTTTAACTATTACTAATTATATAATAGGATATAGAATTAGATCACAATAAATTATTTTTTATCAGAAATATATTTTAATTTTTATCTTAAACTTTTAGATGTTTTCTAAAATTTTATCATTCACCAGAAATTTTAAATAGTTTTACTTTGTGAAAGCAGAACTGTCATGACATCATCCTAAAAGAGCTAGCGATGGCGTGAAACCTTCTGTTCTCAGGCTTTCTATATCTAGGAGGTGTTGGTCAAGGGCGGTACATTAATTTTGATTGGCTTGGATGTTGATCGACAATTATACCTGCCCATTAACAGTACAGAATTTATATGACATCAAAAAACGTTCGCGGCAGGAAGTTCGTGCGCTATTACAACGCCTGCTAGATATAGAAAGCCTTACAACTCCGACTTCATCATTAGGCCTACATTTAAAAGTTTAATTTTAGTAGAATAAAACCATTAAAAATTTCTGGTAAATTTACCCATATGTATAGCAATATTTTAATAATTTGAGATAAAAAATATAATTTTACGATAAGTGGCAGTTTTTAATCATGACTAATTAGATAATATGATAAGGAAATAGATCATACTGTATAATTTTTATGAGAAAGGTATTTTAATTTTAATGTTCAATTTAAGCTATTTTCTAAGATTCGTAGCATTCACCAGAAATTTTTAATAGTTTTATTTTATGAACATAAAACTTTTAAATAGTAGGCCAAATGATGACGTCAAAGCTTGATGATGTAGCAGTTGTTAGGCTTCCTTTTTCTAGGAGGTGTTGGCTATTACCAGCAACTATTTGAGCATTTTTTTCTTTTTTTAAATAGAAAAAATATAACTTTTTAAAATGATCTTAATGAAGATATTTAATCAACACAAATAGAATAACAAGTGTTTTTCAAATTTATTTAATTTATTATGAAAAAATTCACAATCATTCATACATATTTTGAATAACCTAAAATGTTCTGAAAGAGAGTTTAGAGAATGGGTTTCCAACTCTCAAAGCATAAACAAATAAATAAAATAAAATAAAAATAAATACAGAGCTCTGTCTGATGTTGTATTTTGTTGTTGAGATCAGATGACTGCGAATGCTGTCACATTTCAAGCCATTCCATACATAGTACATTTCGATATTTTTGAGCAGTTTATTTACAATTAAACAGCGAGACAGTCTGATATTGAATTATAAGTACACAGCAAGACGGCTAAATTTAGACTGTCCGCATTTCATTACATAAAGTAAATACTAATACAATGTAGTTAATGTTAAGAGAATGTTATCTTTCGAAGCAGCATAATAGTTTTAGACAAGTAAATGGACTTGTAAAAGTCATTAATTAATAAAGTAAATTGGAACTTTTCTCGCAGTTAAACCCTAACAATTTCTTTCTTAGAGGAAAATTTAAAATAAATATATATATATATTAATAGTATTTCAGAAATCGAACTTCAGAAAATCCAAAAATTTTCAATGGAACCTGCGCACCTAGTTAAATCACGTATTTTGGAGATAACAAGCTGTCACTAATTTTAGAAGTCAGAAGTAATTTCTACGGCCCAAAATATCCTTTTCTTCCAATGTGGTCCGGGCATTCTAAAAGGTTTAACTGACATCTATGGCTTTCAGACCCTATAACTAGTTGTGCCAACGGTGTTGTTAATTTAGCTAACCATCAAATCTTCCAGTCGATTAAATAAGTTGTAAAAAGAAACTGTTTTCTACAAATAAAAGAAGGCACCTCTCCCGTGCGAACTAATTTCCTTAACGTTCCGCGACCGACAAAGTCGCAGCTTTTCTTGCATTACGATTCAATTTTCGCATCTCCCGACCGTATCCGCCGAAATCAATCTTCCTATCCGGGCGGCCATCTAAATTATGTCATTAACTGTGACTACGACCGTGGCTCTGATAAAAGAATTCAATCACTGCGTTGAGAGAAAATCCGGGTAATGACGCAGAAGATTTTATTTGTCACGTCTGTTTCCAGCAATAGCGGATTTCTTTTATTATATTTTTGTGAAACGTAAAAGAAAGGTAGCAAGAATTTGCATGAATATTTAAAGTTAATGGATTCGATCGTGTGGCATTACGGGCGGGGGAAATATCTAAAAATTATTGTTCAATATACTGTATCATGTTGGCAGATCATGACACAAAGTCTTGACATATCGCCTGTGGCTAAATGTAGACAAGAACAGACAAGTCTGCGTAATAAGAACACAGACGTAGCGTTGTCACACGCTATGTATACGATGTAGCGATGATAGCTAAGATGTAGCGATGCCACACTGTTCGTTTAGAGCTGAATTTAAGAGTAGAAATATAAAAAGGAAATTTCTTCTGAATTTCGCGGGGTTTTTTTTCGGACCAAATGTTGAAAATCAAGATTTTCAGACGAAAGTGGGATGCACGTGCCTCGCTGTGCTCCCCCTTCCCCCTTTTAACGCTACGCCTAATGCATCAGAAGATACAAAATGGCGAAAAGGAAAACATTCTTAGAAAAGTCTACGAGCACAGCTTAAATGATGATGATGATAATGATGAGTCCACGATGACTCTTTACTCATATAGAGCCAAGGACGAAGATGACGGCCCTGGCAATCCGCTCAATATGGTTGTCTTGGAGGATGGAACATTTCTTGTAGATCAGCCAGGATGGCCGGACAATAGGGTGGGACGAAAAAGTTAAATTTTGGAAATAGGAAAAGTTGCCTTTTGACATCCACAGTAGGTATGAGAAATCTTAACGAAAGAAAAAAAACATCTTCCGCCACCTCAACGGACCTAAAGTTTATAAAAATGGGCCAAAATCTCTTATCAAATCGGCCAATATTAAGGATTTTATAAAATAGAAAATAGAAACGTCATAGTACGGGAAAGTTATAGTATATAGTACTGTAATAAGTCCAAAAAATGTCAGGTCGGTAAAATAATATCTTCCGTTGATACGAGAGGGGTGAAATTAATCAAAATATTGATAAAATGCGCATACATATGAAGACGTTATTCTTAAAACATTTTCTCGCCTCTCACTTTCCACCTTCTAAAAAATATGCAGTATAGTCATTATTGATGCAATGGATATCAATTTCGCCGGATACCGGATACCTAATATCCGGCCGAACTTTTAGTCGGTTATCCGGCAGCAGTGTGTATTCTTCTTTATAGTTTTATTATCACTAGCTTTCTT
Source organism: Cheiracanthium punctorium (assembly GCA_038373885.1). Taxonomy (NCBI): domain Eukaryota; kingdom Metazoa; phylum Arthropoda; class Arachnida; order Araneae; family Cheiracanthiidae; genus Cheiracanthium; species Cheiracanthium punctorium. The sequence continues at coordinate 214,452 of JAWZYV010003946.1, read as the reverse complement.
AGATCATTGAGCTATTACTTTTTTCTTTAAATTTTCTCATTAGTTTCAAGTCATTTAATTCAAAAATCAGAAATCCTTTTGGGATTGTTTCCCTGAATTTAGTACCAGTTTTACTGTAATTAAAGTCATACAAATAACTTTGTTATGAATATTCTCCCTAAAGCGTTAGATAAATATCTTAAAAGATCAATTCTTGAAAGAAAGACATCTCCATTCAACTGCTGAAAAATCAATGGAACAAATTTCCTTACTTTATATCCAAAATTAGGGAGGGGGGGGGGACATTTTCTCACCAGCCAGCAGCATGGGCGAAGCCAGAATATTTCCCAGGGGGGCAAAGACTACTTAAAGGTATGGTTACCATGTTGAAAAGAACAAAAAAGCAAGGGAAAATTTGCATACAAAAATGCAAGGGGGGCAAGTGCTCCACCTTGCCCTATGCTGCCGGCGCCCATGGCCAGCAGTACTACAGCAAGTACACTTATGAGAAATAAGCAGGGTCAATTGATGGCGGGACAAAAGGTAACCGAATTCTTACAAAGATTGAAAAAAACAATGTTTTTGTACAGTAATTTCTTCCTGTAAGAATTTACTCCAATCTTAAAAAAAGATAGAAGTACTTATTTTTTTTCCCCATTTTCTATACATGACAGAAATACATTCTAAAAAGTATTGAAAACAAAATATTTTCACAAAAAGAGGTTTTTACGCATTTTTTATGATTGCAGTTTTTAGAATTTATTCATTTATTATGTTTATTCGTGTTATTTCGCTGTATATAATTTTAGGCCGGATGTACTGCCGGATATTTGTAATATCCGGCTACTGCCAATTATCCGACATATTGGCCGGATGCAGTATGTTTGCTGGATATCTGTTGCGTCCCTAATAGTCATTCGGTAATGATAAACACCATAGTGATTATTGGTTTTAAATCGATATTTGAGACACAAAATATTCAGAAACCGCAAATGTCATCTTATGCAGTATTTGCTTCATTAGGATACACTGTTTGTGGTCTTGATACAGTGCTCAAACAGTGTAGGGGTCTTGTAATCAGGGTAATACTAATCTGATTGCAGGAGGTTGTTCCAGATCGTTAGATCATCCTTCTATAACATGATCATCGCGTGTATTACTGGTCTTAAACTTTTAGAAACGATTGTAGTATGTATACTTGTACAATTTTGCAGAAACACAAAGAAATTTTAAGGATGGTATGGAGAAAATTTAATTTTGGGGTCATTTACAGTTACGTGTGGGACAATCGGACACTGTAATCCACTTATATAAGACTTTAACGTATGCGGTACCAAAATCGACGATATTTCCACGCTGCGAACTTCAACAGCTAGATGTCAACATTAGTGCAATAGCAATAACGCATGTGCGAAAATCCAAATGAACAGTTCATTGACGTCCAATGGAGCAATCATATTTCACGCAGTAGCTATATTACAAAGTAACAATAATGGATACACAAAAATGCAAGATCTTTCGAACTTTTCACAGCTTTAAAATATCGAATTTACAATACTTGGCGCATGAATCGCCCATCTAAAAAATGTCACCATGCATTGGGCTAAAGCACATTTTAGCCATTTGCTGTTTCAACATCGGCTTTTATGATGACACATAAAATGTGCAGCAACCCTAACCTAAATAAATTTAATGACAAATACTGTTAAAACCAACGAGATATAATAGGATAAGAAGTCGTTGGTTAAAACAAAGAAACATGATTTTCATTGAAATGAGTCCAGAAATTTAGTCAACACTGCACTGAGTATAAAGAACAGTAAGGTATGGGAGGGCGAAGATGGCCGCCTTGTCGGCTAGTTTTATTGAAATTTTACTATAAAACATATATTTCTGCACAAGTTAGAAAGAGCATATTTTTAAAATTTAGAGTTAATGTAAATATACTTCAGAATAAGTGATGCCATTTCTAAATGCTTTCTGTTTAAAATATTGATTGATTTGAACGTGTCACGTGCAGGACGCCTAAAGTCAACAACTTGTAATTTACTGTACGAACCTAGTAACATTCATGCTATTATAAAACAAAGGTTAGGTTTTAGAAGCTAAGGACTCAAAGATAACATGCTTATTTTAGAAATAACTAGCTGCGTGCCCGTTCTTCGCACGGTAGGAAACGAAAATTTTCCTTACATCTGTAATTCGAAATTATTCGTGATGTGGAATTAAAAAAAAAAGAACAAAATTATTTGACTCTTAATGTAAAGTTTGTGTCATGAGTACTAACCTGATCATTGCAGTATAATGACTCAAAAAACTACGTCAGTGTCATTCACTATCAAAAAAGTGGAAAGCTTAATGGTTTGCAGAGAACTCCTGGCTTTCAAAATGTCTTATTTCTACATCATACTGTTTTTTAGGCTCAAGTTGTAGCATTAAATACCTAAGACACTACATGGAATGGACAACCATTTATTTCTTTCCGAACATGTACCATATAAGGAAAGTATTGTAATCATGAAAAAGTTCGACTTCGAGATTTTGGTGTATTTACACGTTTTGAGGTCTTCTGAATTTATTTATGCTATTTTCAAGAGATGTTTTTAAAATAGCTGCGCACCCGCTCTTCATACGGGAAGAAGGGAATATTTTACTACTAAAATCATATCTGCATGTGACAAAACAGAATTTCATTTTTAAAAAAGTTCAAGTAATCTCCTCTGTTGAAATTACTGCGGGATATATTAACGCAAATTAGAATTACTTTTCATTTAGTTGGTTGTAAGACAACCGTTGAAAAAGGATAAACACTTTTAATTTCATGAAATATTTATTAACGTGGTACATTGCGATTTATTCATATTATCTTTACAAATCTAATAATACTACCTATTACGTACATTAATACTATCTATACTCGCTTCTCCCTCTTCAAGGCTCCCTTAAAAGAAACAGCTTAGATTATTTGGCCTCAATGGGATCTTTTGATTCTGTGGCGATTCTTTGCAATTTACGCATTAGCATAAATAATAATCATTTCACATAATGGTTGCCATTAAGGAAAGTCTCCATATATATTTAATTTATACATAGTTTTATAAGATTGGCGTATTTAGCGCCGCAAACCATTTCATCTTACTGTGGGGAGAAAATATCCAAGGGGTGCCATTTTAAATATCCATGTATCTAATATAGCGATATCTTTTATATCCTCCATAGTCCTGTCTCCTGAAAAACATCAAACTGTGTAATCTCGAGGAACTACTTATTCCCACTTTAATTATGATAGGGCGTTAGAGTTGCAGAGTTAACAAATTTCACGCATTTTTTTAAATTTATGACGTCACTGTTTGACTGCCGTAAAGGATACCCCGGTAGATTGAGGGAGTTAATTTCGATATTTCGCACAATTGTTTTCAAACGGTATCATTAAAACTTTGCGTTGGACCTTTATGGAGGAACGTAATTCAACGTTAAAATAAAACTATACTCGCAACCTGCATGCGTATGTTAGGCAACGCCTGCGCTAAATTAAATGCCAAAAATAAAAATAGTAAATAGAAAAATTTTAATATATCGCGCTTTGAAACGAACTTTGTAACTTTAAAAATGAACATTTTCAGCGCAGTGAAAACATTTCAATTTTTAAATAAGCACCGGATTAAAATACCACTTCTAATAATAATAATCGTGAATTTCTTAGTTTATTTCTACAGTAAATTTTAATCAAAAGTATCGTCTCCCTGTGTTGAAAATAGAGCTGGAATAAATTAGTTAAAATTATGGCGTAATTTTTACGTATCTTAAAGCATTTGACGTCATAGATCCTCACTTGCGAATTGAAATTCTGATATCCCATTTAAAAACTGGATTGGTTGAAAAAACCCTTTTTTCTAATCCTTTCTGTGGCAACAACCGAACATAAATTCTCGTGCCGGGATTGCAATGTAATGAATGGCGTAAGATCGCGTTGATGCTATTAAATTCTAAACATTAGGCTGCATTAAAATTCGTAAAAAATCATCTAATTTACATAATTTTTTCGTTTTTATTTTAAAAGAGGGAGAAAAGAATGTTTCACGATTTGTCAAAATATCTAAAAGTTATGACGGATAGAATTCAAGATGCGACAGTTTTAAAATTATTTTACGAAAAAAAATCGCGAAGCAGATGTTTAGTAAAAAAATTCCTAAAAATCGGTAAATCATGTTACGTATTCAGAACAAACTGTTTTTAAAAGAAAATTTCCTCCTCTATCCGATGATACAAATGCCGTTTTGCTGCGAGCGTAATTTCCGCCGTTATTACGAATTAGGTGAGAAAAAATGCCAAAAATCGCATAAAACATAAAATAAAAAAAAATCTAGGTCGAATTTTGAAAAAATCGCTTCGAGGTGCACAGCTACATATTTACATCTTCCCGAGTACCAAATTTGGTGTTTCTAGGTGTAGCCGTTTGTCCGTAACGCTGCCGACAGACACACACACACACAGACACACAGACACCTTCTTTTATAATAAGTAGAGATAATCTAAAATGTTTTAAAAGTTATAATGTACCTGTAAAACACGCGAGACACAGTCGTCAAGTGTGGGTCATTTACAAATGCTTTTAAAGAAAACTTTATCTGGATATTTGAAATGGGATAAATGCATTAAAGAAAGGTTGACTACACGCTTTTTCGTACCTAAGCATTTATTTCAACAGATTTTTTTCACACAAATATATTCAGATAGCAACTTTTTTGAACAAAAATTTGAAGAACGTGAAGCATGGATCATAATACACTTTCCAATATCATGCAGAAAGAAAAAGAAATAGCGGCAGCCTGATTATGATATATTTTCTGTCAAAAGGAATCAAGAAAGAGAAATATGGCTAACACATGGATTATGACTCGTTTTTCAACATAATAAAACATGAAAGTCAAATTGTGCAGCACATGGATTGTGATACGTTTTACAGCTTAATGAAAATTAAATATAGAGCTCACAATTGTGAAGTTAATCTAATTAAATTCTTTTTTTTTCTTTTAAATTGAACAGAATTTATGCTTCAATGATTTAATATTTTATTTAAAAATATGTTCTATATAAATCGCGTTATTATCGATTGAGGACTTTTGGCACATATTAGTTAAATTTGTTATGCGAAATTTTTTAATCTTAAAAAAGTTCCTTAAATTAATTTCAGTCAAGTAGTACATTTAATAAGTAGAAATTATCAAAGGAGATACAACAGCTTTAGAAAATTCCCCCCCCCCCCCAAAAAAAAAAAATCATTTTTAAGACGATCCGATAGAGATGAATGAACAATGAGCCATTAATCAATTAAGACTAATATGAGATGATATAGACATGCTTTTATTTTATATGATTAATAAGGTGAAATTAATTTAAAGAATATATCTGCTAATGTAAAATGGGTTTGTTTTTTGTATTAAACACACCATTAAATTTGCTTTGTATTTATCTTCCATACATTGCAGAAATCAACTAGGAAAAGTAGAAAGATGTATGGCACGCGAGCAAAGCAAGCTGCTGGGATCAGTAGAAATCTCAAAAGAATAGCAAAGATAATTTCGCGGGTTAGCGACCAGGAGGCAAAATCCCTAGTATATTTTACAAACAAGATAAGCTCTAAAAATTCAAAGCATATTGCTTAATAAAGTCAAAATTTATAAACCGTTTGCATTTGTCTTGAACAGTATGTCACGTGCGGGATAGTTTTTTATATTGCATTATTTCATAAGGCTTGACCAAGTTCTGAAACTATCTTAGGATATGCTGACTACACTAATGTTCTTTATAAATGTTATTCAAGCTAAACAAATGCTTTCTTTCTTTCCCCCATATGAGAAAATTCATGAATTTGAGTCACTTGCAAGACACAAAAAACAATTTTTGTGAGCTGGTAAGCTTATAAAAATACTTTCTAGATTTTAAAGTTTGATGCTATAAAAATATGGATTATTAAACTTCGCTACAGGGTTAACTTCAGTTTTTGTTGAATTTCTTTATTCAAAGTAATGTAACTTTTAGACTAAAGTTCAGCGCACTCCTTAGAATAGGATAATGGTTTTTAAGTAGTAGTCTCTTATGCTGCTTTTCTAGAAAAGTGAAACTTTGATTTTTTATTCAAAACAGAAAACTTTATACCTTATTTATCAATAAATACCAAATAAATCAATCCAAATAAGATTTTGAAATTTACCATCAGTTTACTTATTTTCGTGGAATTATCTTTTTTTTTTGACGGTGAATTAAATAACTTGAAGCTTTACTTTTCGAAGTTATGGACAATAGTGTAATTGCGTTGTGCAGCAATAATCCAGATATCACTTTGCGACACAATTATAAGTGGCATAATGTAGAGATGAATTAACTTTATTTTTATGTCTTAAACAATGCATATTTACAGGATGATGGTGGCTGGGAAACATTTGTACTAAGAAGGTTGGAGGATGAGTCTCCAGTCAGAAGGTGAAAAATCAAATCGAAGAGTGATTAGAACGTTGGCAAAAAGTTAAACTTGGCATATTAAAGGAACGCCCAAATGAGGGCTACAAATACCTTTAAAACTGACATCGAAAGGCGTCAGAATAATAATCTTTGGCCTCAAATAGGCCTCAATAATCTTTAATCAACAAAGAGATGGCAAGACATAACAATAAGAGCTCAGCAGGGCACCAAAATACTGAAATAAAACCACCCAAATTAAAAATCTTGTGTTACAGAAAATTAATTTAGCAAAATTTTAGAATATAGTTTTTACTGTTGACATTACTAGCTTCCTTTGGCAGTTTATTTGCATTTTTTCCCACCATAACGTATTTAAGAATTTCCATCTTAATATATTGGTATTCATAAAAAAATCGATCAAAGCATGGATTTATAGAGATACTTATTTTTTATTTCTTTAATAAACTTTAGCTAATAAAGTCTGAAATTCATTGACAGCATGCCATAGAAAATTTAATACTAAGATTACTTGTATTCATGGAAGAATCAACAATTTATTTATTTATTTTATTTTATTTTATTTGTATGTGTGTCTATGTGTGTTTTAATTTAATATAAATGCCCACATTACTGTTACCTTCATGGCAACTATGCAAATTGTAAATAATTTCGGGGACCCTGAAGGTTAAAAGGTAAAATTTATCATAACAAAAGATTGACTCTCGATATTGACAATTTTTGAAAAATCCAAATTTCGGGAAGAGCCCAAGCCCCTTTAGTCCTCCCCCTAGATACGTCCCTGTTTAACAAAATAACGACTTTGTAAAGATTATTACGAATGCAAAATAATACCTTATTTTTTACACGATATATTATATTTTAAATGACTAAAAACGAAAGAAAGAAGATACTTTAGGTTATAGATAAGAAGTTTGGGAATCGAAGTTAAAGCATTTAATATTCGACAGTTTTCAGTTTCAGCAGTATCTAAAGTTTCAAAATTTTTTTCCCATCTCAAAAAAATAAGAAGAAAAACTGCTTTTATGGAAATCATATTGAACAAGTATCGATGACTTTGCTTTACGTGCTTGTCAGTGGTTGCTTAGCGACAACTCACTTGATCACGAAAAGGGCAAAGATGAAAAAGGAGCACAAGGAGGAGAACTTATAAGATTCCCCCCCCCTTTTTTTTTTCTTTCTTCCCCTTTCCTCCCTTCAACTTTTACTTTATCCCTTTTCATTAGATCGCTTTTATGTTCTTCCGATCGAAAGTTTATCTATTCATCTAATACATTCTTTTTCCCCTTAAATTTTTGATGAAGACAGATGAACTTTCTTAAAACTCGTTCCTTTTTTATGAACATGTTTGATTACACACAGAAGCAGGTGCATTTTTATAAGTATCATCCCATCGTGAATGATTTAAGTAAAGGAGTCGGGAAAATAATAACTTAGAAAAGTTTAATAATTGAGACATCGTTCTGGACTGCTATAATAGTAGAAAAATGTCTCGAATTAATCACACTTCACAAAGCGCTTTTTATTTTAACTTTATCTTTCTAAAATAAATGATTAATTTAGTTTTATCTTTTCAAATTATAATTATAGAGTTTTCTATTTTTACAATTTTACAGGGTGTCCCAAAAGATTGTTTACAAACTTAACGTGATGGTTTGTCATACCATGATAAACAAAATTTACCCAGGAACTTGATTTCCGGAAATGCAAACGGCGGCCGCTAGAGGGTGATGTTAGTAAGGAAGCTTCAACGTTAGGCGCAAGGAAGCTTGAACATTTTAGCCTAGGACGTTGCCCATGATGGATGATTCGGTTTACTAACTCAGAATTGGCCGATTTGCATTACGAGTATGGTGCCGCGGTTTAGAAGTCAAATCGATAAATAAGTCAATAAATAAAAGTCACAGATCTTTTGACATCATTTCTCTTTTCTCTCTACACTGCATTCGTATCTTCGCTCGCCCATACCCATCAGCGGTAGGGATGGACGCGAAACGACTTTTTGCGAGACGAGACAGAGATTTACAGCTTTTTTGCGAGACGAGACAAGCATTTTTAACATTATGATATAGGGATTTTTGCGAGACGAGACAAAGCTTTTCGGCTGTTTTGCGAGACACGAGACGCCACTTTTTCGTCTCGCGTCCATCCCTAATCAGCGGCCCCGTACACGCGATCATCGGCGCCGGCAAAATATTTCCCAGGGGGGACAAAGACTACTCAAGGGGGGGGGGGCAAAGACTATTTCAACGTATGGTTACCATGTTGGAAAGAGCAAAAAGCAAGGGAAAACACTGCATACAAAAATCCAGGGAGGGCATTGCCCCCCTTTACCCTATGCTGCCGGCGCCCATGCACGCGATGCATATCTTCCAATTACCATCCATCTTCGGCAACTTCCTAGGCTAATATGTTCACTCTTCCATAAGCCTGCGATCGACGCCCTCTAGCGATCGCCATTTGCATTTCCGGACACAACTTCCTATGTAAATCTTGTTTGTTATGGTATGACAGACCAGCATGTTAAGTTTGACAACGACCTTTTGAGACACCCTATACTTACTAGCAACGTAGCGCAAATCCTAAGATCTACAAGGAATATAATAAACACTCCAGCGGTTCTCGGTAGAAATAGGATGTTTGAAAGAAGAGAATTTAAGTTTATTTCACAGGTTTAAAGATGACTTCGAAAGCGAAATTTTTGAGAAGTTTAGGAATTTTATAGCATAAAGGTGAAAAGGTAAGTAGAACAATTAATTGATTAAAAAAATTAACAGTACCACATACAGGATAAATTTAGCTTATTATATTCAAAGAGCTTTAGAAATGATAGAGGGGGCTAAATCAAAGAGCGGCACCTAAGGATTTTAGGTAACTAATCCCTTTGTTAAGAAATGAGTCAGAACAAATTTTTATAGCACGACAACACAGAAGGTTAAAAAGCAGAAAGTTTTTGCTAATAAAGATGATCAGAAAGAGTATGAGCAGGTACAGAAATAGAGAAGGGTTTGAGGAAAGCAGAAGTAGCGAAACCGTTAGGAATTTTAGAAACAAAGACATCAAGTAAAGGCAAAGAATTGTTGCATTCCTCTTCTATGGTGAACTCTGTATGAGGAGATATAATAATGGAAAATAAATTAGAAATACCACAATTAAAATCCACAAGAACGAAAGTGTCGTCAACATATTTCACCCAACACGAAAAACTATAGACCTTGAAGAGCTTCTCTTCAAAATAACGCATTCAAATATCATATAAAATACGTGACATAAATGGTGTTTCTCGTAGCAAGACCCTCGATTTCCTATAGAACGAAACATTAAAAATTAAAGCCGATTGTTTAACACAAACACTTACCACGCATATAAACTCCTTAATTTCTGATGAAGAATCATGAAACTCCCGTAAACGTTTTTCCTTATCCTAGAGGATAGAAACATTAGTACAGACATAATAAACACCCAAACGGTTCTCAGTCAATAATTTCTTGTGGATCTTGCCATTTTGGGCTACATTAATAAGAGCAAAAGAACTTTCAAATATAAGCTCAAATAGCATGAGAGATACCTCTTTAAGCAGGAACTTTCCAAATCTTATATTTTCTCTCATTGTCAGAATTTTAATCATCGTTTTCTATTTTCTAAAGCTAAGATCTTATGCACTCCTCAGTTTTCATATTGATTTCTTGGAAGAATTTTTTCATTACACAGTACTTGAGGTGTCTCGTGAACGATGGTTCTCCCATTCCTTTTATTCATTCTACTTGGGAGCAGCTCTTTCCTTTGAAAGCGACTTTATACTACAGGATTTTCATTTTTCACTTTCTTCCTTTCTCTTCTTCTTCTTCTTCTTTTTTTTCCGAGTGGAGTACTTAGTTTTGAAAGTGTGTGTATTTGTTACACTTTATACATAAGTGCATTATAAAAAAAAAGTGCTGTTTATAGTTCCATTCTTTTTCTTTTATTATTGTTATTGCTTGTTTCCATATTTTTCTCCATTTTACATTTTTATTTCATTTTATTCATTATTTTTATTTTTATTTATTTTATTTTATTTGCCTACCGTCCATTTTCGCTATTTTCTTCACCACTCCTCTCATTTTTGTTTTACTCTCCCTAGTTTTTTGCTTTTACTTTTTTGTGATGGCAACACTTTCTGAGTGACATCTTTATCCTCTGCTTGCTTTTTTAGTTCTCACTCTCCTGTTCTTATGGATGGTGGAACATTTTTGAAGCCGTTGAGGGTGAACCATTTTATATCCCCCGAAACGTTCGTTCCGTAATGATAAGGACCTTTTCATATCACTTATTTTACATAGTTTTTAATTATTTCACTCTTCCATTGGGCTGCCACGACTTCAGCCAACCGAATCTGTTGGTATGTTTCCTCACGGGATTTGTACAGGTATACACGCTTAGAAAAAGAAGAACTAAATTCGCTCCGAAGGAGCTAAATTAGCTTTGAAGGATTTAAAATCGGAACAAGTTTGTCCCGATTTTAAATCTTTCAGAGTGAATTTAGTTCTTTTTTTTATAAGCGTGTATCAATAAGGAAAAAACACCGTCACTTTGAAATAGAAATTTTGTACTGCCTCGCCCCCGACATCGTGAAATATCGTCTATAACAATATGTAACAAACCTTTTACTACTGTGGAGCGCCAAAAATAGGAAAAATTTCTGGGAAAAAAAGGAACACCTACATTATATACATTTAGCATCTATGATTTTTATTAGGGGAACTGAAATGTAATGTTATTTTTTGCGTATGCTAATATTTTGCCTATTCAAAACTACAAAAGATTATAATGAGAAATTTGGCATGTATATGAGGTTTGCAACGTCCTATCTATGCTCGATAAGAGTAAACTTTTTAAACTGTGTAACGCATTGGAGATGGGAAGGAATCGGTCTGAAATGTTATTTTCACATAACTCTCTATATCTCAAAAAATAAAAGCGATATCCATAAAAGTCTTGCTGTAAAAAGTAAAATGTAATACACAAGAAAACTTTTGCTTAATTTCAGTCAAAAATTATCATCGATTTATTTTATTTGACTTGGAAATTCGACCACCAAGGAGGGTGCACTCTCTTTCCTGTTTTCACACATCTTTCTTGAAAGAAAATACCGTTTATGTATGAAATCATTGCTTAAATAGGAATCCGTTATTTAAGCATAACTTTTTTGTCATTAAAAACTTCTTAAAAATAATTTTTTTTAATTAGTGAAGCAGTTACATTCCGTTCTGGCACATCTAATATATATATATATATATATATATATATATATATTATATCTCAAAAAATAAAAGTTTGGGTATTGTTCAAGCGGTACTTTCACGGTACTTGTAAGTTTTGCTTTTCTGTCTTACTTGCCACGCGCGCTCTGGAGCTATGTTTCAAGCTCTGGAGCTATGTTATTCTGAGTTCTTTAGAGTGTACAGTGTCCCCACGCCTTTGTAATCCCGGATGCGGGTCATGTTGGTAAATGTGTGTGGTTCAATTAGAGATAAGAGAGAGGCGGAGTTATCGGAGAGAGGCGGAGTACCAGCCCACGTGGTATGATGAACGTAAGCTTTAATCTATTGAACAGCTTTAATTGAACAGCTTTAATCTATTGTTACAATATTTCGTAAGCTGTAGAATATGCCCCACATGTATTTTTCTATAAATAGGTTACACTCATAAAAAATTCAACATAGGGTTACCAGGCGAAATAAGCGAAAGATGAGCGATAACATGCCAAGTTAATTAATATAGTTTTAATATGGCAATAATAAAACTAAAAAATTAGGAGGGTTCAGGGGGATCTCCCCCTGACGAGGCTCGAACAGCCGAGTTTTTATATTATTGGTAGGATTTGGAAATTTATGAAGTTTTAGAAACACATTTGGACTTATCTTTCTAATGCTTTTTAATTTGGCATAAAATCAACATAATTTCCATACCATTTCATGTTTTTCAAATGCATGTTTATCTGAAAATTGAATTTCAGCTTTATTTCAAAAGCATAAATCATTTTGTGCGGGCGATAAAACGGTTTTTAATTAATAATTAGAAAAGTATTTAAAATTTCAACATTCTGAGCCTCAGGTGCACAGTCATGGGCTTCTATGCTCAAATTTTCAAAGCTCTGCTTTCTGTAGATTTGTCTGGAGAACATTCATTTTTATTATTATTGATAGATAGATTTGGCATAAAACTGGCATAATTTCCGTGGAATTTAATGTTTTTCAGATGCACGCACGCGCTTCTTTATTGAAGCAATAGCATTCTTGTTAGCTCAAAACATGAATCATTTGATTGATATGGGCGAAACTCGCCAAGCATGGCAACGTAAAAACGGTTTTTAATTAATAATTAAAAAAGTAATTAAAAATCTAAAATTCTAATTAGCCTATAACCAACTCCAGGGTCCCCTCTATATCTAAACCAAAATGCATCCTAATCGATTCAGCTGTTTAGACGTGAAAGCGTCATGAATAAACAAACAAACAAACAAACTCTCTTTCGCATTTATAATATTAGTTCGGATATTGTTGTACAGTATTATTGTATCCCACCTAGGTTGTAAATATTTTACTTGTGATATTTTGAAAAAAATTGTGCGCACTCATTGTTTTATTGTTTATTGTACGATTTCGTACTATTGCATCATTATGTTTTGTCAAATTTTAGAAACTGCATCCTGCCCCTCAAGTGTCGTACTACATAACTCCAGAATTCTAGTCAGAAAAATTTAAGGTGTCTAAACTTGAAAATTAGATTAGTTCGCAGTTTTAAGATTAGGTTGCAAGGACGTCTGACTCGCAAGTGAGAGACTGGCCACCTCAATGATATTGCTCGTCAGACTTGTTTTTGAGGGGGGGGGGATATTGTAATGTATAAAAAGGTAATTTGGTTTTACTAGTTTGGGTATTGTTCAAGCGGTACTTTCACTGTAAGTTTTGCTTTTCTGTCTTACTTGCCACGCGCGCTCTGGAGCTATGTTTCAAGCTCTGGAGCTATGTTATTCTGAGTTCTTTAGAGTGTACAGTGTCCCCACGCCTTTGTAATCCCGGATGCGGGTCATGTTGGTAAATGTGTGTGGTTCGATTAGAGATAAGAGAGAGGCGGAGTTATCGGAGAGAGGCGGAGTACCAGCCCACGTGGTATGATGAACGTAAATACACCCGCACCTCGAAATTCAAGAGACTTCTGCCACTGGAACTGCTTAATGAGTCCACGCTCATTTTTATACCCGTCTCCCCTCTCCTCTTCTCACTCTATATTGTAAGTTAATGTTTAATAAACCGTTTTACCTGCTTTAACTCTGGAACTTTACTGAAATATCTGACGTCTCATTTAAATATATATATATATATATATATATATATATATATATATATATATATATATGTGGAATCCGAAGTTTCACAGCAAGGCAGCCGAAAGAGCGGAGAGAAATTTCCAGCCCTTTCTTTGAGACCCCTCCAGACTTGAGAGGCCACGTGGTGTTTTTTCTTTTGTGGCTCGCAAGTTCGGGAGAGGCAGATAGAGATTGAAATGAGATGGAATGTGTAACTTGCTTTGTTGCATGTCTGTGTGGCTTATTCTTTTGTTCCTAATTACGCAGTAAATCCTTTGTGGATAGTTAGTTATTTACCTAAGTGGTACCAGAATTGTAATATCCCTTTGTAAATAGTATTATCATTAAATGTGTGTGTTTGAGAAATTTCACCTCGTCGATGCGTACGTAGTCTTTATAGTGTCAAAGTAGAAGCACATAACAGTTATTCTTCATTCATAGGGTTAGTACGACCCTATATATATGTAATAATAAAATAGCCTTGACAATTTAATCTAATTTAATTTAAAGTCATCTAAAAAACCATCTTTTTGAAACAAAGTACTTTCACTGTAAGGATTGTTTCTCGGCCAGACAAATATTACCTTCAGAGATAATTTTTGAGAGCACTTAAGAATCAAAAGTGCAAATTAAGCTAAATGCGCCGGCGTTTGCGGTTTCCGGTGACCATCCTAAACTTTTTGGGCTAAGTAAGTAAATGACATCACTTTAGAGAACCAATTGCCGAAAGGAGCGACAAACTCCGGGGTTTGTAGGTCAGGAGCAAGAAATTTGTGAGGGACTTTCGATATGTAACTGCCTAGAAAACACGCAAGGAGTTAGTCGATAGGTCGCCGGTCCCTCTCCAACAAAGTATGAAAGATCATTAAGATCTCGCTTAACCTCAACCAGCCTCGACTGCAAGAAGAAGTCTGGGCAAAGAGAGTTCCCGGACATTCGCCACATAATATGGTGGAGAGAGAGAGAGATGTATTGTCCTAAAAAGGTGGTAACATGCTTCAATTCTTTATCTAATAGAAATAAGTTGGCAGTGTAAATTGAAAAAAAAAATCTTCAAAATAAGGTGGGAAAGGAGATTACATTAAAAAAATCCTCTCTTTACTTTCAAAAAGTTAAACTTCCTAAATTTGTATACAACCCGCTTACAAAAAAATTCTCAGTTAAATTTGCCGCATGCAATAGAGTGGCAATGTACAAAATTTTAGAATTTTATCTTAACAAGTACCACAGATAGGAAGATAAATATATGCTGACACCACTTTTCAATGGCACTCGAAGGGAGAAAATAAGGTAGGATGATCGAGTTTGGGACGCACGGAAATTACAAAAGAATATTTTTTTTTTTTTTTTTTTTTTTTTTTTTTTTGCACGATAGGAATAAACGTTTGCATTCAAATTGATATGTAGCCCCTGACCATCTTTGTTTAAGGATATCTCTGAGTCGTTTGATGATAAAAGGCTGAAATTTTGCACATCTCCTCATTAGCGTACGGGAAATATTTTACTGTTTGGGATTTTTTTTTATACGGGAAGTCGCAACTTTATAAAAATTACACCAGCCTGCAACAATTTCTTGTTTTAAAAGTAATAGTTGTTTTTTATGTATTTTCGCATGCTTATTTCAGAAATAATATCAGTTTTTACATGTAACGTACAGTTTTTTTTGAAAAGTAAATTTTTTAAATAAGTAAAAATACACAGATTCTTTGTGATTTGGATAGGATAAATTAATAAAGTATGTATGTTTATTTGTTTAAATACATTCTGAAAACCTCTTACTTCATTGAAATTAAATAATAATGACACATACGTCGTTTAGTTGGTACAGGAATCGAGAAAAGCAATTTTTATCATTTTTCAAATCTGATAACTTCTCGGTTTATTGTGCTGACATACCTGGTTTGTTACATGAATTAGAAGATATTCCTTATAATCCGAATGATTGGCGACTATTTATAGATTCCTCAAAGAGGAGTCTAAAAGCAGTTTTATTGCATAACGAATCTAAACTTGCATCAGTTCCAGTTGCACATTCCGTTTTCATGAAAGAAACATGTGAAAGTATGGAGATGCTTCTCATTAAAATAAAATACACTGAACAAAAGTGGGCAATATTTGTGACTTAAAGGTTATAGGTCTGCTTCTCGGGCAACAAAGTGGATTTACTAAATGTCCGTGCTTTATTTGTGAATGGGATAGCAGGGACAGAGAAAGTCATTGGATAAAAAAGGTATGGCCGAAGAGACAAGAATGGATTCCTGGTAAGAAGAATATTTTAAATGAATATTTAATACATCCACAAAATATTTTATTGCCCCCACTTCACATAAAATTGGGACTCATAAAGCAGTTTGTGAAAGCTTTGGATAAAGGTGGAAAATGTTTTGAGTATCTTATGTCGAAGTTCCCAAAATTGTCTAGCGCTAAAATTAAAGAAGGTGTATTTGATGGAACACAAATAAAGAAATTAGTTAAAGATTCCAATTTTGAACAATGTATGACAAATAGAGAGAAGCAGGCTAGGGTTGCATTTAAAGATGTCGTAGAAGGTTTTTTGGGAAATGAGAGAAAAGAAAATTACAAAGAACTTGTAACTGAGTTATTACGTACTTATCATCTTTTGGTGTGCAATATGAGCATTAAAATTCACTTCCTTCACTCGCATTTGGAATACTTCCCAGACAATTTAGGAAAAATGAGTGACGAGCAAGGTGAAAGATTCCAAAAAGATATTAAGGAGATGGAACGCAGATATCAACGACGGTGGGATGTTAACATGATGGCCGATTACTGTTGGTGTTGAAAAAGAGACAGTGATGTGGACCATAAACGAAAAACCCGAAAAAGAAGCTTCTTGACTTCAAGAAAAACACAAAAGTTATCATAATATTGTAAATGAACAGCATTATTGTGTTTAGTTAATAGTAACTACAGTTGCTATGTATGCATTATACTACATTTTGCTAATTTTTTCATCGTCATTTGTAAAAAATCCTTACGTGTTACATAAAGTTTAGTTTGCATTTTGGAATGACATCATTTGCTGATATAAATCAATTAAAATTTTACAAACAAAAAATTTTTTAATTTTTTTTGCAGGCTGGTGTTATAGATAGAATATTTTTAACGCAGTCTTTTTCCCTATCTTATTTCGAAAATTTTGTCAATTTGCATCGCCCATTTATCTCTAATAGATAAAGAATTAGACCGCGTTATAACTTTTTTTGGGGAACACCCTGTATATATGTATTCTTGAAAGTGTTGCCACTGAGTGCTTCACTTTGTACTATTTCTATGTTCTTGGCAGTGATGATTTATCTTCAAATACCCGGATCGATCGCCAGTCATATCCCGAATCGCTAATGTGATTGATTGAACTTCAAGCAACTGACCTCATTCTCGAAACTTCTTGAAGTAATTCCGGAAGCTCCATCAAGATCTCTTTCCTGTCCTCCGAAATGAGACGACAGAAACAGACATTGGCTATCCGGGGATTTTATTTTACACACTGTAAATTTACCAGTGTGCCAGTGTGGCAGCTGATTTTTGAAGATTATGAGAAGTTTTAGAATAATTTGCCTCCAAAGCACCTGCTTTCGCAAAATGTTATGTAATAACCGTCAATGTCACTTTTTCTCTCTTTGTCATTACTGATCCGTTGAAATGATGGAAATAAGTCAATAACAGAGTTTGAGAACAGCCCTACAGTAGATCCGTTTCACATTTCTTTTCGGTGAGAATAAAAACTCTTTTAAAAGTCAACCCATTTTCCGCTTCCGGTTTAATCTTTATTAAGACAGGTGATTTTCTGACTTTCATTGTTCGCAAATCTAATTCTAATACTGCTCGTCTAAAAACCTCATTAAAAATATTTCCTATATGCAGTGCACTCTCGATTATCCGGGCTAATCACCGGGAGGGGAGGGGGGGTTACACATACTGTGAAATCTAGAGATTAGCAAATAAACTTGTCGTCTTCCAAAATTTGTGGCAACGGAAAACTTGGTTTTGATGGAGACGAGGTAAGGAAAGAGGATGTATGAATAAAAGTTTGTGGGGAATTAGGTAAAAAATAAATAATAAAAAGAAAAGAAAGTAAAGCGAAAGAGTTCGCTGACTGTATAAATAATTAATTATTATTATTTAGCTATTAAAGAAGTTATAAGGGTAAGTACCCCATTAGAAATCTTGTTTTGTTTATTTCGGTTAAAATTATTGAACCTGGGCACATTTTCTGAACGGTGTTCGGAAGCTATATGTGCGTTAGAATTCACACATGTAATAGAAAAACAAAGACAATCCGAAAATCTTCTTTTATGAAAGAAAAAATGAACATCTGTGCAAAAATATAAAAATTACTTACATTTGCATACTGTATATCATAAAACTAGGAATTTTCCTTTTAACGTTTACTCCTAAAAATATCTGTAATGCTTCTTTGCTTTTGTTTGTTCATCTCTCGCAGTATCTCGACACATATTTTACGAACAGCAGCAATGCCACCGTAATCAAATCCTCTTTGTCCCATATAATCTAACAGAGTTTCCACAGACTGTAGAGCAGCAGAATGAGAAATTATATTTCGCTTATTTAGTACATCTTCTGCATCAGTACTATCATCGCTATTAGATTTAACAACACAGTTCAGTAATGATGTCTTCAACTGTCAAATTCTGGAAGCCAGGCTCATATGCATCACTTTGAAACCAATCTACTAAATTTTTTTTCAGCCAGATTTTGGAAACCTTCGAATTCTTTCGCATGTTCAAGAATACTGTTATCATTTTCATCTTGAACATCTGGTAGACGGTCGTAGACGGGCAACAACGCATAATGGAGATCGTTATTTAGTGTTAACGGCTCGGAGACACCGGAATATGAACGCTACTCTTCTCCAACAACACCTTCGCTGGGCTACTGGCACCACGGTTTCAACTCAGACTGTCCGAAACCGGCTCCATGGTGTAAGTCTGTATGCTCGCCGACCGATGACATGTGTTAGACTAACATCAAGGCATCGTCGCGACCGCAGGGAGTGGGCAACAGAGCATGTGAACTGGAGGAGAAATGAATGGAGCAATGCTCTTTTTTCTGACGAGTCCCGTTTTTCAGTTCATCCTGATAATAGGCGTATTTTCATCTGGAGGGACCGTGGCAGTAGGAATAATCCTGCGTTCGTGCACGAAAGTGTCAGCTTTGGCGGTGGGGGAGTGTTGGTGTATGGTGGCATCTCCATTGACGGGCGCACAGACCTCTACATCATTCGAGATGGACCTCTGACTGGTCGCCGATATAGGGATGAGATCCTCAGACCTATTGTAGTCCCTTACGCTGCAGCAATCGGAGATGACGAGCAAGTTTGGGACGCTCTAGGAAGACGAGTTGTGGCCTTGCTCGTGCACGAAAGTGTCAGCTTTGGCGGTGGGGGAGTGTTGGTGCATGGTGGCATCTCCATTGACGGGCGCACAGACCTCTACATCATTCGAGATGGACCTCTGACTGGTCGCCGATTTAGGGATGAGATCCTCAGACCTATTGTAGTCCCTTACGCTGCAGCAATCGGAGATGACTTCATTTTAATGGACGATAACTGCAGGCCACATCGTGCTAACCTGGTGGAGGATTTCCTTTTCGAGGAAGGAATCGTACGAATGGAATGGCCAGCGTGTTCTCCAGACATGAATCCAATAGAGCACGTTTGGGACGCTCTAGGAAGACGAGTTGCTGGCCGCCAACCACCCCCACAAACTCTCCAACGACTGGAAAGAGCTCTTCTGTAAGAGTGGGACAGAATACCCCAACTCGTGATTAATAGCCTCATTGACTCCATGCCTCAAAGGTGTTCAACGTTGCTGGCCGTCCGTGGAAACCATACCCCCTACTGAAAATGATTTCCTTTGAAGAAAACACCTTTTCTTATTCTTTTTTTCTCATATGCACAAATTGTGTTTTTTTCCTTTTCTACACAAATGCTGCATTTTTTTCTGCCAAACATGTGTAATTTATTCTCATATAACCTACTACGTCTGTCGACCATGTATCAATCAGCTAAAAAGTTTCCCAGCCACAAGATCCACCTAAAACCACAATATCCTTTAATTGTTTTGAGCAGTGTATATGGCTTGCCGTTTAGTTGCTTTCTTGCTCGCCCAGTACGAGATTTTGCTTTCAAATTGTCACCTTTTGACAGAATTCGATAAATACCAGCCCTACTGCGTCCAAGTTTGCTTGCAATATCTACAACTTTCATTCCACGAGCGTCCAAACGATAGATTTGGGCAATTTCAGTTTCGGAAAACTGCACGTTGTAAGGCATCCTTACAATCAGTTGAAGAAAGAAAGACAAATTTGCTTTTATCTCATATGAATGACCAGTACATGACCTTGCAACATGCCTTGAAACATACAAATTTGGAGATTAGTACTCCCTACCGGCTTACCGGCATACCGGCTATAGCTAACCGGTTACAACTTTTAAAACCGGTTGTCTATATATTTTTGGGACAGCATTATTTCGTTTTTATATTTTATATTAAATTTATGACTGTTTGAAGTACTTTAATCATTTTACTACTTCAGTTGCGTCAATACATATTTGAATAATTTCTTTCGTCTTTCTTACTTGTTTGATTAACTCTTAAATCCAAAAAAAACGCTAGTCCATAAACTTTTGGGACGCACTGTAGTTATATAAGATATTCACATAGCGTGCATAGCATATCAAAAGCTGCTAGTGTTTGAGTTCTTTTTGTAACAGATTTAAATGATTCAGCAGATTTAAAGATGGCGCTACAATTAAAATGATACGCTTGGGTAGAATCACTGCAGCACCAGAACTTGCAAATCCTGCGAACAACCGCCAGTTTGCAATTAGATCAGACATCGTTTGCAATAGGAAGGCTAATTCAGTAGAAATGGTGCAATAAGTATAGAAAATCAAAGTATGCACTAATGCTAAGTGGTTTGCAAGTAATCTGGCAGCTTTCAAGACTCTAGAAGATCTGCTAAAAGGCAGTGGGTGGACTATAGAATTAATGAAAGCTCAAATTGTAATACTAGTGTTGAATAGTCGCTCCTTAATGGGAGAGATCACTCGCACTAAACGTGCCTATTAAGTGACAGCCTGTGTATTATATCAGAACCTACAGTCAGGTTACGCTATACTTACTGGTTGATGTACACAGAATGACAACTTTACAGCGTTGAAAAATAAGTACACGACTCACCGGATAATTTTTAGCACTTGATCATTTTCTTTACGCTAAATGGATTCTGTTTATTTACACGATATGAATAATTTGCAGTACAGGCATTCAAAAGTGCCGAAAAGTTTGATAACTTCATGAAAGATTATTTCACTGTGAAAAGGACAAATCTTGCATTTTCGATCATCGCTCTCGACCAAGGTCACGAGCGGCGCAACTGTGGTTAAAGAGGATGGTGGTGCAGGTGGATTAACGGAGTCAAAAAATTAAGGAAGTAGTTCAATTACGAAGGAGCAAAAAGTAGGAACAGCGTCAAATATAATCTTGAAAATATAGATACATAATTATCTCTTACTATAATTACTTTTTATATTCGGAGTATTTATAAACTATCGTTATTATCCATAAATTATCTTTAATAACTTGCGAAATGCACAACATAACATAGAACAGTTTTTAGTATGTAAAAAGTACAAACTAAAAGTATTCAATCTTTAAAAACTCATTTCTTTTTCTTTGAAAATAAGAGTAAAACCTTAACGCAAATAAAAAAATAAATAAAAATAAATTTATACAAGAAAACTATTTCTCCGCCCCCTCTCCTCTCATCACAATCCAGTTTTGCTAACTATGGAGCTTCTGTTAGTAAACTTAATTTAATCTCTAAATAATCTTAAAGTATATTCCAGTATTTCAACCTCTTTATTAAAAAGCCTCTAAACAAGTCCATTAAAAAGTCACTCTCAAGCCTGAAAATCTATTTTATTGCCACTAAACTAATAAATTACCTCTTTTTGCCACCTGAAGATTTCAGGTATTGAGTTTTCCCGTATCACACATTGATGACACATTGTAATTGGCCATTAGTCGGTGACGTAAAGCGTGAGAAAAGAATGAATGTGCCACTTTTCGTCATGTTTGTTTTACTAGCTTTCTCTTGTCAGGAATGGAAAGTACAAGGAAGTTGAAAGAAGGATATTTTTTGATGACGTCTAAGGCAATATTATTTAAAACGTTTTATTATTTTATGCTCAAAGGAAAAGAAGTACTATATATATTTAAGTATTGAAAGGCCTGCTTTATTAAAAAAAATCCCTGGTTTATTAAACATACAAATATAAATTGTTTTGTGAGTGTTGAAAGAAACTCAAATAAAAAGGTCTAATATTTTTATAATAACTGCATTTTAATAAGTATCGTCAAACAGTTATTACATTGCACAAATGCTTGGTGAATTGAAATGAATATCTTGTTAGCTAGCGTTCGTTTATTTAATGCTAAAATTAGAAAGCGAACCACACACACACAGATTAAGATTTTATATTAAAACTCTACCTTGAATTTTGAAGCCTGTTTTCTAACAGTGATTCACCCTATTCCAAATATTTATGCCTAAATTTAAACAGAATCTTCGAGTAATAATAACGACGTTTGTGTAAATGGATAAAATCCCCACTGGACGATTCGTTACGGCTGGAACTTAAACAGCAGCACCCATTAAAAAAAAAGGAAAAAGTTGTTTATGTTTTTGTGTAAATTAATGAAATCTCAAATAGACCAGCGACCATTCGAAAACCCTTGCTGAAAGCAACACTGAGAACAAGAGAAAATTGTTGCCGCGTTAAGTTTTTGCAACAATGGAAGTGAGCATGCTAAACTTAGGATGAATTAGAAGGGGAACAGATCTCCAATTAGCTTTAACGTGCTCAACTGCTTAAGCTTGATACGGACTGAAAACCACACCCGCATGCCCCCTTTATTCCTGCTGATACTACGCGGACTTAAAAGTTTGTGATTTCAGAGTTTGAATAGTTAACCACTTTTACTGTAGTTAAGAAGTAGAGTGTAATATTATGCTGTACGCGTTTCCCTTTTAGTACTCACTTTTAATGATGCTTGATTACGTTTCCCTATAATATATTTTATCTGTTTGATTTAGGGCAGGGGTTCCCAAACTTTTTTTACCCGCGGCACCCTTTTCAGGCTAAAAACTTTCGCGGCAGATTTCCTTTAAAGCAACATGAATATGAAGATTAGAATGAAGCAGTTTGGATGCATTGTACGTTACTTTTTGTTTGTTTGTTTATAGGGCTAACCATCAAGGAAGAACTCTCTTGTGAAAGGGATATAGAATTTTGACAATACCCCGTTTCAGGGAGTTCCTATAAAAGAGAGGCTACAGGACAGTCTTGAACTTGACTGAGATATTTTTGTTTGATCCCACTTAGTGATCGGCTGGGCTCACTTTCTTGGGGATACCGGTTCAGAGGAAATTATTGGATTATACTCCACGAAAACACTTTTCTTGATTATCTCCACGGCACCCCTGACATACGCTCGTGGCACCCTAGGGTGCCGTGGCACCTAGTTGGGGAACCTCTGATTTAGGGTATTGTTTTTTAAAAAGTATTTTTTCTGTCCATACTACAAGGAGCAGCTGCCTCGACCCGCGACGGAATATGTAGAGATCGTGCCACGAGTCACTGCTGGACCAAACTTTGGCGGCCACTTGATTTAAAAAAATCATGTACGGATGTGCTCCCAACCATGACTTGTAGAGACAGTATAAGAAGCAAATATGAATATCAGATGTTGCTTAATGTCTCAAAATTAAAACATTTTTCAGATAATACATGAAAGTGTTTAGTCAAAACTTTGGCTAACACCAAAGTAATCACACAAGTGTTAAAAATGAAAGGAAAGAAAACAGTGAGGCAGTTATTGAATTTGTGCCCCTTTAACATCGACGACCTTTAGCAAACGTCTAGGAATTGATTTGCATAGATTCATTATGATTTCCTTATTGAACTTCTTTGCACATTTCTCCAGAACACGAATCAGTACTTTTCGGTCATCGTACTACTTATCCCTATACACAAACTCGTACATTAGGTGCCACACATCCTCGATGATGTTCATATTAGAACTGTGCGCGGGAAAAATCTAAGAAATCAATGTTATTGGACTTCAAGTACTCCAACACTTTTTCTTTCCAGTGTGGATCCTCGATTTGTCTTGCTGCCAAATCCATTTCTTCTAGCCAAATTGTCCGTGACATCAGGGGGGGGAGGAACTGCGGTTCATAGGTCAAGATATTTTAGGCAGTTATATTTGCTTTCAACAACATTTTTCACGAGATTACCAAAGCTGAAGATGGCACCTAAAATCACAACACCACTAACACCCAACACCCTTTTGACGCTTCGTTCGATGCGGTGCGATGACGCTATCACCTCTATGTTCGACGTGTGAGCTGGTGTTGCCAGGTCTATCAAGGCAAAAGCGTTACTCGTCCGTGAAAAACATTTGCTTGAAGACCGTGGATTCAACAATGTGTTTGCGTGCGAACTTGACGCGCTCCTCTTCGTGTCTCGGCATGAACGGCAGTTCTTTCTTGATTCTTTGATAGCTTAAGTCTTGTTTAGTTAATGTTCGACAAACAGTTCGGCGTGAGACTGTGACACGCTTATTCTTTATGATACAGCTGATGACTAGTTCATCTCGCCCTGTTAATTGAAGTGCTGTCCTCCTAATTCTTCTTTTATGATGGAAGACAAAACTTGAGGACGTCTGGTCTTCTTCCCTGTTTTCCGGTTCCTATTCTTAAGCACTCTGATGACTGCAACCTTGGAAACACTTACTTGGGCGGCTGTTTTCGTGAGATTTCTAGGCTGTCCATACAATCTGATGATTTCGAGACGTTTCTCTTCAATGATCATTCTCAAAGTCTATTAGTTACTGGACGCTTCTTGAGCCACCTGTAAGCTATACAACTGGACTAATATTTATTCACTTATATTTAGCACTTATATGAGCACTTATATTTATATGAAATATTTCCAAAACTCTCTCTGGTAGCCAAAGTTTTAAATACGTCATTTTCGCGTTTTTCATTATAATCTTTATTATTTTTGCGATAATACAGTAGTTTCATATTTATATGTATAGATATTATTGATTTATCGTTTTATTTTATATAGCGTAGCTTTTTATTATTAATACAATCCGAAATTCAGGTGGTCGCCAAAGTTTTGTCCGCCAGTGTAAATACTGTAATGACTTATGAGCTTTATCAGAGATCAGGGGGAGGCGGTCACCAAATCCCCTGGGCACATTGAATGTCCCATACCAGGAGCAACTATGAACATAGGATAAGAATCACAGTCGAAGCTATTGGAAACGAAAGGGACGAACGGGCAAACAAAGTGTTTATCATCAATGTAAGCGCAAATAAGTCCGTTGAAAAGTATTTTACAATGATGTGTTCCGCATGATTTATCGCTCCTGTTTAACCAATAATGAGCACTTCATTATAAAGATTATTCGAAAACTCACCAGAAAATTATTTTCCCCTAATTGTGCAGGGGCGTAGCCAGAAATTTTGCATGGGGGGGGGGGGTTACGACTACTGCAACTCATATATATGTATGCATATGTGTGATGTGATAATGTAGTGAAGAATATATATTTTGTATGGCAAAAAATTTCTCACGGGGGGGTTATGACCCCCCCTGACTCCCCCCTTGGCTATGCCTCTGCATGTGTGGATTTTTGCAAGAAGCTCTAGAGCAAATGTAGCCTTAAAGCCGGATATTCGTGCCGGAAAAAAGCAGCGCCCAAGATTTCGGCCTTATTTGCTTAGGCAGATTTCTGCCAATCAATCCCGAAACAAAAGGAAATGAAAAGGATTAATTAACTTCGGGATGTTGGTGGGTAAGGAGAGGGTAACAAATTACTCCCAAGCAAAGTGCAATCAGACATGCGGAAATTATTCTGCATTTCGCTTGGTTAAAAACGCGCAGTTTCAGTGTTAGCACTTTCCAGCCTAGTTGAAAAGTGTTCATTATTTTGGCTTGTCCTTCCGTGCTGTAACTGATGACTGATATGAAATCTTCTATGTCTTATTGCTAATTGTGACATCAAAAATCATTAGATACAATTCTCATGCAATTTAATGGGCAATCGCTCCTGTTGCTACCAGTGGCGGCTCTTCTATTTCAGCACATGAGCAGGTGATTCCCCAAAGGAAAAAATACGAAATAAACAAAAACAAATTAAACTTTTAGTATTAACGACTTAACTTTATAAAAATATATTAAGTACACTTCTAGAATTTTGTGAATTTAAAACGTGGGTTTTTCTCTCCCCCTCCCTTCACTATTATCAAATACGCTCATCATAGATAGCACACTGTACTGTAGGTTACTACAGCAGAAAGCATCAGGTCTTTTTCTAGATCGCACGTGCGTATGGAGAAATGGCCTCGGTCTCTGAAAACAGAAGCGGAGAGAGTCGCGGGCGGCTGGGTGCTGCTGATATCATTCCGTTCGCACAAATTTCAGTGTGCGCACAGACCATTTTTTTTTTTTGCTATTATCCCTTCCAACTTCTACCTTGGTTTGTTATGTTCTGCTTGTTAATCTAATTTTTTTTTTTTCAGTTTCTTATTATTTTATTTATTTTTATCATTTTTCACTACAGTATTTTTTACGAACTAGTGTAAATAATTAAGATGGGTGTAAAATAAGTGTTTCGGAGCTAAAGCAACTACATATTTCAATATTATCCTTTATAAGAAAAATAATTGAAATAAAAACATCAAGATAACACTTTTGCTAAAACTTATCTTGGTGACGAAATGTAAGACCAAATATTACTTGTTTTCTTCCCGTTGCATGTATGTTTTCCTTTAACTGCTGGAAATGCAAATATATTTTCCTTTGTAAGGTGCGTCGTATCTGCATATTTAATTTTCGAAATTTATTTTGTGAACCTCCATTTAAATAACCCACGAGCCGCCACTGGTTGCTACTTAGGAACAGTGACAAATTTCGGGAGGTTCAAGCCTATTTCAGAGACAAAGCAGCATTGGTTGATATTTGGCCCTAAAACGGAAAGACCAAACAAAGTGCCCCAAAATGTTTTTCTCACATTTATGATTTTCTCATGGATTGAAACTTCGCTCCAGTTATCCTCAATTTCATCAAAAAGAGAAAAACAAAAACAGTCATGCCTATGTGCCTTTGTAAACCTCAGACGATCAGCAACTATTGAGGACGGACAGATTTAACGACATGAAGATCACAGTCGAAGAATATAGGCACTCAAAGGTGTGGCGATGCTACAATTACCAAGCCTACGGGAATTCCTTCTTGACTTGCATGCTCATTGCCCGTTGTTTGAAATCTACAGAATCTCGCCACTTAAAAATTGTTCCACTCGCAGGAAAGATTCCGTGAAATGCTGAAAATGTGGTGGACTTCGTGCGGAAAAGTACCGTGGGTGTCCGAAGAACCCAATGAACCGCCACCGATACCCCAAGGTCATCCAAAAACATCCTTACTACCTCAAATATACAACAAACCAGGGTGCGAATTGAATATTTTCTCCAGGGGGGGGACATTTGAAAGAAAACATTCTCCAGGAGGGGACATTTGAAAAGAAAAAAAAGGAGAGAAGGTGTAAGCTCCACTCACATAATATATTAAGTAATATATAACAAATGCAGTCGCCAGCGTGTCTGAGAAGTGACTTAAATTGAAACAAAAGTCGACCCCCGATTTTCTATGCGCATATATTCCTGCCTATGTCGACTCTACGTCTACCCTCGAATTCGACTTGCGGCAGAGCAGCGCTTGGTCGTTCATTTCGCAGTCTTCCTTTGAAACCTGACGCCAGTAACAGAATGAGAAGCGGCATCAGGCATGTGTATATCTAATTCAAAGGGATGTTTCTAACTTACTCCTTTGTCTAGTAAACAATAGAAGAATTTCTATTCTCAATACTTAAAATCGTTAGGTACTGTTGAACTTGTAGGGACAGAGACTAATTTTAAAGACCATTTCTCCAGAAGGGGATAAATAGTATCCCTGGCAGGGATCCATTAATATTTCTCCAGCCAGAGATATTACATTCTTCAGCCGAGGACAATCCCCGGCATCCTCCCCTCCGTCAATTCGCACTCATCGCCAGCAGGTGGAAAAGAAATTGAAACCTGTCATCCCTGCACAGCTTCTGTCGTGTCGCCAAATAATTAAACATGTTTCACAAACACAATTTATTAGCACATATTTCTTTACACACATAAACATCTAACACAGAACACCAAACATCAATAAAGATTAGAACACCATCACTGCAGCACGGAATTGAATTAAGTGTCCACACCAGAAACAGTCCTAACAGAAAAATAAGATACGAGCGATACGCCACCTAAAAAGTCAAAGTCATCATTATTTCTATAGTCCTCCTATATCTAACGTCTGGACTCGACAAAATTATTCAAGTTTCTTTTACATCTTGGGCTGCACTTAAACGTTTAACAAGCACTGATAAACTTTTCTACGTACAGTGACTTGACTTACGTAAGGAATATATTCCAAAACCCCACTTTACTCACTTTCATGATGTACCCTGTCGGAAGAACAATTTTCGGGAGGAGTAGAGTAGCTATGACTAAATTTTAGAGAGGTATTGCTGAGAGTGTTAGAAGAAACCACGTGTGAACTCGCAATAACTCGAACTCTCATAAGTCGAATATTCGTTTATCTCGGAAATTTCATGAAATACCATAACAGTTTAACTTTTGCTCCAATCGTATGGTTTGTTTAGGTGAATTGAGTGTTTTTTATAAATTAGTCCTCCCAAAAACTGTACAGTATACATTGCTTTAGAACAGAGTTTCTCAAGCTATGCTCCGTGGAGCATTAGGTGGACCGTGCAAAAGTAGATAGTACTCCACGAAAACGTTTTTATCGCTGCTTAGTCTGTAGTATACTAGACTCGGATTTACACAAGATATTCCGTGATGCTGAACAAGGCATTCGGTCAAAATTCAAAGACCTTCAAAGTTAGGCTTACTAACTTTTATTCAAAGATTTACGGACTTTCGCGATTAAAATTCGGGACGTGGCTAAAAAAATTGGGATCCAGCTTACTTATTACATATTACAGTTTAAAAGTAGGCGAGAAACACAATTAAAACCGGATTTAATTTTTACACTTTAAATAGTTTTATTCAGCATTAGGCTTACTACGGCATAATTATGCACGGAGCATCCTATCTAATATTATAAATGCGAAAGTGAGTTTTTTTGTTTGTTTGTTTATTTATGACGCTTTCACGCCTAAACCGCTGAATCGATTAGGATGCATTTTGGTTTAGATATAGAGGGGACCCTGGAGTTGGTTATAGGCTAATTAGAATTTTAGATTTTTAATTACTTTTTTAATTATTAATTAAAAACCGTTTTTACATTGCCATGGTTGGCGAGTTTCGCCCGTATCAAATGATTCATGTTTTGAGCTAACAAGAATGCTATTACTTCAATAAATAAGCGCGCGTGCATCTGAAAAACATTAAATACCACGGAAATTAAGCCAGTTTTATGCCAAATCTATCTATCTGTAATAATAAAAATGAATGTTCTCCAGACAAATCTACAGAAAGCAGAGCTTTGAATATTTGAGCATGATTGAGCCCATAGCTTCGGTAAAGTGCGCCTGAGGCTCAAAATTTTGAAATTTTAACTACTTTTCAAACTATTAATTAAAAGCCGTTTTATCGCCCACACAAAATGATTTATGCTTTTGAAATAAAGCAGAAATTCTATTTGCAAAATCACATGCATTTGAGAAACATGGAAATTATGTTGATTTTACGCCAAATTAAAAAGCATAAGTAAAGAAAGGGGTACTTATGTATTATCCCGGCGATCCGCCAAGACGAGCGAATTTTTGCCGAAATAATAGCCCAGCACATGAAACTATTAATGGTTTTGAATACGGTTGGCAACCCATTTGACGATAAAACAGTTTGGCGGGAATGACCGCTGGGATAATACGTAAGTACCAAGAAAAATCCAGATGTGTTTCTTAAAGTTCATAAATTTCCAAATCCTACCAATAATATAAATGTGTACGTTTGTGTGTTTGGATGTTTTTGACTGAATCGCACAAAAATGGTTGAACGGATTTGAAAAAATTTGTAATGAAAATAGCTTATGCCCTGGATTAACATACAGGCAGCCTTTCAAGCATATAGCATAAATAATTCTTTTACAAAGACACTCAAAATAATTCTAATGCATTGCGCTCTATGGACATTTTGTAGCTACTAAACCGATTCTAAAACTTTTTTCACTAATTAAAAGTTACATTATTCCCGAGTATCATTGTTTGTTTTTGGATTAAGACCGATTGACTGCACTAGGGTTCTAGACCTATATGGAAAATTCCTCTGTGGGGGATTTTCTAAGGGATCCTAGCCCGTATTTATGCGAGGTTTTTTAGAAAACCACGGAAAACTGGGAGCGGCTAGGTCGACAGGCGCGACCAGGGTTTGAATCTGGCACCTCCCCTCTTGCAGTTTTGAGAGCAGAACTTCTTAGACACTGGTGGCATCCTAAGTGTTATAGGCTACCTTTAATACATATATCACAGATAGTTCTATTACAAGGATGCTAATAAGAATTACATTACGCTCTATGTGCATCTCTGTAAGTACTGAACCGATTTCTAAACTTTTTTTACTGATAGTAAGCTACACTATTCTTCAGTATTATAGGCTAAAATTCATGCATGTAGCATAAAAAGTTCCTTTACAGGAACACTCAAAATAATTCTAATACATTACGCCCTCTGGGTATCTCTGTAACTACAGAACCGATTCTAAAACTTTTTCACTAATAGTTAGCTGCTCTATTCCTGATTAACGTAGACTAAAATTCATGCATATAGCATAAATATTTCTTTTTCAAAACAGTTCGCAAATACTGTCATAGCTGTCTCTATTCGCTAAATGCCTGAAAAAAAATCTAAATTTTAGTAACTCTGTGCATATTCTCTTATTTTAAATGAAGTATACTAACATGCATTATACTTCATTTGAAACAAGTAAAAAGCAAATAATATTTAAATGCAGTTCCTTTTGTCGCAACAATATTTGTTATTCACACATGCTACATTTCTGTCGGGACCTAATTCTAAAGCCGACGCGGACGAAGTCGCGGGTAGCAGCTAGTAGTTAATAAAAGTTAAAACAATCAGGCAAACTAATGAAAAATTACCATTAATTACTAGTTTCCAATCTCTCTTCATTAAAATCAACACGAATAAATTAAATCTTGCAATTACAATTAAGTTAAATAAACTTTTAATTTCCTTTTACAAAAACCTTGTTAATTTGGCATTTCAACAATAAATTAAAAAAAACCATAGCATCCATAAGTAGGCATCGATAATATACCTTCATAAGAGAAACTTAAAGAATTATATAACTTTATTTGGAGGAAAAATTTAAGATTTTTTAAACTACTATTACTGAAATAATAATATTACTTATTTAATTAAAGTATTAAATTACTTCTCCTGAGATCATATTTATTTATAAAATAAATTTAAAGTATAAAATATCTTATGAGACCATCATAATTAATCAGATTACTTATTCTACTCAAAAAAGGGAACGTATGACTTCCCGCACACATCTTCATCCACAGATCTAGAGACCCTTTTTTTGACGCAGCTGGCTGTGCCCTTAAGTCGAGCGATGGCAACGGCACGCACAGCCAGATGCGTCAAAAAAGGGTCTCTAGATCTGTGGCACGCGATGAACATTTCGATCGTCCGCCCTCTTGCGGGTCGTGAAGTCAAGCGATGGCAACGGCTGCCCTATTTTCCTCATGGGGCAATCTATCCGGCTGTTCTCGCATTCTTCCATTTTTCAGCCGATGTCAGAGCTGTTAAAAATAATCGTGACAATTTTTTGACGGGGAAAGGACGTGCTCAAAAGTAAAGGATTCTTGTGGAGCTAGGTCACCCGCCACTATTTTTATAGAAATCCGATCTATTCTTCGTGACTGGCAACAGACAAAACGTCAGAGTTGGGTGTTCCCAGAGCGGGAACACTGCGCGTTAAAGGGTTAAGGAATAAGGATCACACAGGAATGTGCGGTCGGAAACGCCCTGTACGTGCAACTGTTAATAATCACTTTGGAACAAGTGCTGAAATAATAGTGAACTTTCCGACCCTTGTTCATCCAAGATTCATGCATTTTTATTAGGAAACACGTGACTAAAATGGACAATTTAAAAATTTTATTGGATTTCATGATTGAAAATTTTGGAGACGAGCCTATTGTTTATGAAACGTGGTTAATAAATAAGACGATCACTTCAACACTTTTCCCAAAGTGATTATTAACAGATAATTGAAAAAGGTGTTTTTGACCCCACATTGCTATGTGATTCTGATTCCTTATAATGGGCCCTATCTCCCCTTAAATTTTGTACCAATAATTATGGGACACCCTGTATGCAGTAGAATCTTGATAATCTGGCAGTTGGTTAGTCCGGCACGTTTGGTAATCCGGAGACTTCGGAAAACACGCGTTCAGATTTCATTTTCAGCTCATTTTGGCAGCGCAAAAATTAAATGGCATTGCAAGTGATGATGTCCAAGTGATTAATCGTTTACAAGAGTTTGTGTTTTTGATAAAATTTTTAAATCAAAGAAACAGAAAACAATACATGATTATTTTTCACAGCCAAATCCTATGTCTTATTTCTTGCTGAAAAAAAAAATGTGAATTATGTCTGTGAATTTTCTATACCCCTGATAATCCGGCAGCTGTCTGGTCCCGTATTTGTCGGATTATCAAGATTGTACATGCATTTTATTTTGTACCGTGATTCGAATAAACAAACTACTGATCATTTATATTGCAATTGAAATTTTAGCGTGTTAATGCAAGTTCTTTTCGTTAAGAATCAATTATTTCTGAAAAATTATTTTTCCAGCTAGATCTCTTTTTACTATGAGTTTTAATTTTCTACAAGAATAATTTGAAGTAGAGGGGGGGGGGGAGAGATGTAGATTTCTCTTAATCAGCGTTTATATAACGACGTTCTTTTCGCAACCGTGTCTTTAATTCACTCTGGAATCGCTTTTCCATTTTTACCTTCCGAAATTAGAAATTCGATATCTCAGAATCCCAAGTGGTTAAGTATTACCTCTATCTCATCGTTTCAAAGTTTTGCTTAATTCTATATCTCAGCTATTCGATTAAAAACTATTTGTTAAGCGAAGCTTAGCTCTTTTCCTTTTTTTTTTAAGTTTTGCTCCTCGCTCTAAGTTAAAAGTAAATTTTGCTACGTTAAGTTCTCTAAAGACTTCCTTTCACTCAACTTTTTAATTAGTTTTCGAGAGAGCACGCTCGATTGGATGGAGTCTCTTGCCTAATTTGTCGTTCACTCTTGAGTTTTGTAGACGCTTTTATTCTGCACCAGATGAAGTACCCGTACTTCTTACGGGAGGAATTTTTTCTAACACTAGTAATTGGAAGAAGTTTATTCGACCAGATAAGCTCGACTGTTACACCCCTAACGTTAATATTTCCATCAGAACATGTGATCGATTTAAACCTTTAAAAAAAAAGGAATAAAATCTGAAACACTTTCAGATTTTAAATATGCACTAAAATTGCTATATATTAAAAGCGTATCATAATTTCTGCTTCGTCCTTATTTTTCTTCCTTATTCCATTAAGTTCGAAAGTGTATCATTATTTGTGAATGTGCCGTTTTTTTTCTTCCTTGTTCCATAAAATCCGTCTTTGGAATCGAAATCTATCTTAAAATCGCCTACTAAAACTATTTTACAATCTTTTCCAAGTATATTCCAACTATATTTCTCCGTTTTAAATATTGTTTCGAATGTGTATCATAATCCATGAATATACCGTGACCGTGTGTGTCTTTCTTGGGTTGATTCCTACTTTAACGCCCCGATTCTCACCAAGCTGGCGATAATTAAACATTTGCAGTTACCAGTATGATTTTTTTCATGTATGTTGCAACCGTAATTTAGAATTAAAATGGCGATTTGAAACAGCATGTAAGTACACAGTCCGTTACTTATTTATTTATTTTGAGTTGCCAATTAATGTAGTTTTAATAATTAAGCGTCTTCAAATTCCTTAACTGGTGCGTTTATCGCTAATTTGTTCACTTTAGTTTTCAACTAGTTCTTTTGGAAGTGTTGAAACTTGAGCATAACTCCGAAGACCCGAGACTGCAAACCTCGCCAAAGTGCGGGGATTTTTTAGGTTGGCGAGAGTGGGGGCGGGAAAATAGGAATCAAATCTTTCTTGTACCGTAAAACCCATCTTTGGAATCGAAATCTATCTTAAAATCGCCTACTGAAACTATTTTACAAAGTCAAACTATACTTCACCTTTACTAATACCATTTGGAAAGTGTACCATAATCTATGAGTGTACCGTATTTGTCTTCTCTGTTCTATAAAACACTTCTTCGGAAGTAAAATCTGTATTAAAAGCGCCTACTAAAACTATTTTATAATATTCACCAGGCGTTTTTTGACAATACTCGAAATATATTTATAATAAAATGTTGGGTTTTGGCACCAAATATAGCGATCAGTTATCAAAATTTACAAACCTTGTGCGACTTTTAACATTTTATTTACACTCCTCCCCCCCCCCCTCTCCAAGTTATCAGGCAAATACATTTGAAAAGATCTTCACCGTGACAGTTCATATTTATAAAACTTTTCGACAAGATCCCGTAGACAAAAATGCGTTGACAAAATTCTCGTACTGAGCGAAATAGCACCCTAGTGCTAAAAACCCTGCGCTTTGTAGTATTTTGCATCTTGAGCTGCTTAGCTTAAAGCACCACGCATGGATCAAAAATCGTAAAATTAAATATCTTAATAAAAAAAATGAATTGTTTCAAATAGTCAGCGTGAGAGGGCGCTTTCTTTGCTAGAAATTTCTGCAATCAGCGCATGTAAAAAGCAATCTGGCGGTAAAATTGTGATTATTCCTCTTAATGAAAACTACATTCAATGCAATTTATCTTTGTCCACGTAATTAATAATTAATTCCATATTCTATTTTTAGCACTACAGTAATCCTAAATATAACACAATCCTTTGCTGCCACTTCACTTGTTAAATTCAGCAATCCAACAGAAACTGAAGTCGTTTCGAAAAATTTTAGATTCAGAAATTTTTCGTTTTTTTTTTTTCCTTTCTTTCTTTTTTTCTAATGGCCAGTTCAGCTGCCTATTTGTATCTTGACCGCCATGACGGCCGAAGATGTTGGTCATTTCATTATGGGGGTGCTTAGTAGGCAGACCTACCTTGCCCCCTATGAATGGTCTCCTAATTTTGAACCAATTGTTTCAACCCTTAAAGTTAACATTTACATAAGAACACGTGACCTAAATTTTAAAAAAGTCTTCGCTTAGTAGTAGTTTGCTTCTTTAGCTGCTTAGTTTAAAGCTTCAAATATGGACGAAAAATCGTAAAAAGTTAAATAACGTAATAACAAAATAAATTGTTTCAAATAATCAACGTGAGAGGCCGCTTTCTTTGTTAGAAGTTTCTGCAATCAGAGCATGAAAAAATCAATCTAGCGGTAAAATTATTCTTATTCCTATTAATGAAAACTACACTCAATACATTTCATCTTTGTCCACTTAATAATCAATTCCATATTCTATTTTTAACACTTCAGTAAACAATTATAACAAAATCCTTTGTTGCAAATTAGTTGTTAAATTAAACAATCCAACAAAAACTGATGTCGTTTCAAGAAATTTTAGATTCGGTAATTTTTCTTCTCTTTTCTTTCTAATGGCCAGGTCAGCGGCCTACTTGTAGGCTTGACCGATATGAAAGTCGAATATGTTGGTCATTTCATTAATAGGCAAACCAACCTTGTCCCCTATGATTGGTTCCCTAATTTTTAACTAGTCACAGATGAAAGACCTAGCACCTGGATCGGCACCAGCAGATGTATCGTTTAAACAGGGATATGTGGGGAACATTTGAGCCACGACAGGCTGTGCGCCACAGCCAGCTGCATCAAAAAAGGGGTCTCTAGATCTGTGGCACGCGATGAACGTTTCGATCGTCTGCCATCTTGCTGGTAAATAAGTCAAACGATGGCAACGGCTGCTCTTTTTTCAGCATTGCGAAAGGGTTGCGCCTCAAAGGGTTAAAGCAACTCCTGGAGAGAATCTTCTGCTTTTCTGGATAAGACCGTTGCGTAGCAGTTTTCACTGCCTGACTTCAGATCGACTCCACTCTAATAACTATATTTCTTTCGTTAGTGTACGTCTACCAGGATCGTCAAGTCAATACAACCCTTCTACTATTTGATCTTGCACGTTGCATATGTCTTCCAAGACGGAGTTGTAACATAGAGATGAAACTATTTCAGCTTCAGACTTTTCAAAAACTTTTGTCCGAAATTCAGATTTTTCTTTTCCTGCAAAGAAAAAGATATTTTTTACATTTATTTTAACTTATTTTTAATTTATACACTTGGAAAATAACATATAATTGTGTTTTATATATCATCAATTACATAAACACTCATTTTTCTCGCAAGATCAATAGGTTGATTTAAGCAAGCAAATTATTGATTTATAAAATGCACATTCTCCTTTTTCAAGAAATTACATTTTATATAATTTCGCATTTTAAAAGTGATCGTCTTATTATGTCACTGGTTGTTCTGGTTTGTCAATTACCAGTTTAAATAATTCTTCCTGGCTACTGCCCTAATAGTTAATTGCACGTTCTTAAAAGGAACACATCACTATTTTCTAAAATTATTATTGAAATATTGTATTTATTCGATTCAAAGTCGCTTTCTATGAAACACTTTCATTTTAAAAATCAGTTATTTAAAAAACAGAACTAAAGAAAACTATTAAGAAAGGAATTTCAAATAAAAACCTATGAATGACTTACTGTCATATGTCTTCAAATCTATCATATTTAAAGAAATAATAGGTCTCAAGTCGATTAAATACGATAACATATAAATTGTTTATAATACAACTAGTGTACTGCTTCTCGACGCAAACTGTTTGTCGAGCGGGATGAAATCGCATAGGGCACTGTCATCGACTGTTTTAAAATACTTGGGCTCGGTGACGTAGCCAGAAATTGTTCATTGGGGGGGGGGGGTACGACTACTGCAACTCACGTAAACGCATACGTTTGTGTGATAAGGGAGTGAAGAATATACCTTTCGCATGGCAAAAAATTTCTCATGGGGTGTGTGTGTGTGACCCCCCCATCCCCCCCGGCTACGCCACAGCTTGGGCTTAATACTAAATGCGTTTCGATGTAAAGTAATGAAAAATAAATTTAATTAAACAGCCCATTTATTCAAATTAATAACGATCTTTTTTTTCTTTTAACCCCTTAACGATCGCATTATTTTGAGGAAAACGGTCATAAAAGTGAAGATTCTTTTACTCCAGAAAATTGTATGAAAATAAGTGCATGTGCAATAAATATATATATATATATATATATATGAGACGCAAGATATTTCAGTAAAGTTCCAGAGTTAAGGCAGGTAATATGGTTTATTGAACATTACATTTAAGTTACAATTTAGAATGAGAAGAGGGGAGGGGAGACGGGTACAAGAATCAGCGTGGACTCATTAAGCCGTTCCAGTGGCAGAAGTCCCCCGATTTTCGATGTGCGGGAGTATTTACGCTTACCACCCCACGTGGTCTGCGAAGACACAACTCCTCCTCTCTCTTATCTCTGATCGAACCACACACATTTATGAACATGACCTGCATCCGGGATTACAAAGGCGTGGGGACACGTGTACACTCTAAAGAACTCAGAATCAACGGCCTGATGTCTGACAAATAACAAAATAAATAAAACATAGCTCCAGAGCGCGCGTGGCAAGTAAGACAGAAAAGCAAATCTTACAGTGAAAGTACCGCTTGAACAATACCCAAACTAGTAAAACCCAAATTACCTTTTTATACATTACAATATCCCCCCTCAAAAACAAGTCTGACGAGCAATATCATTGAGGTGGCCAGTCTCTCACTTGCGAGTCAGACGTCCTTGCAACCTAATCTTAAAACTGCGAACTAATCTAATTTTCAAGTTTAGACACCTTAAATTTTTCTGACTAGAATTCTGGAGTTATGTTGTACGACACTTGAGGGGCAGGATGCAGTTTCTAAAATTTGACAAAACATAATGATGCAATAGTACGAAATCGTACAATAAACAATAAAACAATGAGTGCGCACAATTTTTTTCAAAATATCACAAGTAAAATATTTACAACCTAGGTGGGATACAATAATACTGTACAACAATATCCGAACTAATATTATAAATGCGAAAGTGAGTTTGTTTGTTTGTTTGTTTATTCATGACGCTTTCACGTCTAAACAGCTGAATCGATTAGGATGCATTTTGGTTTAGATATAGAGGGGACCCTGGAGTTGGTTATAGGCTAATTAGAATTTTAGATTTTTAATTACTTTTTTAATTATTAATTAAAAACCGTTTTTACGTTGCCATGCTTTGCGAGTTTCGCCCGTATCAATCAAATGATTCATGTTTTGAGCTAACAAGAATGCTATTGCTTCAATAAAGAAGCGCGTGCGTGCATCTGAAAAACATTAAATTCCACGGAAATTATGCCAGTTTTATGCCAAATCTATCTATCAATAATAATAAAAATGAATGTTCTCCAGACAAATCTACAGAAAGCAGAGCTTTGAAAATTTGAGCATAGAAGCCCATGATTGTGCACCTGAGGCTCAGAATGTTGAAATTTTAAATACTTTTCTAATTATTAATTAAAAACCGTTTTATCGCCCGCACAAAATGATTTATGCTTTTGAAATAAAGCTGAAATTCAATTTTCAGATAAACATGCATTTGAAAAACATGAAATGGTATGGAAATTATGTTGATTTTATGCCAAATTAAAAAGCATTAGAAAGATAAGTCCAAATGTGTTTCTTAAACTTCATAAATTTCCAAATCCTACCAATAATATAAAAACTCGGCTGTTCGAGCCTCGTCAGGGGGGGATCCCCCTGAACCCTCCTAATTTTTTAGTTTTATTATTGCCATATTAAAACTATATTAATTAACTTGGCATGTTATCGCTCATCTTTCGCTTATTTCGCCTGGTAACCCTATGTTGAATTTTTTATGAGTGTAACCTATTTATAGAAAAATACATGTGGGGCATATTCTACAGCTTACGAAATATTGTAACAATAGATTAAAGCTGTTGTGAACTAATAATATTTGAATATATGTAAAAAATACATGTGGAGAAAATTCTACAGCTTACGAAATAGTGTAACAATATCGAGACTGCTTTAATCTCGATATTAAACCGTGAACTAATAGTATTTAAATACATGTAAAATTATGTCGT
Organism: Cheiracanthium punctorium; assembly: GCA_038373885.1. Classification (NCBI taxonomy): domain Eukaryota; kingdom Metazoa; phylum Arthropoda; class Arachnida; order Araneae; family Cheiracanthiidae; genus Cheiracanthium; species Cheiracanthium punctorium. The sequence continues at coordinate 175,180 of JAWZYV010003946.1, read as the reverse complement.
TTTTTTTATGTCGCATTTTTGGGACACATTTTTCAATAAGGGTATTGAGAGATAAAATGACATAGTCATTAAAAAATGTGTACGTTTGTGTGTTTAGATGTTTTTGACTGAATCACACACAAATTGCTGAACGGATTTGGAAAAATTCGTAAAGAAGATAGCTTATGCCCTGGATTAACATACAGGCAACCTTTCAAGCATATAGCATAAATAATTCTTTTACAAAAAATATTCAAAATAATTTTAATGTATTGCGCTCTATGGAATTATAGCTACTAAACCGAATTTAAAACTTAGTTACACTATTCCTGAGTATTATTGTTTGTTTGTTTGTGGATTAAGACCGATTGACTGCACTAGGGTCCTAGGCCTATATGGGTTATTCCTCTGTGGGGGAACTTTCTAAGGTATCCTAACCCGTATTTATACGAGGTTTTGGAGAAAACCGCGAAAATCTGCGAGCGGCTAGGTCGACAGTCTCGACCAGGGGTTGAACCTGGCACTTCTAGCCTTCCAGTTTTGAGAGTAGAACTTCTTAGACACTGGTGGGACCCTGAGTGTTATAGGCTACCTTTTATGCATATATCACAAATAGTTCTTTAACAGGGATGCTCATAAGAATTACATTACACTCTATGTGTATCTCTGTAAGTACTTAACCAATTCCAAAACTTTTTTCACTGTTAGTAATCTACACTATTCTTGAGTATTATAGGCTAAAATTCATACATGTAGTGCAAATAGTTCCTTTACAGGAACACTCAAAATAATTCTAATACATTACGCTCTCTGGGTATCTCTGTAACTATAGAACCGATTCTAAAACTTTTTCGCTAAGAAAAAGCTGCACTATTCCTGATTAGCGTAGGCTAAAATTCATGCTATAGCATAAATATTTCTTTCACAAGAACAACAAAAACAGTTAGCAAATACTGTCGTAAATGTATTCGCCAAATGCCTGAAAAAAATCTTAATTTAGTAACTCTGCTTACTCTCTTATTTTAAATGAAGTATACTACCACGCATTATTACTTCATATAAAATAAGTAAAAAGCGAATAATATTTAAATGCAGTTTCTTTTGTCGCAAACATATATGTTATTCACACATGCTTCATTTCTTTTGGGACCTAACTCTAAAGCCGACGCGGACGAAGTCGCGGGTAACAGCTAGTAGTAATATAATTAAACAAAATGGATAAACATGGCTGACATTTATTTTCTTTGGCAAATACTTAATGGCTTTGGCTTGCATGGCATAAAGTGAATGGAATGAAAAAAACTTGGAAAAATGGAGTAAATTATGTGTATAGTGTGTAGAAAATTTCGGAAACCATAGCTGTGAAACAGGAGTATTAGCAGGAACGTTTGCTAGAAGAATTTGGCAAGGTAATACAATAAATGATAGCCTGCATGAGGTACTGCATTTATGTGACCTGACATTTTTTTTATTTCTAGCAATGTCTTGTTGTACTTTCTTATTTGGTTATTACTAGTATTTCTTAACAATCCTGAGGGCGAATACTCTCCTCAGAGGTTTTATTACTAGTTAACCGTCTAGGCAAATTTAAATTATATTACATGAAAAAAAATGGTTGGCATCATTATTCAATAAAGGAAATAATATACGATCATTTTGGAACACAAAAATTTTACACAGTAAATATTCAAACTAAAATATCTACATTTAAGCAAACCTAATATAAGGCATGAAAATTTTTTATTTACATTGACACAATAAGTATTTGTTGTTTTCATTTAAGTTATCAAACCCGGGTGCATGAATTTGTCATAAATTTTCAAGTGACTTTTCAGTGAATAAAATGACATAATCTCAAGTAAATTAGAATCTGTTTCAAGTTGAGAGTCTCAATCGGTAAGTCATTTCAGGTAAATAATCAAATGAATCTAAGCTACGTCATAGTATGCAAATAACAAAAATTCAAATTTCAAATCTTCAGGAAATATAGGTAATGTAGTAGTAATTTAAGCATTAATTTAATAATAGTAAGACCCGTATAAAACTTCAATTGAAATAAAATATTTAATAACACAATTCAATTGTAAACTTACGTTAATGAAAATACTATATTAATTAAATCAAGCGCAGATATATCAATACAAATTTTTTTTTTCTATCTTTCTTTTTTTTTATCAACATTAAAATAGCAATTTTAAAATAACACACACAATTAATAACCATTTAAATATAATGCTCTAATGTTCACTTCAACTCTAAAAATGTAAGTCGCTTACTTCACTTAATCAATATCCGTAAGTTGAAATCGTCATTCTTCAACGATAAACAAAACACACACAAACAAAAAAAAATATCTTCTCTCCCAAGTTAAATGCAGGCAGGAGGAGTTTCGGTCAAAATAAGTTGTACGCACAAAAACAAAAATATTCGGCACGGAGAAAAGGGGGAAATGATTCACCAGTTGGACACACACTTCTCCTAAGGGGAGGCCCTGTTTTGGGTGCAATGAAGGCAGTGAAATTTCGTCGATATCCATCGGATTTTCAGAATAGCAGCGGACGTGCGGGGAAAAAAAATGAAAAACGAGGCGCAGATTTCTAGATGGTAAACATGGTACAGAAAGATGTTCTCAGATAACGGAGGGCAGGCACTTCTTTAATTTACGTGTCGGCATCAGCGTCGTTAGTCGCTATGGAAAACTCAGGAACGCAAATTTTTTCGATGGGCTTAAGGGAGGATTCGATGGGAGGTCAAGCGATTGTAGTTTGATCTTCCACGGCAACAGAGCATTACACAAAGCAGGGAATGAGGAAGTCCAGATATCTGCAGTCGGTGAAGGGCAAGTTGGTTCTACTCCGTCGTATCTCTCTGATCAGCAGGCGGTCGGCATAACGCCGCATCTCCGGCGTACTCCGCATCTTCGGGTAAGCAGTGTACCTCGTCTCCCGACTATTGAGCGTTATTTTTTTACAATTTAAGATTTTTAATTGGCACACAGGCAATCATCCTGTCGACTATTTGAGACGTCAGATATTTCAGTAAAGTTCCAGAGTTAAGGCAGGTAAAACGGTTTATTAAACATTATCTTTAAGTTACAATATAGAGTGAGAAGAGGAGAGGGGAGACGGGTACAAAAATCAGCGTGGACTCATTAAGCAGTTCCAGTGGCCGAAATCTCTCGAATTTCGAGGTGCTGGTGTATTTACGCTCATCATACCACGTGGGCTGGTATGACATAACTCCGCCTCTCTCTTATCTCTAATCGAACCACACACATTTACCAACATGACCCGCATCCGGGATTACAAAGGCGTGGGGACACGTGTACACTCTAAAGAACTCAGAATCGACGGCCTGATGTCTGACAATTAACAAAATAAATAAAACATAGCTCCAGAGCGCGCGTGGCAAGTAAGACAGAAAAGCAAAACTTACAGTGAAAGTACCGCTTGAACAATACCCAAACTAGTAAAACCCAAATTACCTTTTTATACATTACATATATATATATATATATATGAAATAAAGGGCGCTACGGGAAAGTTTGTAGTCGTGGACCCGAGGCATGGCGAGGGTGTTGAGACTCATTCTCGGCCTTGGCGTTGGGTATAAGGCGGCTCGGGACTCTGGAATTAGAGCCACTATTGCGGGATCCGGGCCGGATGGTTTGAGGCTGTTGAGGCGGTCGATCATCGCTATCCGGCAAACGCCAGGAGCGCTCGGTGAAAATCCTTGGGCTGCCGATGGATGAAAGGAGTCGGAGTCAAACTACGATTACATGATTTTATTGTACGACTGGACACATATTTCTTAGGCAGTTGCGTCACGCGAAACATCCGCTCCTGGCCTGCTGCAGGCCCTTTTAACAACTTTTGAGGTCGTGTCATATGACCAAAAAGCGTTGCAATTATTGGCCGATCCCAGAAACTGGGCAGCGGTTTTGCAAGGTCTGTTATGACTTTTAAGACGCCTTTGTGGCTGGTTGCCGTGACCGTCTACAAAATTACAAAGGAATTGCAAGGGACCGTGTAGTAATTGCAGTTTATGAAAGCGGATTTCTTTGTTCCAACTGAATTAAACTGCGTAGTTCCAGAAATATGTGATTTTCATGGGCTTTTGATTTGTAATGTTATATATTCATTTTAATTCTTTGGACATTTTTAGAGAGGAAAAAAAAAAAGTTAAATTTCCAGGAAAGCCAACATCCAGGGTTATTGTGATTGAATACGTGTTTTATAGTAAGCAGGAAATCATTAAAAATATATATTTTAAACACTAAAGGAGAATTTTATTAAACTTACTTCGTAAAATAAATAAATATTTGAAAAGTTTTCTTTGAACATAAGTAAAAAAAAGTGAGTTAAGATTGCACAATGCATATCACAAATACACGTATTTGAGTACTGCTAACCTGTATTTAAAAATAAACTATATCCGAATTAAGCTAGGAAATAGTCTGGTATTGTCATCTGTTGTTTAAAGAGATATAAAAAAAGTCCATGTAAAAGAATTGAAATGCTCTTATCTATATGGCGCATAACATGCGAACACTATTGCCCGGAAATATGGAAGCCATGAGGAATAGAGGAAGCAGGCCCGGACTGGCTCCTTTGGGGGCCCTCGGCTGGAGGCGCCCCTTACGCCTAAAAGGCGCCCCTTACTGCGGAATTCACAGGGAATAGAATATTAGAGTATGCAATATTTAAAAATTAGGCTTACGGTCCTAAAAACCGCATTTAACTACCTTAAAGTTGTCGGGCCCCCTGATTCTTCTGGGAAGCCCTCGCGCAGCGGAATCTGTGGGGGCCCTCCGCTACGTCACTGTTGTGACGTAGCGCCACAGTGTTAGCGTGATTCTCTGAGGCTTACTTAAAATAATAAGTTTTATTTACAAAAATATTTACAGTATTTATGTACAGGCACATGATGAAACATTACGGGAGTACCAAGCCCGGAGCAGTTCATACGGAGAACTTGCCTCCTCTCTCGCTAAAAGTCATCTCTCTCCGCCCTTCCAAAAACCTCTCACTCCCCATTCATCGGGGGTCAGCTCTCTTGACCCCAGGGGGAGAAGGAGCTCTCTCTCAGACGATATGGGTCGATGACCGCACTACGCTACAGACACTCTCCCCCCCCCCCCTTAAGAAAAAATCTTTTCCATCTCAAGGGAAAGATCTTACAGTTACACACTCACAAATAATACCTTGAGCACATATGGGGCAGTTCAAAAGAAAGCAAGGCGAGAGAAATTAAAATACAATTAACAGTATCAATTCTTCTGCTTATCGAGAAAATATAAAATAGAAACAATTTAAACAATAATACAAACACAAAACTTAGTCTGGGATAACACTTGAGCTAATATTAATTCATTAATCCTTTCTCAGGAAACTCATCCGTCCACAGATCGACTGAGACTATCTGCGTTTTGGTGGCTTTTACCAGATCGATGTACTACTTCAAAGTTCTACGGCTGCAGGGCTAAAGCCCATCTCATCAATCTGGGATTTGAACTGGCATTCGTTTTTAGCCACACCAAAGAGTTATGGTCCGTCACGAACGTGAACTTCTGACCATCTAAATAATAATGCAGCTTCTTTACTGCAAAAATTATAGAAGCGCATTCTTTCTCAGTTGTACCATATTTTCGCTCAGCAGGCGGAAACTTCTTACTCAAGTACAGGACTGGATGTTCTTCCTTCTTGTCATTCAACTGAGAAAGAACGACGCCCATTCCCGCGTCTGATGCATCTGTTTGAACCAGAAACTCTTTGCTATAATCTGGAGCATAGAGCACTGGGTCTTCGATCAACTTTGTTTTTAAATTACGGAATGCTTTCTCGCACTCTTCTGTCCACGTGATGGAACCCTTTTTTACTTTTCCCTTCAATGCATCAGTAAGGGGCGCAGAAATTACAGAGAACATTGGGATGTGTCTGCTGTAATACCCCACTAGTCCTAAAAAGGCACGAATTTCCGTTTTAGATCTAGGAACCGGGTAATCCACAATTGCACGAACCTTTATTTCCGCTGGTTTGCGTATCCCTTGCCCAACAATGTGCCCCAAATATTTTACGTGATCTTGCGCAAACTGACATTTAGAAGGCTTGATGGTCAATTTCGCTTTCTCTATTTGACTTAGCACATAGTCCAAGTGCTTTAAGTGGGACTCCCAACTATCGGAAAAAATCGCAATATCATCCAAATAGGGGACCGCAAAAGTTTCGCAACCTTTCAATATTTCAGCCATCAATTTGCTAAAGAAATACGGGGCATTCTTTAGCCCGAAGGGGAGCCTTAACGGGCGGTAGCTACCAAAACTCGTTACGAAAGCGGCAACCCTTTGAGCTCGGGGACTCAAGGGGATCTGCCAATACCCTTTTGCCAGATCTAACACGCTGATGTATTTCGCAGAAGATACCAATTCTACCCTTTCTTCGATGTTAGGTAAAGGATAAAATTCTGTACGGATAATCTCCTTCACCTTACGGTAATCGATGCAGGGCCGGGGATCTCTACCAGGAACCTCGACCAAGACCATGGGACTTTGGAAATCAGACTCTCCAACCTCGATAATTTTTTAATCTAACATTCTTTGTATTTCTGTCTTTAAAATTTCATTTTGGCGTTGTGAAGCTCGATAGGGTTTACTTATAATAGGTTTTTCATCTGTTAAATCTATATCGTGCACCACAAGATCGGTGAGGCCAGGGTCATTAGAAAAACTGGCTAAATATTTGTGCAATAGATTTTGGAGCTGCTCAATTTGCTGGGGTTCTAGGCGCCCTTCCAAATTACATTTGTGTAAGATCTCGGTAAATTCATAAATGTTGGGATTTGTTTCCAGATACGGAAAATCTACCTCGTCATCCTTACACCAATCTTGCTGTTCCTCGCACGTTATAAAATTTATCACCTCAGGTCTTTTATAATAAGGCTTTAACATATTTACAACAGCACTCTCTTTTCGCTCCTTTAATTTCGGACACTGAGCCCTTATAGTGCGGACCCCCGCAAGCGAAACAGCTTACAACTCTGCGTTTCTCAAACACCTGCTCGGTAAACTTTCCCCCTTTATCATTCGATACTTTTTTCTTATCGTCTATCTTATTTATTGGCCTTTCCCGGTTAATAGTAACCAGAGGGGATTTTTTTAGGTTTTTCCGCACTTGTTCAAATTCCTCAATTTTTGTCACAAGATCTTTGGGGGAAATGATACTGGCCCATTCATCGAGATAATACTCTTTAAATTCTATGGGCATGCGTTTTTTTATTTGATCAGAGATCATCAAGTCTTTTAGCTGGTCAAAGCTATCAACCTTCAAACCTTCTAGCCAGCCTTCAAAATACGTTTGTAGTTCATAAAAAAAATCATACCAGGTACGCTCTGGAGATTTTTGATGTTTAGCAAATAGTTGCCGAAATTTTTCTGCGCTGACTTTAAATCTCTGTAGTAGTAACTCTTTTACTACTCGATAATCCCTTCCCCTTTCTTCGGGTTCCCGGGCGATGATATGGAAAATCTCAGTGGGTAACAATCCAATCAACTGAGTTACCCACTGATCTTCTGGAATTTCCAGAACTTTAGCTTGACGCTCAAAGAGGGACAAAAATAATGTAATATCATCATCTTTACTATTAAATTTAGGCATAAACTTTTGAATTTCCCCTTTAAAACAACTTCCCATGTTAGAATTTCCTCCCCCATTTTGTTTCACAATTTCAAGTTCCAATTTCTTTTTTTCTAATTCAAAATTTTGTTCCTGTTCCTGCTTTAATCACTCAGCGGTAGCTTTCTCTTGCTCCGCTCTTTCTGACAAAATACTCTCTAGTAAATTCTTGACGAACTCTTCGTCATAATCATCGCTCTCTAAAATTCGAGTTTTGATTTGGAACATTTTCAAATTTTCGTCCACTTCGCAACCTAACTCGTCTGCCACTTTTAGCAGGTCGCATTTTCTTGCCTTTCCCAAAAAAGCCATTATGATTTGTGAGACAAATACCAGGAAAATATTCAATTAAATAAAAGCAACAATCTATACTATCTAGGCAATTAAAATCAATAATAGTAATTATATTAACATATGTGTGATACACCAGAATATAAACTCTTTTACTGCACTTCTCAATACCAAATTTTCTTCACAATTAAAAAATACTCAAGAAAAAGATTATAAAACACAAACATGCACAATATGTTAAAAGACCCTATTTTATTCTATTAACTTGTTCCAAGATGAATACTTAAAAATCAACACTTGCAATAAACACACTCGAATATAGAAAATTAAACCATTGCTTTCTTTTGACTCAATAACTTAATTTAACAACAATCATTTTAGGTTCCAAAATACCCAAGTTAATGGAATTTTTATCTTAATCTCCCAAAATTTTAAAATTGGTTTAAATTTAGAATAGAAACTTTTTAAACATTTAATTAATTGCCCCAATGTATAATCAAGGTACTTCCCCCTCTTTCAGGAGAAATCTTTGTATGATATCCTTTAGCACCCGGTGCAGTCTGTAATTTACACGAAAGTTCACAGTTAATAAGTTCGTTTATTGTCCACACAACGATTTCGGAGTCGAGATAACTCTTTGTCAGTTCGGATTCGGTTGTCCAAATCACCGAAAATATTTTCAGCACAATATTCTTCAGGGTCTGGATGACCAGCTTGAGCCAGGGACCTGCTGTCCCAACCAGCGAAAACACGGGAGCGTCCAACAGGATCGGGGTGACCGTCTTCGCTTATCAATAAGGCCACAGGAAACTAAGGCCAGGTGGCCTCTTTCAGCTACACAAGGGTCGGGGTGACTCTCCGCTTTTCAATAAGGCCAGGGCGGCCTCCGTCACATCCACTAGGGTCGGGGTGACCCTCCTCTTTTCCAATAAAACCAGGGCGACCTTCTCCGCTTTTCTGGAAAACTCAGGCCGGGTGGCCTCTTCCAGCTCCACCAGAGTCGGGGCGACTCTCCGTTATTCGAGAACATCAGGCCGGATGGCCTCTTCCAGCTCCACTAGAGTCGGGGCGACTCTCCGTTATTCGGGAACCTCAGGCCGGATGGCCTCTTCCAGCTCCACTAGAGTCGGGGCGACTCTCCGTTATTCGGGAACATAAAGGCCGGACGGCCTCTTCCAGCTCCATTAGAGTCGGGGCGACTCTCCGTTTTTCCATAAAGCCAGGGCGGCCTCCGTCATTTTCATTAGGGTCCGGTCGACCTTCATTCTTCCGCTAAGATCGATTTGATCACATTTGCCAGGGGACTCATCCCAGCGCTGGCACCAATTCTAGATTGTGACGTAGCGCCACAGTGGTAGCGTGATTCTCTGAGGCTTACTTAAAATAATAAGTTTTATTTACAAAAATATTTACAGTATTTATGTACAGGCACATGATGAAACATTACGGGAGTACCAAGCCCGGAGCAGTTCATACGGAGAACTTGCCTCCTCTCTCGCTAAAAGTCATCTCTCTCCGCCCTTCCAAAAACCTCTCACTCCCCATTCATCGGGGGTCAGCTCTCTTGACCTCAGGGGGGAGAAGGAGCTCTCTCTCGGACGATATGGGTCGATGACCGCACTACGCTACACTGTGTAAAGGCGTAAGATTACTGGGAAATTAATAATCAAATTACTGAGAAACACATTATTCTGATACATAATAAATTACCCTAAATTAGTACATTCATTATTGGGGTCCTTGCTGGAGCAACGCCTTCTAGATATAGAAAGCCTTACAACTCCTACGTCACCGAGCTTTGACCTCATCACTAGGCCTACGAAAGTGACCTCATCACAGTTTCAATTTCACAAAGTAAAACTATTTAAAATTTCTGGTAAATGCTACAAATATTAGAAAATATATTAAATAAAACATTAAAATTAAAATGCCTTTCTCATATAAAATTATTCATTATGATCTATTTCCTTATCATATTATCGAATTAGTCATGGTTAAAAACTGCATTTGTAGTAAAATTATATTTTTTATCTAAAATTATTAAAATATTGCTTTTCATGGTTAAATTCACCAGAAATTTGTAATTTGTAATTTTTTTTTTTTTTTTTTGGGAAAATAAAACTTTTAAATGTCTCCCAAATGATGACGTCAAAGCCTAGTGGTGTAGGAGTTGTAAGGATTTTGTCTGTCTAGGAGGCGTTGGCTGGAGACCCATTAGATCAGGGACCCTTGGCAATCGCCGACGTGGTCAACCCGGGCAGGAAGAAAGTTTGACCCGTGATCTTGATGGGCTTAAGGAGTTAATTATATTAAAATTAATCCTAAGGTTTAAACGATTTAAAAGGAAAAAGAAAGTGAACTGGCAATCCTATCTCAACTCGAAACTCAGCTCAGTTGTCAAAACAACTCGACTTTCCCATGCTGAAACAACCGACCTGTTAATACTTGAGTTATTAGTTTACGAGAAAAAAACCAGCCCGTAACTACCCAGTGGCGTGAGCGACGGCTGCAGTCCGGCTCTTATTTTTTCCCTTAACGCTCAGGCATTCAGGGTAAAACAACATTCGTGACTGCATGCTTAGATGCTTGAGCAACTCGACATCCAATTTGCAATAAATAGCACTTGCACTATCAGATGTGTCTACGGAGGGAGCCGTGTGTGTGTGCATTATTTCAAGTATTTAAGGTCTATTAACATCGGTTCTTTTTTTCCCCCCACGAGTCTACACGAAAGTCGGGTGCGTTCGAACGTGATGCGCACGCGAAAATAACTGTATAAATAATTTCAATTTATTTCTAGAATAAAACAGTTGGGAGGGAATTTCTCACGCGTGGTCCTCGCGTCTGGAGAAAATTGACCATGGAGTAGTTCTTTGCTCTATTGTAGGCTGCAAATCCCAGAAAAAAAAGAAGGAAAAAAGAATCATGTTTGACGCATCAGTTATGAGGTACTTTCCAACACAACAGTGGTGTATCAAATTTGGTAGTGTATCGTAATTCAACTTGGCGAGATTTTGGCGTTAACCTCAAAACTATTACTGTAATTTTCCTGTAAAAGAAATTTCAATGTTATTTACAACCTTTAAGTTTAATTGAAGAGTCAGCAGTTAAACGTTTTTATACATATTGTATAGCGTTTGAAATGGATTAATATCTCCAAATAGCGCTAACCTTAATGTATTGGAAGTATCAGGTTGTAACGAAAGTTTTCCGCCATATCTGCCTGCAAAACTAACTTCTAACGCCTTAGATAACTGTTTTTGAACTTTCGGTACTAAACCTGCACAGTGTCACATGATACAACAATAGTACTAAAAGGTGTACTAATAATTCGTTTATATTCTGTAGCTGACTTTTTGCAACAGAACTGGAAGTAAATGATGGTTCTAATCCTCTAGAGTGATAGTTCCATTTGAGACACCCTGTACTTAATGATAACTATATTTTTTTTACAGATTTCACAACACAGTGTTATAAAAAAAGCCTCTTTCTTTCAAATGCCAAAAACCGTTTGGCAAAATATGAGCAAATACGCCAACGCGAACTGTGTGCTGACGATGTTTGCGGTGGCGGGAAACTTTCGTTTCAACCTAATATTTTGAGTATTCCTGTAAAAGAACTATTAATGCTACAGACATAGTATTCGGTGGAGAGCATAATTTTGTAATCCTTAATAACATACATGTGTTTTATTTTGTTTGAAATGGGCCAATATCTCGAGAAAAATAGGTTTCTACAATGACTGCCCATAAAGAGTTATACATTAGAATTCTTTTGGTTGCTCATGTAAAATAACTGTAAATGCTACATTAACCATTTTAATATTTAAATATAAATAATATAATTCTATAAATTTCGTAGTAATTGATGCATATTTACGGCAGTTAGAGCACTGAGAGGCAGGCAGGCAGGCGAACAGAAACCATAAGCACTTTTCAATTTTGTTTTGGAAAGTATTAAAATCAAATCATATTGACCAAATTAACTATAAAAAATTTTCCCCCAAAACTTATCTACGCATAATCAACCTATTCGAATCCAACATGGCAAAATTCGACGTAGCGATCCATCTTTTGAGTTATTTATCTTATGGACTCATAAATAAGTCATCTACAAATTTATTACTCGATCATCCCCTTCTACGGGCGAACCTGCGTCTTTTCAACGAAGAGAGGGAACAGGTTAAAGCAAATAAGAACCTAAAATATTTATTTCAATCACTGCTCCTGAAACCTAAATGTGTGGCAGTTCTTTTGTTTGACGCTGTAAAAAATCTTGTATACTATTTTTGACTGAGAGCCTTTCTTAATATACTTCATTAATACATATTTATTCTGTTTTGGCTGAAATTGATGAACGTGTCCGAAATGCTCTTCAAAAAAGACTATCCATCCACTGAAAGGCATTTTGTGTTGCTCTATAATATTATATATAGATGTATATATGTATATAGAAGCAGAACAGTGACATACCTTCATACTCCAAAAATTTAAATGGTCCTGCAAACAATGTGTTAGCAATGCAAGGCTAAAAATATTAAGTTTTTAAATAATTAAAATGAATGAAATGGAAATATTTACAATCGTCGTGACTCTCATTAGGAGCCACACGCAACAAATGCCTCTTTCTTTGCACAACTATCTTTTGCTCTAATAGATATATAGTCTCGTCTATAATATACCTAGTGTAACTTTCTCCCTTTGCAGTTTTCCTAATGTGGCTCCACAAAGTGCTGAAACCGACAGAGAGCGTTGTCGTCAGCTAGTTGTCGCCTCATCTTACTTGCGCCTAATAATAAATGTGGTGAGATGTAAATTAATGGCAATTAAACTCAAATTTGACTTACATAATTTTCTGCATTTTTACAATACTTAGATTTTTTTACTAGTGCTACAGGGCTAAGTGCTGTACATAAAATTTGAATAATTTTTTTTTTGTTTAAGTAATTTTTTGTTTCATTATTTTACAACACACATTTGTTATTAAGCCCAAGCACTCTTAACCCGAGGTAAAAAAAAACCGGACATTAGTTGATGACAGCGCCTTCTTGAATTTCATCCCACTCCAAAACTAATTTGTATCGAGGATCAGCACACAATTATGTTCTAGACACTTTAATGATAGGCAACCATTGTGGGGGCTCTGCGAAATCGTGTTACTAAAGTCTTGATTTTTCCTTTTAAATTTTGTGTAGCTGCTGCTTAACGAGTTATCACAGAAATCGTAAATTTTTATCGCCAAGCTTTCTGGTACCTTAAGAGTTGCCAACTGCTTCCTAATATAATTAACCATATTTTGCTAACACCAATTTTTTTTAAAACATTTTTTTTCGAAAAGGCAATTATTTCACACGACTAACTTCAAAATTTCACTGTAATTTAAGACAAAAATTACTGTTTAAAAAAAGTGGTTATAATATTCCGGAGCAGTTGGTAACTCTGGTGTCTTATGTAGTATCATGTGAATGACGAGTCTGATGTTTTGCTATTTACATCATAATAAACCATGTGTGAGTCTTGATTGTACATCATTCATGGAGAACTACACAGTTTTTGATGTTGCTTTTTAAATTTGTTATTATATGCATAAATTTCCTGACCAAGCCACATAAAACCAAATCAGATGAACCTAGATTTTATTATGGAGGTATAAAAATTACTTTCAAATCCTGACTAGAGCCGAGAGAAAGGAGAAAAGTAGCCTACATGAGTGATGCAGCCAGCAGTTTCTTGTGGGGAGAACAAAATTGGGCGGTAATCGAAAATCGTGTATTTGAAATACATTTTCAAAATACATTTGCATCTTGCATTTTGTATTTTCCGAAGTAAAGAGCAAAGTATTTTGATGTGCATTTTCAATGTACTTGTGTTTTCAAAATACTTAAAATGCGCTTTGTATTCTGGCTTTGAAATAATCCTAAATCCACATAGTGCTCGGATTGGGATGCCCGAAAAAAACGATAAAAATGCTGATTTTCAGAAATGCTGATTCCCTTTTGTTATAATTTATGAGATAAAAGTAATTTTTTGCAACTGTACTATTTGAATGCTACGCGTGGTAACTAAAACTTTGTTAATTTCTGTATGTAGCTTTCAACGAATTAAGTGACAAAATTGAACGCCGTTACTATGATAACTAAATAGTAAACATTAAAATCTATAGAAAATGAAATTTATTATTCGTTCCCTTTCATGTAGCTTTACTTAACCATCCCCCCCCCAAAAAAAGCCACCCTCTGATTACGATTTCAACTAATAACTATCTATCTCAACTGGTTTCACACCTAAAAAAAATTAATTGTCTCACATTTCACGAACACAATAATTGGTAAACTTTGTTTAAGAAAATCGATCTATTATAAAATTTATGTTAAGTGGGGTGTTAACCATACTTCACAAAACTTTTAAGTAAGCATTCTACTGAAATTTGAAACTAAGAAATATGTATCAGAAACTTTTTATTTTTTTTAACGAATAGAAATGTTTAAACACAATTTTTGAAAGATATTAATTTTGGGTTTACAGAACTTTTTAAGTAACACTACACTGAAAAACTCAAACTCTATATATTGATGAACAAACACATGGGCTTAATAAAAGGGAGTAAATAAATTTTTATCTGGAAGAAGCTTTATATGGTTTTACACAAAGTTAATTTCTTTTAACTTAACTGCCCACTTGTCGGTGATAATAAAGGATAATTCGTCCTTTATTTTTTTTTCTTTTCTTTCTGGTTATTTTCTTACTGTTTTCTTTTTTAGCATAAATTCAAAAAAAGTGTGTAAAATGCAAAGTGTCCCTTTTTTTCTCTTATATAAAGTACTACATAAGAAAAAAAATACTTAAAATCTCCAGGAAAAATACACAACACGGAACAGTATCATTTAACTATGACTCGCTTTTTAATGCGAAAAACCTATTTAACTTAGATGCATGTTTTTTCCCTTCGGAATCATTTCGAAATGTTCAAAAAATAGCAAAATTGCAGACCATGAAATTGCTAATTTGTGCCACGAGCACATCTAAATGTTGTCTAGCACATTACAGCACTGTTACGCATACATACAACTGGCCAGAAACCTGTCGAAATAAAAGTTGTCTCATTTCGGTAGACTGCAGACACGCACATAAATAATTAGGACCTTATGTCATATTTATTTTAGATAAGGAACTGGGGCTTGTCTGAATCACCATATGAATGAGGATGTGCATTCTCTATTGTGTTCCAGTAGATAATATCAGTTTAGTTTCTTTTGGGGTGGAGCGGTTTAATTAACTGCAATCTTGTTTCTTTAAATAACGCTAAGTGGCACTGGCATGAAGTAAGCATTATTCGAAATTGGCATTAAAGGGTAAGGGCATTGTGTACTTAAATAAAGAAAAAATGGAATGTGCTTGTTTTACTAAGCAATTGATGTCCCGTGTTTACGTAGTAAATGAGGCATGGGCGCCCATACTTATGGGCATGGGATGGCCACCCCCAGTATAACTTAGAATTGGTTCAACACTAAAATATGTAGTACCCCTGACAAGGTACTATACTTTAGTATTGAACCAATTGCATTTTCCAGTTGCCCCCCCCCACCCACAAGCAATCATATGGCCACCCATGGACTAAGACGTTGGACTAGTAAACGGAAGATTTCGAGCACGATTCCAATGTTACCACTAAAGAAAACCTTATAAGTGCAAATTAAATTCGTGGTTCCGAAAGTTCTGTTTGTTGTCGTTATCAGTTTCCGAGAGGTGCCCACATTCAGAAATTCAGTTAATTTCCGTTGAGGATCTTAATTGTGTCGGGAAACTACAGAAAGGACATAAATAGATCTAAATGACACGCATTTCATGGCGTGAGCTTCCTTCTCCAGTCTAATAAGGAAGGACAAATAATATGCTTAACAATGAAGGGACAAATGAATTGTTGCTTAATGGATCAGTACAGTGGCGTAGCCAGAAATTTTTCATGGGGGGGGGGGGTTGTAACGACTACTGCAACTCACATATATGTACACGTGTGTGTGATAAGGGAGTGAAGAATATGCATTTTGTATGGCGAAAAATTCCTCAGGGGAGTTGTGACCCCCCTATCCCCCCTTGGCTACGTCCCTGGATCAGTATCTTTGAGGCTAAGGCTACGAGTTCGATCCTAAATCTAACTGAGACAACTATGCGTATGCGGTGTGCGTCGAGCCTCAGTTCGTGGTTTCGAAAATTCTTTCGGCAGTCGCTAACAGTTTCCGAGTGTACTAATATTCAAAAGTTCCTCACCTTTTGATAGAGATCTAAATTGTAGAAAGACTCTCCTGTTTTTTAGTAAGCATAGCACTTACCAATCTTTCAAAGGCAGATACAAAATATGTCCCAAGAAATGTGCTGCTGAGAGTAGAAATTGAGCAAAATAAAATTTAATTTAATTAGGTTTGCAACATCATTTTGCTTATAGAGTTCGCAAAAGAATCCCAGCTAATAAGACTTTATGAGTGGTAATTAAATGAAATGTTTTTAAATTTATATTTTTATAATTATATGTCGCTACTTTAGAACTACAGGCATCTAAGTGGTATTGATATTTACCAATTAATAATCATTTACAATTTGTTGAAAAATGTTCTATCTCTGCGATAGTCGAACTTCGTAACTAGATTCCGTAATGAAACTATTCGAGATTAAACTTCGCCTCGAAGATGCAATTTTTGAAGAGTAAATCCCCTGCTTATAGAATCTAGTTAGGAAGCTTGAATAATATTTCAATACTTTGTAAATGATTATTGACCGATACACGCTAACAAAATTCTTACACTGCTATGTTATTCGGAGTCGTCTTCTTTCCCTTGACCGCTCTTCACATGTTTACCAGATATTTTCTGAGAACACCCCGTACACTGATACCTTTAATTTGTTCCTTGAGCGAGCTCGTTAGTCAATATACTCATGTCTACAATGTTCAAAATTTAGGGATACGCGCAAAATCTGTAGCAACTGAAGAAATGCTCGGTTTGTTGTGACAAAATTTGGCACAGAAAAATGTTATTATGGGAAAAAGCATATAGCAACATAGCAATGTAAAAAAGTGAATAATTAGTTCATATACAGGTTACATCAAAAACCGTCTAATCATTATTAATATAGTGCGAGGCTACCGTGCCCTGCCAAACCGGCTGAGTAAAAATAGATGTTAAAAAGCGATTATCTTTTAAACCGTAAGTGATCAAAACATACTTTCAATTAGAAAAATTCGTCAAATAAAGAGTAGCTTTCAGATATGAAATTTTTTTACAACGGGCTGTATACATGTTAAAATACCATAGGTAATTTTTGTGCGGCGTCTCATTTCCTATCACATAAATTTGAAAAATGTTGCTTTTTATCTAGGAAAATTAATTTTAAAAAATCTCATTTCTAGCGAGATATTCAATGTTAAAAATAGCGACTTACACCATCTTACTTACTGTGTTGGCGACAGTTTTCAGGCAAAAGAATATTTACTTTAGAAAACCAACTGTGAGTTGATAGAAGTTAAGAAATTATCCCTTTGTTGGAAAATGGTAATTAAACTCATTCAAACTCGTGAAATTAACAGGATTAGTTTACCTGAACTGGTCGGGATTGCATTATGAAATTATAGATAGTTTAGTATATTAGGGGTCCTCCACTAATTACACCACGTTTCCAGAGAAGGAATTTCAAAGTGCACTCACACACAACAGAGAGTGACGCAGAAATGATATGGTTTAACTTTCACTAGAAACTGGTAGAAAAGCATTATAAGAAAATTCTACCAGAAATATTATTTTCAGTAATCAAATGTAGTTATCGAATAACCACTAACATGAATTAACGTCCGTTGAAAGTGATCTTATTTTTAATGCTAAAAGTTTTAACTTTGGATATCTCGGTAACTAAAGTAAAGTACCAGGTTACCGAGCCATGCTCAGAATTTAAAGGCTCCTTAAGTGTAAAATAATGAATACGTAAATGCCTTGGTACGTATCAATAATCTTCATGGTTGCCAAATATTTTCATCGCTGTCGGATCACTCATACATTATCAGGTAAGCTTTGGTCGGCATTCAATGTTACAATGGCATATACTTTGTTTTGAAGAGGGATGCTAAATATTCGATGGTCGGTGCCATCAGAGTTGAGCAAAAAGTAGTTTAACGTAAGGTGCCTCCTTTCCTTCTATAGCAGATCAGCGAGGGTATCAGCAAAGATTTTGGGCGATGCATTCACTAACAGCGTCTTCATTACTTCAGAAATATATCTGTCCATATTGAGGACGTTCAAATTCAGCATCAAGAATTTGAGTTGGTTGAACTGTCAAATGAATGAGTTTATAAAAAAAATTCATCAAGTCTGTAATACACTGTTCGCAACGTAGCAGTACACACCAAAATCGTTAATAGTTTCACTCGTCATATACTGTGAACAAAGCCATTGTAAAGTATGCTTTCAAATTTCGAATTCTTTGAAATGTGGGTGACATCGAAGAAACAACCACACCAATTCATTAGGAAATTCGGAATGTCCTACATCAATCTTACAGTCCCCAAAATGGTTTCGGTTAACTTTTGTTTTTACTCTTCAGAAAAATGCAAAGCTCCAGGGTGAATGCAATCCATGTTAAAAAGTTTTAAACTATGATAATAAGTACCCACATTTGTGGCAGCTTTGTAGTTACTTAGACTGTTTACCCGAAGTATTTGTCGACGTCTAGCTGTTCTATGCCGTTCTCCTTCCAAATACTAATCATCTGTTTCATCTGCTTGTGTTTGGACTACACGTTCACACATTTGGGCCAAGTGCTGTTGCCGGTGATCAAATGTTTCCACAGCTCGTTTTTGAGCTACACTTTCATGCATTTACGTCTTTATAATACATCTATGATGATAATTCTTTACGATTGAAATTGTAAATTTCTCTATAGTGCTTCAATTCAAACATAAAATACTTATTTTTTTCTAATTCAAAGAAAATACATCTTGCATAAACAAATTCTACAAACGTAAATTCAATCTTATAGATACATAAATATAGATGCCATAAAAGTATAATCTTACATAAATATGCTTTAAACATAATTTTATTTTATAAACTCACGCTTAAGAAAATAAAAAGTGTAACGCAATTTAAATTATTAGCACAAAAGGACACTTCGAAATCATGAAATCAAAAACAGAATAGATCAAAAATAATCTTTTATAATAACCCTAACAACTACTTAAACGTTGACAATAATAGAACAAACGGATGGACTGAAGAAAATGGACTTCTAACCTCGAATAAATCAAAAATACATCGCTCCTATATAGTTACGCTGATCCCTGACTCTGTCACAATTCTAGTTCAACCACTCAAAATAAAACTTTTACCATCATTAATCCAAACAGATTAAAAATGTATTGTCTAATAACTTAAAATTTACACGGTTCGTTGGTGCGATCAGCTTGAAAATTATCATAATTATGTAAAAAAAAAGAAAAAGAAAAAGAAAAAATATGAAAGAAAAAAATAAAGAAAAAATCTGATAATCCACCCGTTCCCTGATTTTTAAGCGGTTTTTTTTTGTATTTTTAGCTCTATTTCATTTAAGAGAATAAAAAAAAAGCTAATCATTTGAGTGTCAGAATTTTCTATTGCAAGTGACATTGACGTTACACTGAAGTCACGGTTATCAGGCTTTGGAGGAAAAATTACGATTCCAATTCGCTTAAGATAGCTTTTCTAAATTACTACTCAGTTTAACTTTTTTTCAAAAATAAGACGGTTTTCTATGCATTAAGCATTGATATAGGAGAGGATGTTGATACCAAACGAAATGTTTCGAATTTCGATGTATAATAAAAATTGAATATGAAGTTATTTGATTTTCAGTGGGTAAATATTAAATATTCTGAAGATATTAAATATTCTGAATCTATCGCTTCTATAGACATTCTATCTCCCGCTGTAATTGTCTCCACAAAGGGCTTTATCCTTTAGTTTAATGATAGTACACAACACAAAACAACACAGTCTAATCCATGTCTAAATAATAATTGAAAATTTATTAGAAAAAATCTTAGTAACCAGATTTCAGCCTCCCAATTTACTGCTTCCACATATGGGCAACTCCCAGCCTGCGGCCGGATGGGGCCCGCCATGGCTTTTGGACCAGCCCTCAGAACAAGTCAAAACCCTGTATAAAACCTATATAAAACATTCAAACTTCCATATAAATCAGAATTATACGTCCCGCGATTTCGCTAACATCCTAAAGTCAGGCCCAGGAGTTCGCTACTATCGTAAAGTTCTGCCCGCAACTTTTCAAAGGTTGTCCATACGATGATAAAATAAATGAGTTGAAACGGGGCCTTCGCTATTAGTAACGGGCCTGCGCGTGTATTTCGATGAGTCATCCAAAGAGGCCTACGGATGCTCGCGTCTTCCCGTATACATCAAGCAATTTTTAAGCTTTCCGATGCTTTGAAATGTTATTAAATGTAGTTTTAAGTAGAGATTGTGTTACTAATTCAAGTACGAACTCATTAACAGTTTCTTTACTATGATACACGCGGACATTAAAGTAAATAGATGCATGTAATTTGAAGGAAAAACAAAGTAGTGCTCACTCTCATGATTCATTATTTTAGCTTGAATTTTAATATACATGAAAAAATTAAGCTTACTTTTAGTATACATTAAAGCAAACGAATACACAAATCATTCAGACATTTTTATGTATTTCTTTATACTGAATGTTTAAGTTTCACATTTTCAAAGCAGTTACAACCATTATTACTTATAAAATAAATTTAACTAGTAGTTATTAAATTTTCATTTATTAAATATTGTTCGGTTAATATATTAACAAAATATATGACGAGGAGCTGAAATAGAATTTAAAATATTTGATATTTACAATTCACGTATACAAAATTTGAGTACTGATATACTATTTAATTTTTAATCTTTTGTAAGGCGTAGGTATCAGAAGAATGTTTACTATAATTATAAGTACAACCTGTGCACTGCAAGTCCTTGGTATTTACATGAAAAATAATGTAAATTAATTTAACGAGAAACATTTAGAATGAATTACAAAATAAAGGGTGTTCCATAAATTGTAGTACGAACTTAAAGGGGAGATAATATATCAAAAGGATTAAGAATAACGTAACAGTGTATGATAAAACACGTTTGTTAACTGTTTTTATTTTGGTTAGTTCAAATGAGTTTATTTATCGAAAATTTTACCATTCGAAATGAAAATGATTTATAATTTTCAGTGTTAGTTCCATATACTTTTTCTTCTCCAAAGAAAAATTATAAATTTTAGAAAACCATACTAGGAAATACCACTAATATTCCAACACCTTTTTTTAAAGTTATTATTAACTGACGATTGAAAACAAATGTTTTCGTCCCTGCATTGCTGTATATTAGGATTATAGCTTTAAAAAAGAAAAAAAAACCTGCTCCACGGACTTTGAATACAAATTAAGATAAACTAACAGCTCTAGGACTTGAAAAATTTCAAAATCCCTTTTCCCAAGTTGCGCTAAACACTGTAGTAAACTAAAAACAAACGATCTCTGAATTAATTACTTTTGTGCCGGTCGGCTAGCTTTGGGGCAGAGAGCAGGGGGCGTAAGGAAAAAGACGTAGATCATTCCATGAAAACAGACCACTTGAGACAACAACACATTTTACTAACGAGAACTACGGTTACAACACACAAGGTACATTTAGAATGAATAATCACTATCTCAGAACATACGGTAGCTGCTACGCGCGAATACGCGAGCGAAGAGAAGGGATGAACGAACGTTCTCTCGCCGGCAGGGGGAGCGTCACATGAAAGAAAGATGATATAGGAGGCGCGCTACAAACTCCCCCTCTGGTCCCGCCGACGTCCCGGCAAGGAGACCAGGATAAAAAAAAAAATATAGACAAAATGTGCATACAAGTGACACTAATAATTTTTTTCTATAACAGACAGTCCTTAAGAAAGTTCGTTAAGGCTGACGAAAAACAGTCACAAACAGTCACTGATTCGTAGGTTTGTGGTTATTGTTTGACCTTGGGCGGTCGTCCTCTTCTTCGCATGGGGTTTGTGTTCCCAGAGGTGTGATGACCTCCGATGGTCTGCTTGTTCGTTTGAGGTGAAAATTCTGTCTGTGGTGCTACCTTGGGAGGCCGACCTCTTTTGCGAAGTGGATTGACCGGGGAGGTGTCTACTCCATGATAAGGGGATAATGCCGACGTGTGGTACGTAGCTATGGGCACTGTTGGCTGGTCTAGATTGGCTATGACATAAGCGGTGGGAGACTTCTGTGTAAGTACCAAATATGGTCCATCCCGTTTGGGCATGAACTTTGCAGTCTTGGCATGACTTGCTTTACTAAGCGGGTGCTTTGTAACCCACACTTTGTCACCAGGTACAAAGTAATATTGCCGCCTATTTTTGTCATAGTAGGATTTACGTTGATCCTGTTTTATTTCCACTCTCTGTCTAATGTCCTGTGTAATTTTGGCAAATCTTTTGAGATACTGGGTAATCTCTGGTACAAAGTTGTCGTTCTGTACCATAGCCGTGAAATCTTGCACTACATCATCGACTGTTCTCAGTTCACGGCCGAACATGAGAAAAGCAGGGGTATGGCCAGTAGTGTCGCATACCGCCGTATTCATTGCAAATCTGATGACTGGTATTTTCGATTCCCAGTTATCATGTTCGTCTCCAACCAATATGGCAAGTCTTGGTTTTAAATCTCTGTTTTTGCGTTCAACAGGGTTGGCTTGGGGAAAATATACCGGTGTAAGATTTTGATCAATCTTCAAGGTAAAACATATCTGCTGTAACACTGCACTAACAAACTGTGGGCCATTATCACTGAGAATTCGTCGTGGAATTCCATGCCGCATAAAAACTTCTTCTATGAGAGTTGTAGCACATTCTCGAGCTGTAGCTTGTTCAAGAGGAAAAAGCTCTATCCACTTGGTTGCACAATCTTCTATTACAAAAATCCACTGTTTGCCGCTAGCTGTCTTGGGCAAAGGGCCAAACAAATCAATTGAAAGTATCTCAAAACGTTGTGAGTAGACGGGTGTTCTAAGTAGACCTGATGGTTTCTGGTTACTTGCCTTGTAGCGACTGCATTCAGCACACTTTTTCACGTAATCCGATATAAACTTCTTCATTCCATTCCAATAGTATCTTTTGGCGATACGTTGATACGTACCCTCTTCGCCATAATGACCGACCATGGGGTCATCGTGATGTTTCTTAAGGATTGCTTCCCGTTCTGATGACGGTATGACTAACTGCGCTTCTTCTGAGTCTGCATCCGGGATATAGCGATACAGAACTCCCTGGTTCATAAGAAAACCTCTCTCAGTCCAATTTGCATATGCTTCTGTTTTTTGGACATCTTCAAACGCTTCAATTATCTTCCTTAGTGATTCATCTGCAAGTTGAGCTTCTCGCATATCTTTAACATTTCTTGCTGGCATATCAGCGATGACGATACTATCAATTTCACAAACAGTCTCTTGTTCTGGACACACTGGTCTAGAAAGCATGTCAGCTATTACGTTAGATTTTCCTGGGATATAACAGACTTCTACGTTAAAAGATTGCACTTCCAGTGCCCATCTGGCGAGGCGACCGGTTGGTGATTTGAGGGTAAGAAGCCATTTCAATGGTTGGTGGTCGGATGCCACAGTAACAAGTGTACCCTCGATGTATCCGCGAAACTTCTTTAACGCCCACACAACGGCCAATGATTCCCGTTCCGTTGTAGAGTAGTTTTTCTCTGCTTGGGTAAGCAGTCTGCTGGCATACTCAATTGGATGTTCTTCAGATCCTTCGCCTTGAAGTAATACGGCTCCGAGTGCGTAATTACTTGCATCGGTACGTATTATAATATGGTTTGGTACCATCCGCTTGCTTCAGAATCGGTGGGGAAATGAGGCATTGTTTTAGAGTTTCGAAAGCTTTCTGCTGCGAAAAACTCCATTGCCATGATGTGTTCTTTTTTGTTAAATTGCTTAAAGGCCTTGAGATTTCTGCAAAATCTTTTATATAACGTCTGTACCATGAGCATGTTTGTAGGAAAGATTTAACTTCTTTTACGTTTTTGAGTGGTGGTATATTCTGGATGGCTGATGTCTTCTCAGGATATACCTCGATTCCGTTCTTCGTAATCCAAAATCCTAGGTATTTTACTCTAGACACAGCAAAATGACATTTTTCTCTATTTGCACGAAGTTTAAATAAGAGTAATCTTTGGAAAACACTTTTTAGATCTGATATATGTTTTTCAAAAGTTTCTGATAAGACGATTATGTCGTCTAAATACGTAAGAGTTAGGATGTCGCCGAGGCCATTCCTGAAACGATCCATAAGGCGTTGAAATGTAGCTGGTGCCGTTTTGAGACCCATTGGCATTCTCAGAAATTTAAAGGTTCCAAAAGGACACACGAAGGCTGTTTTGTCCTGGTCATCCGGATGGACTTGAACTTGGTGGTAACCTGATTGTAAATCTATTGTTGACATAAATGACGTTTGTTTGGCTTCATGGAGAAGCTCATCCATTCTGGGTAATGGGTAAGAGTCAGCCACTGTAATTTCGTTTAACTTTCTATAGTCTATGCAAAGACGCACTTTACCATTTGGTTTCGGTACGAGAACCACTGGTGAAGCATAAGGAGATTCACACTCCTCGATGATTCCATCTTTCAAAAGCCTATCAAGTTCTTGCTTAAGGAGTTCTTTCTTGACTGGATTCATTCTATATGGTGGTACCGCTACTGGTGAGTGGTTGCCGGTATCTATTTTGTGCTGGATGAAAGGGGTTGGTTCTCCCCCTGGACTAAAGATACCTGTAAACTTTTCTAACAATTTACATAATTGTAACCTTTCCTCAGTAGATAAGTGACTGCCTTCAGTCTCCTTTAAAACACAAGTGTTCAGTTTAGGGGGTTCGATATCTTTATCAGATGACATAGTGCTACAGTTTTGTAAAGGTGAGTCAAAAGTGTCTTTATGTGGCTTACAAGGTGGTACAAATACATCTTTTTCAAAATTGAATCTTTTCCTAGGATTACAGTTGAAATACCATTTTTTGTTTTGGGTATCTAAGCTAATACCAGCTTTGGATAAAAAATCAGTACCAAGGAGGGTACGATTATCTTTAGCTGTCGGTAACGCGTATATTTTAGTAGGAATTCTTTTACCCATTAGTTCAATGTCTACATCGGTGTTATAAACTTCAGAGAACTTCGACAGTCCGTCCGCGAGTGTTACATTTAAATTTACTTTATGAAAATTTATCCCTTGTTCTCGGAGGAGATTATACAGGGTTTCACCAGCAACAGTGTGGCTAGCCCCAGTGTCAGCACATGCTAGACCCCACATACCATTTACTTTAATCTTCATTAACATTGCCTGGGGTTCTTGTATCGCACACGTTTGAAATTTCAAGCAGCTAACCTGGGCGGAATCAACTTTAGCGTTTGGCGTACACGTAGGACATTTTGCCTTTACGAAACCCGGTTTCCCACAGCCATAGCAGCTAATAGGTCTTTCATAATTTTTACTAACAGTTCTATTTGTTGAGTATTTATGATTAACACCATTCTTACAATTTTTAAATTCATTACTGAACTTGTACTTAGAATTTTCCTTATGTTGTTCTTGTTTTGTGTTTCTACCTTTTAGGTTTCTAATTTCTTCGTAAGAATCTAGTTTATCAACTAAAGAAACTGGATCGTTCCACTCGCTCCAGTGGTCTAAAAAATGTTCTTTGTAATCAGGGGGACACTTCTTTTTTATTTGATCTGAAATTATTAGATCTTTCAACTGATCAAACGTAGTGACATTCAGCTCATTGAGCCAACCTTCAAAAAAATTTCTTAAGTCATAGAAGTAATCTCTCCACGTAGAGTCTGGACTTTTCCTGTGTTGGACGAAGGATTGTCTAAATTTTTCCGCACTCATCTTGAATCGGCGTAATAAAATCTTTTTTATTTCCGCATACTCCTGTGGGTTATTCTGAGAATCCGATTCTATTGCAATTAACTTTGAAATTTCAATAGGTAAAAGCCCGATCAGGTATACTACCCATTTTGATTCTGGTATTTTTAAAAAAGTCAATTGTTTCTCAAAAAGGTTTAAAAATGTACTAATGTCATCTACCTTTGGGTCAAATTGAGGAATTAACCCCTTAATTTCAAATTTAGATACATCTGAATTACTAGGTGTAAGAACGGTTTCTGTTTCTGTAGCATGGGTTATATTTTGTAACTTAAGTTTCTCTAATTCAAACATACGGTCATCATTTTCCTTTTGAATTAATCGCGCTTCATTTTCTTTCCTTTCAGTTATCAAATTATCGAGCAATTCTTTAGTGAATTCTTCATCATACCCTGCACTTTTAAGAATTGCATTCTTTAAATCTATTATTTTGTAATCCTCTTGAACTGCGATGTTAAGTTCACTGGCTAAATTAACTAGATCTTGCTTCTTTCCTTTAGCAAGGTACGCCATAATTCAACTTTTATAATATCTAAATATTCTCTAAAAGTATTTATACCAATTTATTCACTTAACCAAAAATAAAATTTTCGAAAACACTTCGGCACATGAATAACAATTCCATTTAAAGTATATTTCAATTACTAGATAAATCTACTCAAATAAGAACCTTGATTCTCTTTAAAGCAATTAGCTTTAAGCTATGAAATGAAGTTTATCTTCTTTTAAACAACAACAGAATAAAATAAAATGAGATCACTGATTCACCTTATACAATGTCTACAGCTCAAGACAAAACAAAACTTTATTAGCGGCAACGGCGTCAAAAGTCAGCACATCTGTCTGCTGAGAACAGAAAGCAGAAATATACACTTGTTATTCTCTTAGTTTTCAGTGTGAAAACGAAATTCTGGAGAACAACTTTTTTCAGGATGAAAAAATAGTTTTCCTTTCTTTTCAAAAGTTAGAATTCAGATATGAAAATTATTCAGATTTTCAAGCTTCAGGCACCAAAGGAACTGGCATACGTATATTAAATTTGATCTGGATGATCAAAACAAAGCTAAACAAGTATTTTCTTCGATCCGGATGATCAGAATGAACTGAATTCAGGGTGAATTCTAAACCAAAATTTTTCTTATATTTGCCAGGATGACAAAATTAAGAAAGTTCCTTGAGTGCTTGATCAAAAAGAAGTAAAAATCACTTATCTGCAGATATATCCTTTGTCATTGTTCGGGCTTTCGGGCTACGGGTTGGGCGCCATTTGTGCCGGTCGGCTAGCTTTGGGGCAGAGAGCAGGGGGCGTAAGGAAAAAGACGTAGATCATTCCATGAAAACAGACCACTTGAGACAACAACACATTTTACTAACGAGAACAACGGTTACAACACACAAGTTACATTTAGAATGAATAATCACTATCTCAGAACATACGGTAGCTGCTACGCGCGAATACGCGAGCGAAGAGAAGGGATGAACGAACGTTCTCTCGCCGGCAGGGGGAGCGTCGCATGAAAGAAAGATGATATAGGAGGCGCGCTACACTTTTTATTATAGCCATTATCTAAATGGAACTTTGAATTTGAGTATGATGAACGCTTATACAAAATATTAACTTATTTAAGTTTCTACATAAACATGTGCAAAAATTAATAGCATATTTTACAGTACTTCTGCAGTGAAACCAATATCACACATTTAGTTGCATTTATAATAAATGATAAATGACATTTTCAACTGAAAGATTTAAACAGATAAGAATGTCTAACTAGTATTACAACGCACGCTTATTTACTAGAATAATAAACTACCCAAGTTAAACAATTTCAGATTAAAATGATTTATAAATAACACATGAATATTAATTCACAAAACATGCTTTATATCCTATAAATTTGTAGAATTTCTAAATACAAGTGTACACTTACCTTTACATTCAGAACTTAAAGTTCGAATTCTATGATTGAATTCGTTGATTTATTTCCATAAACAAAAGCGAAATCTTCAAAAAATTATTCCCTACATCTAAAACACCTTGTCTTTAAATCATTATGACAAAACTATAACAAAATTGTTTTTTAATTATAAAATAAATTAACGTTTATAATCCCAAATCGCATACAATCGAACAGCGCAAATGTAAATATTAGGCCTCAATGTTTCACTCATTTCTTCCGGTGGCAACGAAGAAGCAGGCCCGGTTGCTAATAACGACGGCCCCGGTTGAAATCATCAACTGCAGTGAATGAAAACTAAACTGATGGTTGATCACCTGCAAAATTAATTTGAATATCGGCTGCGAGAACAATTTAGGAATCGATTGTATCATTATAAATTTTTTCATCGGAGTTTCAAAGATCGTTTCATTATAAACGGTTGTCCCTTAAAAAAAAAAAAAAAAAAATCGTCAGGGTAACTAAATTGAAATATTTATCGTCAACTTGGCGGAATAAGGCAGTTAAAATAGAATTCAACCTAGTGCCGTTATTTAAAAAAAAAATGGAATTTTCATGTTACGTCACAGGATCTTTTTTCTTACTGTGAATGACTGAAAAGGGTGTCATTTTCATTTAAATTATTCCGCTAAGCTGAAACTTTTATGCACTTTTGAAATTCGCATGATTATGATCAATAAAATACATGAAAAATCTTTATTGTTTTAGTATATACGCGAAAATACGTTTAGCTTTACGTTAGTTACAAAAGGATAATTGTAATAAATTCAGGCAATTTTTCACATAAGATTTACGAATAGTTTTGTGTTAATAACTATGAATTAAAAATAATTAAATTATTTACGTGTATTCCATCAAGGTGCTTGCGGGGATGGCAACGAAGATTCTATTCTCTTTTTCTATCGCCGGTTGCCAGGACGATATTTTGAAATAAAAATAACTTTTTAATTCTAAACAAATTTATGTAGCTGAATGGTGTAATGTATCTAGTTACTAAAATATTTATTTGTCTGTGTACTGGATATCAAGCTCCATTTATTTTGTTTCATTGCGAAATTAATTTTTACTAGTATATATCGATGGCTTGTATTTTTTAATCCGCCCCAAACGTATTTGAGCGTCCCTTTTAGGAAGATTGCATCAAGTGTGTTTTTCAAACGCTCAATAGATGGCGCTACCATCCAAAAATTTTAAATTTTAAATTTTGAGTGTTTTAAGAGTTTTTTCAATCACGTGACCTAGCTCAATCGTTTCAGGGGCCCAAAAAACCCCCAGGTATGAAATTTAAAAAGAATCCTTAGAGCAGTTTTCGAGATCGCTCGGACATACACACAAACACACCAACATTCCTCGTTTAATGTAAGAGCGGATAAAAAACTTTGTAAAAAACAGCATCTTTTCCGATCTCGGTAACTATTCCACTCAGAAACATGGGATTTTTTTTATTTACCTTCTTAGAATAACATTTTTCCAAATATAAATGATAGGAAAGGAGGGACAGTATGAAAATTAAATTTCGTTTTTTAATATGTATACCTTGTAAAAAGTTGACATATCTGAAGGCTATTTTTTATTCGACGAACTTTTCTAATTCAAAGTATGTTTCGATCACTGACGGCTTAAAAGATAATCGCTTTAACATCTATTTTGAATCACTCGCTATACAAGCCTTGCAACAAGCCGTCATACTGTTAAAGAGGGTATATGTTATCTAGGAGGGCGTCATCTTGAATAGACCGTATTCGGTATAATCTATATATTTACTAACAAATCACCTTTTTTATTGTTATGTTGCTCCATGCTTTCTCTCATAATCTACTAATATAATACGCTAACGTATGCGGTACCGAAATCGACGATTTTTCCACGCTGCGACGGCAACAGCTAGATGTAAAAATTAGTGCAATAACAATAACGCATATGCAAAAATCCAAATCAATAGTTCAATGACGTCAAATGGAACAAGCGTATGTCACGCAGTATCTAGATTACAAAATAACAATAATGGATACACAAAAATGCAAGATCTTTCGGACTTTTCACAACTTTAAAATATCGAATTTACAATACTTGGCACATGAATCGCCCATCTAAAAAATGTCACCATGCACTGGGCTAAAGCACATTTCATCCATTTGCTGTTTCAGCATCGGCTATTATGACACCCAAAATGTGTAGTAACCCTAACCTAAATAAACTTAATGACAAATTTACTGCTAAAACAAAGAAACATGATTTTCGTTGAAATGAGTCCAGAAATTTAGTTAACACTGCACTGTTCTTTTCTCCCGGTTAGTACAAAGAACAGTAAGGTATGGGGCGGCGAAGCTGGCCGCTTTGGTGGCTAGTAATACATCTATTTCTGTGTCAAAATTATTACAATAAACCAAATATTTCTTCAGTTATCACAGATTTTGTGTTTGTAATCTTAACTTTGGACACCAGTGTAGATCCATCGTCCATATTGAAATTACTGAAATGAAATTAATATTTACCATGTCACAATAAACAACTATTCCACACATTTATATATAACAATGTATTTATAATCACATCTTTTTTAAATAAGAAATTTTAAAATACATTAAGTACTGTAAAAAGGGAAATGCAAATACATGCTGGCCTAGCAACTCGGGTAGTAAACTTTTCTTTCTCGCTCCCTTTTTGTTTAAAAATTTAACTTCACACTTTCATTAATAGCGTATCCCGAACTCCAATTTGCCTCTCGAGTCAAAAATATTATGATAGATTGTATCTCAAAAACCTCGTGTTAGGGCACGTAAGACGACTTACTCAAAATTAAATCATTTGTGGAAGGAACTATTATGATTTTTTTCTCAAGCATACAACTAGCTGTTTCCTTACATTTAAATTGAAATAATAATAAATGCATAAAATAAAACGTACCACAAGACCACAACAACTTTTGACCATAAAAGTAATCTTATCGCTCAAGAGGTGAAGTAAAAAAGAATAAAGAAAAACAGCTTCCATTTGACTTAACGCAACACATCTCAATTTAAAAAGAAAACGATGAGGGGAAAAAGATAATAACACTTCTTTATAAAAGAGAGGTCAAGCTGTTTCCACACAGGTAATTCCGAATAATGCACTTTACCCTCAACGGACCATCACAACATTGCGCCGAAAAAAAATAAAAACAGATGATTGTGTTCTGTAACAAAGTCAGTGTTATTTTCTTGCACACAACTAAACTCGGGTTCAGCAAGAAACAAATTTAGCTCCATTCAGTAAACCATAATACTGAATAAGTTATGACCGGCAGTACACTTTAGAGAGAATGGGTGATATTTTATTTTATTGTATTTTTTAAGAGGTACTATAGGAGAATGTAATGTTGCGAAGTTGTAAGCTGAAAATGTTATTGCCGTTATGCAAATGACAAAGCAACTGTTATAAATTCTGAAATTTAGTGAGTAGCTTAAATAGGACATAATTTTTGATTCAAATTAATAAATAAATAAGTACTTGTGTATATTTATTTTTGTTTATTCTAAAATTCTTGAATGAATTACTAAATAAAACGTATTTCATTTACTATTGGAGGTGTTCATACACCAACTCCTGTGATTAGTTCCATGAGTATTGGTGTAACTTGATGAAGGAAAGGTATTTTTATACTCATCAAAAGAAAAGGAACTCTGATACTCTGATCACTCACATCCCGATGAAACTGCTAGCAGAGCACGAAAGAGCTTTCGCCCCCCCCCCCCCCAGTTTTAGAGCGCATGTATGATTTATGAGCAAGGGGAAGTTTCCAATCAGTCTAGAATTAAAATCTGATTTTCCAATTGTCTCACACATTTAAGAGAACTGGATCAAATTACGAACAGTAGTGCATGTCGTAGTTGTTATTGCTATTTATCAAGACATGTCAGTTTTGTACGTTTGGTCAGCAGAATCGTTTGAAAGTCTCCGTTCAAATTCATATCAATTCATCAAATTTCTATCATTGTCAGAAGGTCTCGAAACATCTTTTAGAAAATCCATGAAAGTTTCAACCTTACAGACTATAAGTGCACGATCATTTTAACACTGTGGTCTTTGATCCTTCTTGGCTTAGCCAGAGCCAATGCTAACTTTTTTTAGGGGGTGAGGGATGTCGATAAATTGCCAAGTCAAATATCGGTTTTTGTCAACTTAGTTCTTTTTAAATCAACTTATTACTAACTTTTTACTTTCGCCAACTGGAATTGCGTAATTTTGCCAAGTGTACCAGAAAGTAAGTTATCCTTTTCGTTAAAATTTTTTCACCAATTTTGCCAACTAGGTATCTAATTTCGCCAAGTTTAATAGAATTTTGCGAGTGTTAGAGGGAAGACTACCCCCTAACCACCCCCCCTTTAGCAAAGGCCCTGGGCTTGACCTCGAGGCCTCAGGCCACGATTCCAATTGCCTGCAAACTGTTTTACTACAGAACCGATATCCACCATACTGTTAGTTCTTAAGTTGCACCAATTTTTCATTTTTTAACCCATAGAAGTGTTGTATGTTGAGCACTTGTTGTATGTTGAATTGGATATCTTTCTAAAAGGAACTATCCCTAGTTCCAATTTCATTCTGGGCAGACAATTCGGCCAACTACTGTGCCCTTACCTCTTTTATGCGCGCTTTAAAGAGGCACAAAACAGGAGCGACAAATTTCATTGTGCTCTCACAAAATTAATGCTCAGATGCTAAGAAAATGCTAATAGAATTATTCTTTCTGTGCTAAATTTATAGGTACGTCAGAAAGGAAAGTCTCATCAAGCAATGCAGAAGCAAACCTTTGTGTCGTCTTGCAAAAATCCCATATATAGTATTCAAAAATGGGTCTATTTCGTCTCGTACATTAACTGAAAATATCGTCTCGCCTCCAAAGTTAAAGATTTTTACCACGAACTTGTACAAATATATGTAAGTTTGAAAACTAATCATTCTTTTAGAACATTTTATATTAAACTTACACCCATTATATTATAAGCTCATAATGAATTTTGAGGGTTCAATATAACTGCTATATCTGAATAAAGTAGGACATTGATATTTAATCTTTATTATTTCCTTATGCAAAGTAAAGCATAGTATTGTAATCGCGAAAAATTTCCGTATTCAGATTTTGATGACAATATCCATTTTGACCATTCGTGAATACATTTTGACAAGTTTCTGTCAAATGTATTCATCATTCAAATGTACTCATGTTTGAGTAGTTTCGGAATCTATACGCATGAATCTTGCATAACTGAAAGACAATTTGCCCTTGAAAATTGATACTTCGTAATGAAGACTGTCATAACATGTAATTGTATTACAACAGTAGTGTGCCGTTTTGATTGCGATAATTGGATATACACTAAAAGTATTTCTCAGCAGCAATACCGTAGGTAGGAAAAATTTTCGACGGGGATTTTAAGGTTCAATTTTTGTATTCCAATGTGGCAGTATTTTAATACCCTTTTACAAATAGTAATATATGTTTCTGAAAGTTTCGGGGGGGGGGGGGGTGAACCTCCAAACCCCCCGTTGGCTACGGCCTTGCTTAGCAGTGTCACAGTGAAACCCCTGAAAAGGAGTCTTTTATCTTTTCTAGATAAGAAATTGGAAAGAGCTTCATAAAGCCACAATACTGTTACCAATATAAGATTGTTTAAAAAAAGTAGAATTTTACATGTACTCTTTCAAGTATTAAATATCGTCACACCTCTATAGATGTTGGATGCTATTTCGCTCTTTGGAAGTCACTTTTTTTATTTCTCTATATAACTGTTTAGATAAAATAAAAAATCTGGAGTGACTCCACTCGACTTTCCGAACACTTACGATTAAGATCATTATCAAGCACTTAAGTAAATTTTAATCGATGAATAATTCAAACATATATACCAAATTGAAACTCAATCGAATGCACCGTTTAAACGCTTGCGCACTTTCAAGAATTTCTCCCCATATGCCATTAAGCCATAACATAAAAGATAGTTTTGTCGTAGCCCTTTAGGAGAACTAGTCCTATACACACCAAAATCAATACCGGTCTTAGGATGGTGGTTTATAACATGTATACCGAATTTGAGCTCAATCGAATGTATCGTTTAAACGCTGGCGCACTTTCAAGAAATTCCCCCCATAGGCCATAATGTAAGAGAAATCTTTGTCGTAGCCCTGTAGAAAAACTATAAGTCCTATACGCACCAAAATTAATACCGGTCTTGCGACATTGGTTTATAACATATATACCCAATTTGAGCTCAATCGAATCTACCGTTTAAACGCTAGCGCACTTTCAAGAAATTCCCCCCATAGGCCATAATGTAAAAGAAATCTTTGTCGTAGCCCTGTAGAAAAACTATAAGTCCTATACACACCAAAATCAATACCGGTCTTGCGACGGTGGTTTATGACATATATATCCAATTTGAGCTCAATCGAATGCTCCGTTCAGGAGCTATCGTGTTCACTCACATACACACAAACACACATACACACACACACATACACACATACATACATACATCTCGTAAAAATAGCATAAATGGATACAGAAGCCCTCAAAACGTGTAAAAACACCAAAATCTCGAAGTCGAATTTTTTCATGATTACAATACTTTCCTTACATGGTACATGTTCGGAAAGTAATACATGGCACATGTTCGGAAAGTAATACATGGTACATGTTCGGAAAGTAAAAATAAAAAATCTCTCCATCATTGATATTATAGCGTAATCTGTTGTTATATATTTTTGCCGTTTAATCACATAGTTCCGAGCTTCAGTTTAGGTTGTAAGTGATAGTCTATGAGAAACATAGCCAAAATGTGCACGTTAATTGTTGAATTAACCCATCAGTTATTGATAGTTAAATTTCATTGTTATACCTAACTGATTTTAATCAAACTTTTCATTTTTGATAATGACCTCTTTCGTGTCTTTTTCTTCTAATTTTTAAAACGCAAAAGTCATTTTTTCAAAGTTAGTGAAAAATCATTTTTGTTCCATTAGAACCAAAGAAAGAAAAAAAAAAGAAAGGAAGAAAGAAAATGAAAAATGAAGAAAATACCAAAATTTCTCTATGTAATTCTTTAATTGAAGCATTGTAACAGAAGATGAAACATTACATGAGTACGTGTATTCTAAAAGGAATATTGTAAGAACTTGATAAAACCATTCTTATCAGCCTCAATGTGTTGTAAAAATCTGTTTTGGAAGTTCGATTCTGATCATTTAATATTATGAGGAGGTTTAATCCGATTAAAGTAAAAGGAAATAAGCCCATGTTTTGGTTAGTCAAAGCTTCATAAAACGCATCTGATATTTGGTGCAAGCAGTAAAACCGAAAATAATTGCTTTCACCTTCTTTTTATTGAAATCGGCGTTTACAAGAGTAATGTTTGATAAAAAATCATTTAGTAAGGATGCAAAATATCCATCCAGATAATCATAGCAATCTTTCCCAATAATGTATAATCACGCAAATTTGCTTTTATGGCAGTTGTGTATAAGCAGAACGAGGTGAATTTTATGGAGGAAGTGGCTCTTTTATTAGTGAAAGACAGAAAAAGTGGAGCATGTATTTTAAAAGCGAAATAAATAATACTAAAATCTGACATCTACATTTAATTTATGCAGAGTGAGATAGATACATGTATTATTTTTTATTCAATTCGTTCATAAATGCACATATCGTATTTTGCTACCATCTCGCGATTAAAAGCAATTGGCCGTCCAATGGCCGAATATTGAACGTTGGGAGATGGCTGAAGTGTGCAAGACCAGGATTCTGGACTTTCACGCGGCTCTCGATCTAACGGTCTGGAGTTTTGAGGCAAGTATAACGTTAATGAGCGTCAGAACGCTTTAAAAAGGACCTTATGGAGAAACCAACTTATGTATATAGCTTTCGCATAGCTTTGCTTTAACCAAAACCAAATATGAAAGCAATTGGACTCAATAAATAAATAAATTCTATGAAGTAGACACCACATGACTACTTTATGCAATTATTAAACTATTCACATTTATTATTCACTTCAGACTTATTTAATTCGTAATCAGGATAACGATACTACATTTTTTTTAACTGCTACAATAATAGTTTTTACTAACCTCAAATATTTATACGACTTTCTTTCGAAATAGCTCGATTGATTCTGAGCAGTAGCTTTTGGTTGGTACACTTTCGAATTTGGAAGCTGAAAAGCGGCATTTTCGACATGTTTTGCCTTTTCTCTATCGAAAAGGTAAAAATAATGTTTGAGAAAACTACCCGATGTGTACGGAGAAGATGTATTTAGAGAACATCAGTGTCAAAACTGGTTTTCGAAATTTTGATCAGGCAATTTTGATGTTGAAGACGAACCATGTTCTGGAAGGCCAATTGAAGCTGACGAAGACCCAATAAAGGCATTAATGGATGAAAACCGGTGAATAACAACTCGCGATATCGCTGAAAGATTAAATTTATCAAATCCGACCATTCATGATCAATTGAGACGCCTCAAAGCTCGACATATGAGTTCCTCGTGTTCTTAAAAAGCGAAATGACTTTTCTAACAACCCAATATTTATAAGGTAAGGTATACCCTGGAAGAACCGAACCAATCGGGTTTAGGGTTATTCAACCTTCCAGAGGAGGAATACCGATTTATTGATTAGATAAAAAAATTACATACATTGCAATTATTTACATTGCTTCACAAAGTCACCAGTAAGTTACAGTAATTTTAAAACAATACTATAAATATAAAATTTCAGTAGGGGAGAGTGGCCCAAAACAGGTAGGTCACCCAAAGCGGGTAGGCATTCGTATGCTGCTGCATAGTGCGCATGCGCTAATATCGACATGTGCCGTGAGTACCCGAACCCTCCCGAGTTTCATCCAGTCCCAACGGTCCACCGGTGTAGCAACATGGCGTAACGAGATACAAACTAAAATAATTGGGGAAAAAACTGAAGGTGTGTAATTCTTGACTAATCGAAAACCAGCTTATTATTTTTATTTCCAGTATTA
This sequence comes from Cheiracanthium punctorium, assembly GCA_038373885.1. Taxonomy (NCBI): domain Eukaryota; kingdom Metazoa; phylum Arthropoda; class Arachnida; order Araneae; family Cheiracanthiidae; genus Cheiracanthium; species Cheiracanthium punctorium. Next base: position 138,258 of record JAWZYV010003946.1, on the reverse strand, counting down.
CTACATTATTTTGATGCTATCTACCTATAAAATACGATGATGATTCTGGGTTTTTTTTATTTTATTATTTGAGGTTATTATTCTTCAAGTAAAAATGCGCTTTCGGGCAAAGCGGGTAGATACCCGCTTTGCCCTGATACAATTTAATTCTAATTTTTTTGCATTTTGTTATGGATGGTTAATAAATATAAAAGGAAGACAAATCAAGCAGCCTGGTGTGAAGTAGCAATGAAAAATGCTATGAAAGAATCCGAAACAACTTCGGTTTCGGATGATATTTAATAAGGCTGATAAAATAAGTCAAAAATTGTTCTATGAAGGTTATTTTTAATGATAATTATAAGTTCAATTAAAGTTTCAATAGTAATCCTTAAGGAAATTAATATGTGCTCAGATTTGTAAAGTATATTGTACTTACCCACTTTGCCCGAACGGCTTAGCCGCTTTAGGCCCCCTTGTAGGGCAAAGTAGGCTTTTTAAGCATTTTTAATTTTTGATAATAAACAATTATTATAAATAAAATAACGCAATACTCATTTTTTGCTTTGAAGTTTAAGATCCCTCCTAAGAAATAAATCAATCATGTTGATGATAAAAGCCCCAAAACGACTATTTTTGAATATTTATCGTTAATCTACCCGCTTTAGGCCACCCTCCTTTATATAAGCTTATAGTATTTATTTCAAATAGTCGCTAGTAAATTACGATAGTTTTAAAACAATATATTGATATATTTTTTACATCGGTATGGATTCAACATTCGTTAATAACAATTCCTTTTTTCACATTTAACAATTTTCTAAATAAAATTGGTTATTTCAAAAATATTACTAATTTTTAACTTGAAGACTAAATAATAAAATTATGCATAAGTGAAAGATCATTATCATGAATTATAAAATAAATAAAAATAAGGATTTTAAGAACCTCGTCTGCAATATAAAAAATTCATAATATTTTCTTTAGCCTTACACTTTATTTCAAATATAACTGGGTCTTTTAACCATTTATAATATTTATGATGATATGTACAACGTAATTGCATTTCACGCATTATTTTTATTTCCTTTTAAAAAAAGAAATTAATAAAACTGAAAATATATTGTACAATAAATCCTTATATTAATTTATTGTACATCTACTTGAGCATTTTTTACGTTTTAGGAATTTGTGTTTTGATGAGATTTTCATACATATTTAAATTGGCATTTCTTTCTCTTAATTTGATTTTGTGTAAGTGTACTAAGTTCGAAAGTATAATTTAATGGAGACCCTAATTTTACACGCATAAATCATCATTTCTGAGTCCAATGCCTTTTTACAAAAACCGGGGAAACTACCCCACTAGTAATAAAATATATTGCAAGTGCTTTATTTGCAAGAAACTTGTCTATATTTGGTAAGAAATTGAAAAATGTAACGCTCATTTAAAAAAAAAATTCAAAATTCTAATCTCTGTATTTAAAAAACAAATTGATCGCATTCATTGTTGGCCAAGAGAGAGCTGCTCACGTCATTGAATGTCTCACTTCAAGTTATACTTTTTCTGTGAAAACTTTTATCATGCATTATTCTAAATTATTTATCACGAAATTATTCTAAATTCTGTACTCTGTTATATAAAAGAATTTAGAAAAGAAAATTAACGCTTTAATGCAGCATTTATTTTTCTAATTCTGATTGAAATTAAAATAATTCACAGTAATCATATATATTGTTTAGCTACAATAAGTTGTTGTTATTGTAAAAATCTTAATGGACCAGATTCATGGACCAACTTTTGTCCTGTTATCCATATAACACTGACCTAACGCAGACGTTCGGCATGAATTTGCAAAACCGCCCAGAAACAGTACCTACAGAAGAGATTACGCGTTCTCAGATAACCGTTAAATTGCAAAAAAGTATCACTCCGGGGTTCAATCACGCAATGTACGGTCCGCTGCCATCAAGGTTAAGGTCTTTTCTCCATCAGGTTCTTTTCCTTTTTTTTTTTTTCTTTTTTTTTTGGCAAGGGACTTTTGTTTGTTCGAAACTACGATCTCTGTCACTCCACGGACTCATCCACTTATGACGGTATTCCTGTTTGTGGTTGCGCTACCATAAACGAGAACAAGATAACTTTATATCTTATCCATTTGCCATAGCAAGTAGTCGTGGAGGAAATTTTTCCTCCATCATCGTATGCACACCTCCAGCGGACGACATCTTGGAAAAGGAAAATTTTGGGAGTGGAGAAGATAAAACGATGTCATTGTCTCTGCACTGACAGCAGTGGGTCATCTAAACTTCTCACGAAGAGTCGGTTAAGTCGAGCATCTCCGTGAGTAAAACTGAGATCTCGTTTGGGGAGATTAGTGAGGCTGGTGAGAATAGGAGAACGAACGGACGAAGATGAGAAAGTTGGAGATCAATCTGTGTTTTGTTTGTGGAATTGTGCTTTCGCTTTCGACGAATTTGCTTTGGATTTCCAAAGTCGCCGCAAGTAAGTTATTTTGGTCCCGTTTTTGGAAATATGTTTCTTATAATTTATTTTGCTGTTTAACTGAATTACAATTGCAAAGTAGTGTTTGGTACTTTTTAAAATGTGAGAGCATTTTTTTTTTTCTAATGTCCGGCCTCTTCCTTCAAGGCTTTGGCCACAACAGGCCGTAATTGTTGGTCTCTTTATTATGGGGGCATCGAGTAGGTGGACCAACGTCACCCCCTATGAAGGGACCGACATGACAACCACGCCCAGTCGGGGATCGAACCCCGGCCGTCGGGAGTTGAACCCGAAACCGGAGTACGATGCTTTACCCACATACAACTCGGTCGGCAACTGTGAGAACATACACGGGTAAAATTTTTTGGGTATCGTGATATTTTAGTTGCCTCTTTTTTGTAGATTAGTTATGATGCTGTTAAATTAATGTTTAGAGAATTCTGTCACGATTGAATTCAACTGACTACAGCATGAAAAAACTAATTCTTTTTTTAATTAACCATTAACAGTTTATTTAAACGGCACTCGGGAGGCAAAAAGAGGTCTTTTTCAATTTGTCTTAGCACATCTCGAGCAACATTTGTTTTTAAGGCAATCTACTGAAATTTTAAAGACCTTTATTCTCTATTTAGTTTGCAGTGTGTCTGTAGTAATATATATATATTCTTTTCTGACATCCATTTTTGCTATATATTTATCCCATGATATTATATAACAAATTTTATAGTAGAAAACTTTTAATCCATTCAAGGCTACATTTCCTAATTAAAAAAATTTACATTTTTTTTTCCCAATCATTAAATAAGGGGGGCCTTCCAGTAAGGCATAGTCAAGTCAAATCAAGTAAAATAGGTATACACAGTTCCAGTAAAAAAAGAATGACATATATACGGATATAGAGGAATAACAATATTATAAGCAAATTGGTAACGTAAATTGTAAGATAACAAAAAGTATTTACAGTACTTATTTTAGGATACAGCAGAAAGCGAAACTCTTTAGGGATGATTCCATGGTAGCACATGCTACATTGTTTTGAAGCGCATTCTTAAACATGGCGTAATAATAAAAAATTCATTTATTTTCTTTCAACAAAAATCATGATGAGTACAAATTGTTGTCTTTTTTTCAATAAATCTTTAAAAATCTTATAACTAATTAATTTTTGAAATATCTATCTACTTATATAAAACACTAACGTATGAGGTACCAAAATCGATGATACTTCTACCCGGCGAATGTCAACAGCTAGTTGTAAACATTAGCGTAATAACCATATAACACATGCGCAAAAATCCAAGTTAACAGGTCAATGACGTCAAACGAAGCAAGCCTATTTGTTACTGGTTACGTATGCTCATAGGCGCCGACTTCATGGGGCTTGAAGGGACTTCAGCCCCCCCCAATATTTTTATTCAGGGGGCTGAGCCCCTTCAAAAACTTCACTCCAACTTTTTTGTGTCAAATCATATTTCTTCCTCCAAATCGGTTAAACTTAAGAATCCTAAAAATAGAGAATGTATCGCTAGCTTCTGTCTCCCACTCCGCTTTTTCTTTCACAGGGATTCAGGAATTACGTTGGGCGCCTGTAATGCCGTAAGGCACGGATGTCAACCTTCTTTATCAAGAGCGCAAGCACAAACAAATGACCATCAGATAGCTAGGCAAAAAGAAACGGGTGTTTTCCCCCACAAGAACCCTTCAGATTTTACACCGTGACACAATTGATGATGGAATTGCTTTCTAGTAGGAAGAGGACTGCGTTTTTTTTAGGAGGGTCGTTCTCATGTAATGTAATCTTTCTTTTTTAAATCAGTACAGCAAAAGCTTTCACTTTTGTTCTATTGTGAGATACAGACTCTTCTGTAGACGTCTGACCATAAGGGAGATTTTCCCATTGTGCAAAACTGCAAACGATTGTGACATTCCCATTTCCCAGCAGTATTAAGTTTCGATGCTGAAAATAAACCGTTTAAATGTGACTTAAAAACAATTCAAGGCAGAAAATTGATAGTCAAATTTAAGTTTGAAGATTTTAAATCATGAAGAACCTTGTGAGATAGATGAAAAATTGATGTTTAATACAGTTTCGGATACAGACAGTATTCATTTCTTTATACGCTTTATCAAAACTTTACTAATATCGAACGCTTAACGTTTCTGATTTAGCTACAGTTAAGAGCTAAATAAAAAATGATTTCATAAAAATCTTCGAGCAGCACAACTTCTGGATTATATTTTATAATTGCTTGCTCTTATCTTCTCTCTTTACATATAAAACTCTATCCCCCATCAAGGGCGTAATCAGAGGTGGGGGGGGGGAGAGGGCTACGCCTGGCTGAGCACTACTTAGCTGTCTCCCAGCCCCCCCTACGATTTTCAAAAAATTTTGTTAGTTTATACATAAATACGAAAATTTAGAAACGAACATTTGAAAACCATGAAATCTTTAAGAAAACTCGTTGTTTTAGGCGAATTTCGGTTCATTATTTTGCTACTCTTGGCTGCATATGGTGCCAGTGGCGGATCCAGAGGGGGGTCACAGTGGTCATGGGCCTAGATTAACCATCTCGCCAAGAAAGAAGGAAGAAAAAAAACGAGGGCCCAAGCCGAGCTTGGACAAGGCCCAAAATTCAGAGAGGCCTTGATCATATGCATACATATCATATTGTGTTGCTAAAAGAGAATTCCTCTTTAGAAAACCATTAGTCTCTGACTAATTTACTTTATTTTATAACAACACTAGAGTATGCACACAATATTCTGACTATGTGCTCAGTCGTTGTTCCTTGGCAGAAAAATATGCAGCCGTTTTGTAAATATGTGCATTCATCCATATTCATCCATACATAGAGGGCAAATGAAAGGGGAGTCAGCGAGCATGATTAAGGTAAGGGTGGATGGGGTAGTTGCCTCGAACCCACAATGAAAGAAAACGATCAAAATCAAAAAATGGTTTTAGAAAAATGTGTGAATTGGGCGTGTGATACATATACTCGTATTCGACCCCCACCTCCACCCCACACTTGCAAATAGCCTCCCTCTTCTGTAAAAGCACTCTATGAAGCACCTATGTTTGTAAATTATTATTTATGGAATATCAAACTAGCGTAACTGCTACAAAACCATAAAAATTATAGAGGAGGAAGGAGGGGGCTGTCATGGGGAAAGAGGGACTGTACCTAAACAGGGCCGGATTACCCATTAGGCTGAGTAGGCTTTCACCTGTGGGCTCCTACCATTTTAGAGGCCTGCGTTAAAATTTAGAAGGAAAAAAATATAATCAAACATTATTAAAGCTATTTTAGTGTTAATATTTATACAGTATATGTATATGTAACTCTGAGAAAATAATTCTGATTCATTATTGACTTCGTACACAAGAAACACTTTTTGGCATTGTACACTTCTTAATTGAAATTTGAATGAATATGTGCTAGAAAGTTTGAAGCTGACTATTTAGCTTGAATTTTTATGTGCACATTTCAGTGATACCTTGCATTAGATGGATGCATATTTTGCAAATTCAATAAGGAGAACTTTTAGCACTATGTTTACACGAACGGGCTGTGGTAATCATAAGAAGGCTTATAAACAAAATACCCTTCGTACCCCAGTCATCACAATCATATTTTATACAACTTTTTTACGTTCTGAATAAAAATTAATTTTCGTATATTGTTGCACAAATATCATCAGAATAAATTTCAAATAACATAATGCGTTATGGTTTTAGTTTATAAAATGAATACTATGTATCCATTTAGCCAAAGCGTCTCTGACTTACCAATTGCTAGTGTGCTAGTTTAATTTGTTTTGATAATTGTTAAGGTAATCTGGAACAATTTTCCAAATAGAAGGGTGATTTAGAGTGCAGTGGAGTTTTTATATATGTTTTAAAAATAATATGGCTTAGACTATGATTTCGAATTAGATTTCATTCATTTTGTTTCCATTTTTCATATTATTGAGTATTCTTAAAAATTGTCTGTAAATATCTACAATAATTCAGAGTGATAATTTTGGCATTGTATATCTGTTTCTGTGTTATTCCACTTTTAAATTTAAAGTACGATTATATTTTATACAACTTTTCTCCGTACTGAATAAAAATAAATTTTCATATATTGTTGCACAAATATCATCAAAATATGTTTCAAATAGCATAATTCATTATGGTTTTAGTTTATAAAATGATTACTATTTGTCCATTTTGCCAGGAGCGTCTCTGATTTGCCAATTGCTTATGTGCTGGTTTAATTTGTTTTCATAATTGCTAAGGTAATCTGGAACGGTTTTCCAAAAAGAAGTGTGATTTAAAGTGCAATGCAGATTTTATATGTCGAGTTTTCTATGCCAAGTTCCACACGAAGCCCCCCCCCCCGCCGGCCTAGATCCCTCGCGCAGATAGTTGGCCATAACACCACATTTCAACATTTCTTTTCATTTTTAATGTTATTGAAAGATTATATGAGTATTCTTAGTTTAATGTAAAATGAAAGTTTTCAGTATTAAAATGTTTATGAAGACCTAAAATAGTGTAGACTGTGAATTTTGATATATTCTCGCACTTGGATTTCTTTCTTAAATCATTTTTAATTGTTAACAAGGATGATATTATTGAAAAATTAATTTTTTTCCTGCTGTGAAAATACTATGAGAATGAATTTAAAAGTATATTTTATTTATTTATTTGTTTTTACAATTCAAATCACGGAAATCCGTTTAAAATGTATGTGTCGAAGAGAGGACTTGTAACTTTGTATGATGGTTTGTATATTTGTTTGATTTGTTTTAATACATGGAAAGGAGGTATTTATTACTTCTTTGTTTATGTTTTTTTTAAATAATTTTAAATGTAATCTGTAAAAAGTTGTCAAAAAATGTAATTTAAATGTGATCAGTTTTTCTGTCTTAAAGTAGTGCGACATTTAATTAGTCGATTCAATTTATGGGTATTTCATCATGTAGTAAAATAAAAAATACTATTTTATATTAGTAAAAATTATCTCTGATGAATGTTTGCAAGTAAATAAAATAATCCAGATTTTAGTATTTCGTCTCGTTTGTACTTCTAGGGTATTTTGAAATATTAGCTGGAGTAATGTTTTGCAGAACAGTTTTCCACATTTGACTGCATGCATTTTCTTTCCTATGAAATTATCATTAAATACATTTCGAAAAAGATTTTACTTGTTTTGCTGTTATTAACTTAATTAAAATTCAGTTGTTCTTTCAGAAGGGAGATTTGCTTTCTCCATATGTGTACTGAAGACTGATTCGAGATCTTGAGTTCAAATACTTAATTTAAAAAATGAGTTCAAAAAATTTTTGATAAATTTATTAAATGGAATTCCTTTTATTTTCATGAAAGTGTTATGTTAAAAAAGCACATTTTGAAATCTCAATTCTAAAATTTCTGAACCCCTTAATTATACTGACGGAGAGAAGGATTTTGTGTCCCCCCGTCCACCTCCGTAAGGATACGAGCCCCCCCAATAATTTTTACAAGTCGGCGCCCGTGCGTATGCTAGATTACAAAACAACAATGCACGCGCGAAAATGCAAGATCCTTCGGATCTTTTCACAGCTTTAAAATATCGAATTTACAATACTTGGCGCGTTTATCGCACATAAAAAGAAAAAAAGTCGCCATGCAGTGGGCTGATGCACAATTTAGCCACTTCCTGTTTTGTACCTTTGTTATTATTGTAACCAACGTATTAAATAATATTGGAGAAGAGAATACATTCGTTCCTCCAAGAGTATTTTTTATGATAATTTTATGAATGGAAATGTCACCAATTAAGTCTTTTCATATATTTTGAAATGTTAGTACTTGGAATTGCCACCATCGGATTTTATCATGGCACCCCTAAATTCTTAGCAATCTTAATCTAAATAAATTTCACAACAAATACTATTAAAACAAAGAAACATGATTTTCGTGAAAATGAGTCCAATAATTTAGCCAACACTGCACTGAGTATAAAGAACAGCAAGGTATGGGGCGGTGAAGCTGGCCGCCTTGGCGACTAGTTAATTAAAATTTCTTGGTAACTCATACTACCGAAACAAGACATTGAAGTATGGGCATTAAAGTCACTTGTATTCCTGCTAAAATTCTACTTCTTAAGTGCTATAATCTGTACCTTTCTTATCACAAAACATCATTTAGATTTGTATGGGATATTTTATAAAATTGGTTATTGAATTAAGTGTACGGTAACTCATGCTTAAGGTGACCATACGTCCCGTTTTTAGGTGGCTTGTCCCGTTGTCCCCAAGCACAGCTTCGGAACACCGTAATGTCCCGTTTTCAGAAAATGTCCCCTGCAATGTCCCGTTTTTAGAAAGAGAGCAACCCACGGTAACGATTTCAATAAAGGGCGTTAAAAATCTAAAATCATCCAACGGCAATGTCTGTAACAAAAAAAAAAAAAAAAAAAAAAAAAAAAAAAAAACACTCCCTCCTCCCCTTTCGAGATGCAAAGAAAACGTCGGGGGGGATGTATTGTTTTTGTTGTTTGTTCTTTTAATGTTCTTTTTAGTCAACTATTTCAATTTATTTAATTTTTATTTCTTTTTTTTTTTTAAAGTCACGTTCCTCATTTGCTTATTCCTCCCCCTCCCCCGATCTCCACTTTATTTTCCCTTTTCACTCTGGATTTCTAAGAATTTTTTTCCTTCCGAATGAGAACTTCCTAGTTTCTGTATGTCCTTTTGTTTACATTTCTCATTTTCTTATCTTCCTGCCTTGTGTCGGATGGTATTTTTGAAGAAGGGCCTACCTCTTGTACCACCTGAAACGTACGTCTTGCACTATTTTTTATAGCATATGTGTGCTTTAGCAAAGTTTTTTTTTTTTCATTTTATTTTGGTATTAACATTAACACAAGCTTTTTTGCGCGTTTTCTTAACAACTAAAAAATACCCAGACCTCTAAATTCAGCCTCTCTACACTATTACCTTAAAAACAGTAGATTTTCCCTTTTTGAGGAAGAAAATAAATACACTATTGGCAAAAAATTAGTAGATGTCCCGTTTTGAAGGAATAAATAAATGTCACGTTACTCATGCTACAAAATAAATGTCTGACTTTGAAGTGTTACCATTCTAATAAAAAGAAAATTTTACACAAAATAAACTCTTGCCTTGCACAGCTACAACAATTTGGAATAATTTCTCACACAATTTAGTAAAAAATATGTTTTTATATAGTCATCTCCAGCTCATATGGAATTGCCCTAAGCGTTAAAATTAAAAGTTTTGCGATAAAGTATGATCTAATAACTTAACGTTATTATTTAACCCTTTCAGTCCTGAATTTTTAATAGAGCAGATAAAAAATCAATGAGTGGTTAGGTGTTCTGTACTATACGTAAGTATTTTAAGTGTGAAATATTATAACATTCAACCAATTACCAAACTAATTAAAAAGGGTTCCAATTGTAGGACACGAGGCTGATTGCGCAAAATGAGAAAAAAAAAGTACAGTTATTTTGAATGAAACCTTTTGAAACAATTTCTTTGTGCGCGAAAACATGAAAATACTTCATACTTCTCATGCATTTTGATTGCATGCATGCATGCATTCATTCATGCATTCAAAAAGATGCATTTAACTTTTAGCTTCAAATGGCCCGACACGTCCATTCTCTTCTCCGCTGGAGATTTTCTGCCATCTACAGAGCGAAACTGATAACGTTCTGCTTTTCTTGAATGTATTATTAGTAGGACAATAGATTTTGGTGTTAAAATTCTTGAAAATGAAAAATATAGAGTAATGCGAAAATGTGTTCTAATATTAGGACGTCAGAGCCGAAGGGGTTAAAGCAAAATAGGGATATAGATAATTATGAGCAATAACAGTAGTTTTTATTTATAATTTTATGTGGTTATACAATTACTAAATATTAATAAATTATAAAAAAAGTAATTTTTAAAATATTTTAAACATATAATATTATTTTTAATTTTTATAAGTCGTACTAAGTTGTCACAACTGGGGAGTTTTTTAAGGATGCAGACAAGTAAATGTATGTTTACATTAGTACTGAATTATTTTTTGTCGAAATGCCCAAAACGAGTGTGCATAACTCTCAACTACCTTGAAGCTACCGAAAATCGCCCTCTTAGTCGTTTTCATAAAAATGCATATCTTAATTTTTTTTTAAATATTTCTTTTTATTTATTTCAACGAAAAACTGAAACTTATTTGACTATTACAGCAGCCAAATGAAGTAATAAAACACTTTCAAAGCTATAAAATTCCATTCAACATTAACATCCTGTATGACAAAATTCTCTGAAATGTTTTAAGGACTGCATTCGTTGGTACCTATGGAGGGAAATTTTGTCTGGGGAGAAAATTTTCTTTGGAGAAAACTGGAGAGAAATTTTTGAGTGGGAAGAATCCATAACAGTAGCGTGCTTTTAATTCCATGTAGTTGCATTTAGTCAATTTTTATAAAAGATAAATGGCTTAAAATTAATGTTCTTCTTAATAAAGTTGTGGGGGAACATGCTTAAGACTGAAATAAACGAAATGTAATCTTATGCTAGTAATGAGACTTCCAATTTTTTCCCCCTCAAAAGTACAATTTTATGACACAAGTTCCTGAAGAGTGTAGCATTTAAGATTTTTGTTCTAAATTTCATGTCTAATCTATACATTTCTGTGTTAATCATTTATTACAATGTATAATAAATGACTTGAACAGGTCCGAAATATGAAGTTGTTTCCGTACCTAACTCCAATTCAAGAACGGATTAGAAAAAGAAATTAATGTAAAAGATCCTATTTTACTTCCATAAAATTGATGCGAATGTGAATCTTCCAACTATCCGATCCTTCCCACAAAACTGCATTACTCTGTCAGTGATCCAAATCTAGACAGTTCCGTACATGAGGAGTGGTTGTTCTCGAGAACGCCGTCCACAACTAAACAAGGTTGCATTCAAAGATGCTGGTAACCAACGGTGGGCACAGAAGGGAAATATTCATCATCATGTCTCGGCAATGGTGGGAACGAATAGACTAAACCTGTATATAAAATTAAAAATGAAAAAGGATTAACTGATCTTACGCTACGTTCAGGCAATCGTATCTATCAGGCAATCAGGATCTTACGTTCAGGCAATTTAAATAATGTATTTAAAAAAATTAATTTGGAAAGAGCAACCATATTTAAGAAAAATCACCCCTAAAAATACTCTTAAACTTAAATGTCAAAAAGAAATTAATGATAAGTGTAATTTAATAAAAAAATTTATTGCAAAGAAAATGATTATTGCGTTCTGTAGAATTTATAAATGCATAATTAAAATCGGGGAAGGTGGCCGAAAATGATCCTTGCGGACAAAACGATCCACAGTTGTTTCATTCCAGACAGTGCTATCTACCAGGTAACACATAAACTAGGGGCGAGTTTCAAGTGAAACACAATTCGAACGTTTTCCGCGTCTAACAGGGTAAACTTCGAAATATATCAATGTTTCTTATTCAACCGAAACAAAACAATCGTGTTTTGATCACGTGACAGCGCGATAGGTTTGTTCATTGGAAGCATTCTGGAAACTGAACTGGGAACTGGGGACTGAAAAACGTTCGATTCGAACTCGATCGCGCGTTTCACTTGAATCTCGCCCTAGTTGTGCCAAATCAAGAAGAAGCAATGGCGGTATTTAAGCGATCGGTATATTACGTGTCTGAATAGAATTCTTCAAAAAACTTGTTTTTTTCATATCTCTTATAATGTAAGCTCTAACTTTCCCATTTAGTTAGAAATACAGTCTTTAATGTGAAGAAATATTAATTGATTTGGTTAACCAAGAGTTTAAGCTTTAGATGTGAATTATACTTGCTAAGTAAGTTATGTTTCTCGGCGCGATCCAGTAATATGACCTAAAGTGGGAAACCATATGTGTGACTCCCCATTACATTGTTTATTTATTTCTGTGTTTATTATAGTCCATAATTTTCGAATTATAATTTTAAAATATTCCATTTTATTTCTTTTAACACATTTTTATCTTAAAATTTTCATGAAGTATATCATAATTACTTTTATAGTCATAATTATATTGTATAGTCACAATTACTTCTATATCTTTTATTTTGCCAATAGAACAATTTAAAATTATTTTCAAATGAAGGATCGTTTTGCCCTTTAATTGAGGGTAAAATGATCCTTTAGACACTTTCTAAAAATTATATTTTTTCCATCACTCTTTCTAATTGTGCTTTAAAAATATCATTAAAATATGTTTATGATGCAAAATATAGTATAAAATATGATGGCAAAAGGCCAAAGTTTTATTTAAACATTTATGTTATGTTACACAAGTTTTAACCTTAAGGGGATCATTTTGAGCCACTTTCCTTTATAAGTATGAAATAAATAAACTACGCAAATACCTTTATTTTTAGTGATTTCATTACGTTCCTTTCTGTTTAGTTTTTAAAACTACGTTCCTCCAAGTATGGTTAAATGCACTCAACACAGAAAAAATATGGCTACAAGCAAATTTTTAAATAGTCTATGCGAAATGTAATTTAACTTTTCAAAAGAAGCTATTTATATAAAAATTTTAAAGTAATAATGATTAATACCTTATTTATCAGTATTAATAGTTCATTGGTACTAAATAATTGTTTACTATCAGAAATAATAATGGTTAAAAAAAGGAAATGTGAGTAAAAAGCCTTATACTATGATGATGGATGTATTTTTTATCGTAAAAGAAAAATTATACAATCACGCTTTCCCATGTGAAGTGGAAAAAATCATATTTTATAGAAAGACTGGAGTTTGTTTAAAAAGAGACGTAGCAATAGTTTTGTCGCAAAATTAGGAAATAATCAGAATAAATATAAGCGATCTAGAAACGGTTTTTCTTATAATTTCATATTTAACTGTTTCATTCTCTAATAAATATAACTATAGATGTATATAAGTTTCGGATTCCATAGCTGAATTTTCGGAGCAATAATTAGGGAGTCAATAAAAAATTCGAAAAAAATTCTAATTTTTGGGTGAAATAAAACTTTCTACATGAGAAAGTACGGCTGGTATCTACCAGTCTACATATGTTTGCATACAGTTTTTGGCGGAAAATGTCCAATTTCAAAGGATTTGGGGAAGCCTAAGAATTAGTTTTATATCAGGTAACTTTTTACAAGTGCTTATTTACTCAAAGGTGTAATTAAATAACCTGGGGCACTTAATATTTTAAAAAATTTTAATGGAGAGGTGATTTTAAAGCATCCTTTCATATGGATTCTACAATTCGTGGATCTTCGAAGGCCCCAGATATTAAACAATGTCATCCAAATTTTAGGGTTTTAATTTGTTAACAAAATCGCAATTATTGCACATGGTGATGTTTAACATTAAAAAAAAAGTTTTTCCCCGTTTTCTAGTCTCCACATCTCACAAATTCGTCACTGTGTGCAATATACAAACACAATCTTTTATTTATTTAATTTAATATTATAAAGGAATTCTTATTTATTTATTTTTATATGCATTATTTGTTAATCAAAAATTTTTAACAGACACTTAAATGGAAATCTATAATAATAAAAATGAATGTTTGTAAATCTGTCTGTCTGTATGTGTGCGGTCTCCAGACAAACCTACTGCACGCAGAACTCTGAAAATTTGAATATATAAGCCCATGAGTCCGATAATGTGCACCTGAGAATCAGAATTTTAAAATTTTAATTACTTTTTAAATTATTAATTAAAAACCGTTTGCAGGATGCCATGCTCGGCGAGTTTCGCCAGCATGATACTGTAAAACAAAATCGCATGCATTGGAAAACATGAAATGGCACGGAAATTTAGTCAGTTTTGCGCCAATCTATATTAATAAAAATGAATGTCTGAAAATCTGCATGCGTGCGATGTCCAGAAAAATCTACTGGACGCAAAACTCTGAAAATTCGAACATTTGAGCCCATTCCTTCGGTAATGTACACCTGAGGCTCAGAATTTTGAAATTTTAATTACTTTTTACATTATTAATTAAAAACCGATTTTAGATCGTCATGTTTGGCGAACTTTGGCCTCATGAAAAGATTTATGCTTGAAGTGAGTGGTAACCGCAAAAGTAAAAAACCGTTTTTTACTTTGCCATGCTTGGCGAGTTTTGCCCGAATGCTACTATAAAACAAATCGTTTGCATTTGAGAAGCATGAAATGGCACGAAAATTTCATCAGGTTTACGCCAAATCTATCTATCTCTATAATAATAAAAATGAATGTTTGTAAATCTGTCTGTGTGCGGTCTCCAGACAAATCTACTGCACACAGAACTCTGAAAATTTGAATATATAAGCCCATGAATGCCGATAATGTGCACCTGAGAATCAGAATTTTAAAATTTTAATTACTTTTTTTAATTATTAATTAAAAACCGTTCTAAAACGGAAATTTTCTTACCCTGTGTTACAAATTTTGGGAGCAACCCGCTGTTCTGGGGTTTAAAATAGTTTAAAATTCGTATTCTATGCGTTAAATAGTTAAATTTTGCTTTTTGTTGCATCAATATGGAATGTTCTGGAAATCTCGGGTTCTATGGGTCGTAGGTCTTCGAAAACCTAATTTTTGGGACTTATTTTTGGCGCCAAATTTGGCAATATTTCACCAAAAGTCGCCAAGTTTGGCGATTTCTCTGTCATTTGTCGCGTTTTTCCTAATGGGACCTTTTCATGAAAATTTTTATGGTATTTAATACGTTTAACGACCTAACATTTCCTAATTTTCAGAAACTTCAATCGAAAATTGCGGATTTTATAAGATAATTTGTTTAATTGGATGAAATATTTAATAACTCCAGCAATTTTAATGCAAATTGCACGATATTTCTGGGAGAAATATGTGACGGCCACGGCAGTGAGTTGTCTTTAGTGGTGCGTTTGTAAGTGCGTACCTGAAACTCTGGAACCATTATCTGCACATTCTGTTATATAATTGCGGCCTAGAGTACTAATCTGGAGTTGCAGTTTACATGTCAGATTTTGTAAATCGCATAATTTAAGGGGTTCACGGGCAACGCCGTGCGGGTCTGCTAGTAATTTAATATATTAGCGAGCATTCATTTAAAGCGTTCAAAGCGCAAAACGATTGATAACCTTGACTAACTTTTATAATTTTATTCGATTAATTCAACCGGATAGAGCTACCTTAATCTCCTGATAGAGCTTCTCATTATTTTCAATAGATGGCAGCACTAAAAGACTCCAAGAGAAATTACTCAGGAAACTTGAGAATTACTTTTTCATTTGTCTGTTTTAAATTGCTGTCTTGCTAGGTTCTTTTTTTTTTTTTTCCCCAAGACTACACGAAGGGCATCATCTACCTACGGGGGAAGCATCTTGATTGGAAGGCCTTTGAAGGGGTTCTAAAGCGCAGCGCATTCACGTCACGTTACATCTGAAGAAACAGACTACGGATGGTCGCGAGACGAGACAGAGATTTACAGCTTTTTTGCGAGACGAGACACACATTTTCGACATTACGATATAAGGATTTTGCTATACGAGACAAAGCTTTTAAGCTGATTTGCGAGACGCCTATTTTTCGTCTCGCGTGGAGTGCCCGCGATGGGGAAAGTGGTCTTTCTAAGGGGTCCTAATCCGTATTTACTCTACATTTCAGAGGAAACCGCGGAAGCCTCCTAACGATTAGTGGGCGGAAGCGACCTGGTTTTGAACCAGGCACCTTCCGTCTCCCAGTTCAGAGCCCTATGCGCTCGGCTACTGGTTGGACATAAAATTACTTCAGAGATCTAGCTGTACTTGTATTGTAGTTTTAGTTGTAATATTCAATGGTTTTTATATACTTGATTCCTTTGTTTATGTGTATGTGCACGTAAAAGTGTCAAAAAATAAAGCAAAACCTGCGCAAATTATCCAAAGACCCACTTTACTATGTTTGTAAGCAATTTAGAAGAGTAAGAGCTCAATATTCCTTAATTTTTTTACCTTAACTAGTCGACATTTTTGAGTTTTTCAATGTTTGCTTGTCTGTGGAATTTCAGCCGATTACTTACAATAGGGATCTAGGCCGAGGTAGTATTAAAAATTTTATTTGGTATAATTTGGCGAATGTTTGTAAAGAAAAATGCGTACATGTGACGTCTAGTTATAATTTGTATTTTGAATGACTGAAATATCTTAAGAAGATAATTAAAATATGCAGTGTAAAACACACATAGTTTAATTAAAACATAAAACATCATATATTGCTATGGACATAGTATAGAGTCGTTTTTCTTAGTTACAATTTTACCTAGGCGTCATTAGCTATTTGAAATGAAACAGTAAACTAAATTATTTTAAATAAAATATAACAAAACTATATATACTATATCAGTGGCGTAGCCAGAAATTTTTCATGGGGGGTGACCCCTTATCCCCACCCCTTGGCTACGCCACTGTACTATATATGTACAATAGTTAAAACGAATTTGATTAAGAATTTTTATAAAAATAAATGTAACATAAAATAAATTGAAAGAGCAAAGTGAAACAAAAACACAAGAAATAATATTTGACTGTTTACGCGACTAAAACTGATACAATACAAGTACTTAATGTTGGTAGTTCAGTACGAAAAAATCTGATGCGGACACCATATCACTTCCTTGCACGTCTATTAAATCATAAATATTTTCGGTGCACTTCATCTATTTTCTTTGAAAGAGATACTGCACTAATACTGAGGTTTAGCGATTTCTAGACACATGTTTGACACATCGCCAAGCTGGGCTCAATTTGAAACGTATGTGTTTGGCACTAATAGGGCAATATTTCGCAAAATAATCTCTAAAATAATCTCTCTCTGTCGGTTCTCTAAATATCATAAGCCGACAAGCTTAAGATAATTAGAAAGATTTTGGCCATATACCCGAAATACCAATTAATCACATCCCTACTAGGAATTTTGCTGGGGCCATCATCGACAGGGTACGTGGCCGAGCACTCCGAGCAAAATTGCCAGTAGGGATACTTTTACTGAATTGAAGGTATCCATAAACTGTAACGTATTTAAAGTCTTTCCGGTGACCCTCTAAATAAATTACCCAGTCGATTGCAATCAAAATAGAGATGCGCAGTTAGATGTTGCAATAGTTCTAAATACATCATTTCAACGGTTAAAAGTTTTAAGAATTACGTGAAATGCGAAATTATTCTTGGCAATATTTCAGCACAACTCGTCAAGGTCGATGGCGAGATTTTGGGCATGGGCCAAACAATGACTGACTACAGACAATATATATTGAAGATGTCCATAGACATTAATGTATTGAAACACTTTTGAGTCGTCCTGTAAATAAACTGTCCTGGCACCAAAAATCAAGATGCACAACTAGATGTTACAACAATCTTATATGTGAAATTACAAAAATCTACGACTGATAGTTTTTGAGATGTGAGAATTAAATACATACACATGTACACCAAATGTCGCCAATCTTGGCGACTTTCAGCGTAATTTTTGAGGGAGGCACGTGACCGTGGTTGGACCATTACCTAACTATATGGTGAGACGGTACTGTGCTTGAAATGGATGAATATCCATTAAAACTGCCATTCACCGTAATATGTTGGAAATCTTTTGAGTGTTCCTATATCTGAACTATAAATGATAAAGACACTATTTTCGATGGAGAAATAAATTTTGTAACCCTTAGCAACATATATAACTTCTCAGTCGTTTGAAATAGCCTAATACATGTAAAATTCGCTTTAATGAATTTCTGCCCATAGAGCGTAATGTATTTAAAATCTTTTGAGCTGCCCTGTAAATAAACTATCCAGTCGATTGGAACCAAAAGGCTAGGTGCACAACTATGTGTTGCAGCAATCCTAAATATAAAATTTCAACTTTCTACGACCAATAGTTTTTACTGTGGCGACAGGGTTGCTTGCCTCATTGTACTAATCCACCAGAAAGGAAAACTTAGCCCATTTATGCCGAGTGTCCCTTTTTTGGGACGGCATTTTCGCTATTAGTCGAAAACATTATTTATTTTTCATAGCCTTTATTCATGAGTATTGAGCCTCAACTCTACAAAATATTTTAACATGACCAAGCAGGATGTTAATATTTCGATTTTTATGCATAATGATTTTAAAAGAAATCATACCTTGTTCAAGAAGTTGACATCAGAAATTTATCTATTATTTCTATTATCAGTAAAAATCGAAGAAAGACGCAAAAATATCCAGGCACAAATGGGTTAAGAGTAATCTCTCCTTTTTAATATGTGATGATGAAAATCCTTTCAAGTAAAGGATAAACGAAAGATGGATAACAGTTATTTTTTGCCTCACTAGCTTACTGCGTCTCCATATTCTTAGTTAAGTATGTCTGTAACGTTACCAATAAATATGCAAACTTTGGAGTGATTCGTTTTTGACTTGACAGTTCATTACAAGAGTGTTGCACTTCAAAAATAACTTCCTAGTTCATAAGCTGAATCCTGGGACTTTCCTGTAGCAAAATATGATAAATTAATGTTACAAATACAGAGTGAAATAAAGATTTCTTTCACTCTACTGATAAATACAGACAACATCCTCTATAAATTTTGCTATAGGATTTTTCTTTGACTTCACTATCACTTTCTCACAATCTATTATTATTAACTATCGGCAAATCATCGCAAAATGGTTAGCGTAAAAGTATTCTCCCTGCTCAAATATCTGTGTGTACCAATTTTCAGCGAAATCAGTTGAACGGTACAGAAGGCAAGTTATAGCAAAACGAATTCGGTGAAAATATTCTTCGCGTTCAAACATCTATGTATACGAATTTCCATGGCAATCTGTTGAACGGTCCTGAAGTTATTGTTTTGAAGTGACATCTAATTGCAAGTTACAGCAAAATGGATAGCGGCAAAATATCCTCCGTGTTCAAACATCTATATACCTATACCAGTTTATATAGGGATCAGTTGAATAGTCTTTATATGCTGCAGCACCATCTAGCGGCGAGTTAAAAAAGAAGTTGATACGTTGCAGTGCCATCTAGTGGCGAGTTAATGATGTGATACAGCACAATGAAGGGGCAAGTTATACAAAATGGATAACACGAAAATATTCTCCGTGTTCAAGAATCTATCTATATCAATTTTCGTAGAGATCAATTGCCCGGTCAAGAAGTTGTTGCGCTGCATTGCCATCTAATAGCGAGTTAACCCGTTTTATCCCAATTTATTTATTTTGTTCAAATTTGAGAATAATCACATTTTCTGAGGTATATTTAACCTAAATAGACTAAATATAACAAAATTTGAAATTTTTAATTTTTTTATTTTGGAAATCTGGCCCGTCCTCTACATAGGACACTGGGATAAAGGGGATAAAATCTGCACTTAGCGATCTCAGTGCTTTCTTCATTAGTGAGAAGCAATTTATGCCTACAAACTTTTACAATGTTTGAATAATACTTCATTATTCACTTTAAGAGTCCAATTTTCAATTGAGTATAATACTAAACTTGGTGGAAAGGTCCAAAGCAAGCGTGACAAAGTATTTTATCTCATTTCCCGCAGTATGTTTTAGGTTTTCCTTTGCAGCCCTCTCTTTGACAACGCCGCTGTTTCTCTCTCTTCAGTAAAAAATGGCCAATACCATCTTTGGAGATGTTTTCTTTTGCACTATGAGGTACGGAAGAGATCCTGGGTCTGCCTTTTGTTCTACTCTCAGTCTTTTTTTTTAGATAAACAGTTGTTATTGATCTTCGGAACTCTTTCAAGGTTAGGGCATCACTTTTTGTTGACAGCTTTATGGATTATCCATGCATTTACCACTCAGAGGCGCCGACTTTACAAAATTTCTGTGGGTGCCCTAAAAGTCCGTGTGTGTGGGGGGTTAATAAAATGTTGAAAGTCCCACAAGGTTTGTAACTTTTGATAAAGGATCGCTAAGTTTGGTGCCAAAATGCGACAATTTATTTTAAAAGGGGAGTATAGTTGGAATGTACTTGGCTAAGATTGTAAAATAGTTTTAGTAGGTGATTTTAAGATAGATTTCGATTCCGAAGATGCGTTTTTTATGGAACAAGGAAGAAAAATACGGCAGACTCATGAATAACGATACACTTTCCAACTTTATGGAATCTTTTCCAACTACCCTTCAATCTTTTCCTATTATTATTTGCTTCCTTGCTCCTAACTACTCAATCATTTGACTTTTCGTGCACATTTTTACCAGTGGGAAATGGGTAATACAAATAATCATTTTAGCTCCACATAAAATATCCAATATCTGAGGGTATAGATCGAAGAAACGATATCTGTCTCACGGTTTTGGTACACAAATTAAAATAAACTAACTGCACCAAGGATTCGAAAAAATTCAGGATAATTCTTTACAAGCTGCACTACACACTGCAATAAATTCGAAAACTTTCATGAAACTTTCAGAAAAAAATCTTAAATGTGGAACTGCACAGCAAAATATTTCTAAGAGTGGCCATTCTGAAAAAATTTTTCGTTTATTCGGGTGTCTAGTACAGCTTGTGAACCTGCATCCTAAAAATTGCGAAGTGCTTGAGATAATTAGTTTTCTTTTTTGTATTTATATACCAAAATTGCGTGTTTTTTTCCCCAGCGCTGAAGGTGACATTCAAAGTTTAATTTAAGTGAATAGTGTGAATTTTGGCATCTGATTATCTGTACTACAGTGAAGCATAGAATGGCAGTGGGCATAGGATGAAAGTCTCCACCGTTGTGTCTTAGTAACGATAACAGCAAAACAGTTAAAATCAGGATTCTTTTTAAAGTAATGAAGTATTTCTGATGAAATGCCCTTCTTTTAGAAAAATCTGCTTGTGCTGGAGTCACCTTAAATTTGTTTGCCTTACGCAAATTCTCTGTCAAAATTCGAGAATTCCTGGGCGCACACCCCCTTTGCCCTTGTAATAAATCAGACCCGAAAGAGGTGTATTACACTATTCACTATTTCACTTTTTTTTTTTTACTTTTAGCGATAGAATTTTGATTGGTTTTAACTAATTATTATAAATTTCAAAGCAAAAGAAAGGTGTATTGGGGGGAAAAACATGCAACAATAATATCACAATCAGACAAATTTCATGTCACGTAAATGGAAATTTTGTATAAAAAGTGATTCAGTTTTCGAATGTAACAATTCACGATCAATGTTATTCTTGTTTAATCTACCTCATCCCTGTCTGAAATCCTCAGAGTTTTCAAAAAATGTTATTCATAGTATTGTTTCTCAACTCATTCATTTCCTGTTTTTTTTTTTGTTTTTTTTTTTGTTTTTTTTTTTTTACATTTTTGTTCCCCTATAAAGAGCTGCAGCTAAGCCTTTACTATTTTCTTTTCTTTTTTTTTTCCAACAAATTAAAAAAATTACAAACATTATACCTTTAAAATTAAACTAGATAATTTCCTCAGAATGATTTAATGCAACGATTTCTATGTTGAAATGTGTGTAGGACGACAGAAAAAAGATTGGTAACTATTTAAATGCAAACAGAAAAATAAAGTAGAACAAAAAAGTTGTTTATCTTAATAATTATTCAAGAAATATTTTGAATTGTTGGCCATATAACCTCCAGGCATGATTTTGAGCATCCTCCTGAAGTAGAGCTATTTTACCCTCTACCATTATGTGGTCAAATTTGCAAAATTACGAGAGACATACATTTCAGTAATGTGTGTTCATGCGCCCATGATTTCAGTATAATTTTACAAAAACAGCATTGGGCTAGATCAAAGCAAATAGTACCTAATTCCGCTTTGTCAAACAAGAACAAAAATTGAACAAAATATTCGCAGAAAATGAAACGGAAGGCATCTCGAAATGTTAGTGTGGACGGCAGTCTGTTCCACCCTTTTCAATAAATAACTGAGCACTAAAGTCATTCAAAAATAAGAAAAGGAAATTGAGACTTTAGAAGAAAGTGACACAAACCTTTATACCTTAGAAGCCTCGCCTCAGTCTCATTCAATTAACACCAAAGCGCCGACACTTTTTGATGAATGGACATCTTTTTTTGTTCCAGAGACATACAAAGTGTTGTATATTAAGTGCTTGTAAACAGACAGACCTTGATGTTCTCTATTTACAATAAAAACAATTAAACCTACTCACTTCGGAATCCTGAAGTAATATTATTAGAACTATCTCAAAACATTTCTATAATGGGAATGAGTCTTTCACCTAACTCCTGTGTTATCTTTCCCGCGTGAACTTCTGATTGTAGCCAGCGGCTTTGTCTCAAATTCTCCGTTTTCCGGTACTCTTGGGCTAACATAGCACCATTGTATTCATACATTTTCCCATGGAGGACGAGGATTCTGAGATGAGGTCTGTTTGTGTGGGTCAGAAAGGGGGGGGGGCACAGTGATTAAAGGCATTGCCTGTGGGGCTGTAGGGAGTCGCACATCACATTGTGAAAAAGCTTTGAATTTTAGAAAGACATTGTTTCCATGGCGCCAGATAGGAAGGCAAGTGGCAGTGGGGGATTGAGATTTGAGCCCGCGTAGTATAGTAAACATTTTTGCAGCATACTGAACTTCTAAGTATTATTTTCGTGCTAAAATGTCTGAAAGTTAAGATGGCCCCCATACACCTCTAAATTAGTACTCATATGAGAAACTATTATAATAATTATTATTATTTTAAGTAGACAAAAATATTACCTGTTTGGATTCCTTTTTTTTTTTTCATGCACTTTTTAAAATTTTAGAGTATGTGCTAAGTTACTACTTATTGGAATTTTATTATAATTACTCCAGTTCCAAGGCACATAAGGGTGTATGCCGAAGAAACAAAATCTGCATAACGGTCTTAGTACACAAATTAAAGTAGACTATCGCACCAAGGATTCGAAAAAATTTAGGCTGATTCTTTATAAACTGCACTACATACCGAAATAAAGAATAACACTTCTTTAAAATTTTCGATTTTTAAGAATTTTTTCTAAAAGTTTCGTAAATGATAGAAGGTTTATTGTTTATTTCAGTGTATAGTGCAGTTTCTAAAACATACATCCTAAAAATTTGAAATATTTGACATAATTAATTTTTTTGAATCTGTGTACCAAAATTTCATGTTTTTTTTTTTTTTTTCCGAACTACAGCGATAAGCTAAAAGTAGCTGTCATTCAGTTGCCTTTAAACAGGGTTTAATTTCTATCCAAAAGAGTGCAAGAGCCCTGATTTTTTGTGTTGCAATTTACAAAATTAATTACCGAATTTAAGGTATTATTAAGTTAATTTTTGTTACCTCTATATTAGTTTGCGATGTAATAAAATTAGTATCAACAGAAAAAATTACGATGGTAATTAAAAACTTAAATTTAGTGTAAAATTTCACCGAGAAAAAAGAAGTAGTGGAGCTGAGCTCCCTCCCATGCAAATTAAGCACTTCCTTTAAATACATGCAAGTATTTAGCACCCACGAAAACTTCTCTGTGGGTGCTTGAGATCTGACATACTACATAAAAAAACAACTGTCCCTCACTAAAATTTTATTTTCGAATTATGCAGTTGCAAAGCACACGTCGTCATCATTGGCGTGACTATACCGTTAGGGCCCGTAATGAATTCATTGCATAGGGTCCTTCCTCATTGTACAGAATCTCAACCAACATGTTCCAGTTCACTTTTTCTAGCTTTCTATTTGGGAAAGGCTCCCCCTCCATCCGGGGGACCGTGGCTTTTGCCCGCTCTACCGCCCTATAGTTACGCCAGTGATTGTCTCATCGAAGTTCCTCATGCGCATGTAAATTATAAAAGGGCTTGTGTGCTCATATAGGGAAGTAGGTGGGGGCTCGGGTCCCTCCCTCTAGCCGTCGGTATAATGAACATTTTTATATTAGCTAGCCTTTTTTTTCACTATTTCAGTACTAAAATGTTTGAAAGCGCGATTGCCGATGACCTTACAAATGCAAGAAATAACCCCTCCCCTCCTCGTCTAAAAGTACTCATATGGACGTCCATGCCGAAGCATCCACATACATTTGGCCTCATTAAAGATTTTCTTTTACACTTTTAAAATATAACACAACTAATAAGCAAATAAAGCATTTTAGTACTGAAATAATGCAAAAAGTTCCGTATGCTTTACAAATATTCATATAACGTAATGGCATAATTGGGGCGGAGGGGGGGAGAACCCTCCTTGAGTGTATATTACTATGTTGGGGTTATCAGACGATTGCTGGTGCTCAGCATCCAACGTAATTTTTTTTACAAGCCCAAAGCACCCACATAAACGTCTTTTCCTAGCCCTGTCTGGGAACTTCAAATTATGACTTGGCACTAAAATTTCTGTGGGTGCGGAGCACCCACAGAATTTTTTCAGTGGGTGCTTGAGCCCCGGAGCACCCACGTAGTCGGCGCCACTGATCATGTTCAGCGTACAAATGAAAAGTGGCCAGTACCACTTTTTTCTTATGACGTATAGTCCAGCCAACCAGTCGTGGTGATCCACCACGACTGATTGTTCGTTGTAAGAGTTTATCAAATTAGGCATCTTCACATTAACTTTATCTTTGTGTCCTGTTACTCGCCTCTTCACATCAAAAAAACGGTTCTAGGGTGCTGAAATTTGAAGCAACAGTGACAGTACTATTATTATTCCATCGCACCAAGAAAATCTCAGAATTTTTGTCAAATGAAAAATCACATGCGCCTCTTTCTTTCTTCCGCATAGACTTAGATTCTTCTAAAGCTCACGGTTTATCCGATTTTCTCGTATGGTTCCTGTGGCTCTATAACCTTGTTCACCAAGATTTCTCAAAAGATCAATGCTGGTAAAAAATTATCAAAGTATAGCCTGAAGGATTCACAATGTTCTCTGTCAGTTTCAGCACAACATGGGTACCAAGAGGAGTATTCTTTCTTGAATCAGATTCTTTGCCGCAGTAGAGGGAAAAGTTATAACAATATCCTTCGCTTCCACAGATAGCCCAAAGTTTATATCCAAAGCGTATTGGTTTGCCTCGAATAAATTGTTTCAAACTATTCCTACCGTAGTACGCGATAATCATCTCATCAATGCTTAGATTTTCTGAGACGTGTCTAAACGTCATAAAATTATTATTCAGCATTGCAAACAAAGGTTTTACCTTGAAAGATCGATCCTCGGGATACTGACTTACTGTTCAATTGTTCACGAAGTGTAAATAAGATTTCAACTTTTGGAAACGGCTTCCTGACATGGCATTTTTTACCAGAGTAATGCCAAGTTCTTCAGCATCTGACCAGTAATCACGTTCTAAGGTATTTGAATGATAACCAGTTAGAAGCAAAATTCCTAGAAACACGCGTATTTCATCAGCACTTGTCCAGAAATCGTTTTCGTTTTTTACATCTGTTGCGTATCGCACAGTTTCTTTTACTATGTGATCCTAAACCTCATTGGAATAAAACTCCTCAAAAAGCTCTGCTGAAGATTTTTCTTTCAGTGTAGTTTCCACCTGCTTGAGCATTTCATTTGCAATTGAATCAGCCGGTGTTTTCCATTTTGTATACTGTGGTGACTTCGTCTTTATCCAAGATGACTCGTGTTTTTTAGCTTTTCGTTTCCGCTTTGTTGTCGAAAGACTAGAGCTAGGTGGTAACACAGCAATTTCAACATCGCTCTCATCTGGATCTAAACTATTGAATATTTCCAGTGCTTCCTCTTACTTCAGAAACCTTCACACCGACATGACTGTGCAGGGTAAAACACTAGGTAGGATTTTCTTTTTAACTCTTAGTTACACTGCAAATCTTTGAACACATTTTAGAACACTTTTTGGAACACTTATTTTGTCCCCTTTTTGAGAACACTTATAAAAGCACATTTCAGAGCACTTTTTGGAACTCATTTCAGAACACTTTTTGGAACACACTTCGGAACACTTATTTGTCCCCTTTTTGAGAACACTTTTTGGGAACACATTGTAGAACACTTTTTGGAACCCGTTTCAGAGCACTTTTTGGAACACTTATTTTGTCCCCTTTTTGAGAACACTTTTTGGAACACATTTGAGAACACTGTTTGGAACCCATTTCAGAATACTTTTTAGGACACTTATTTTGTCATCCTTTTTAGCACACTTTAAGGAATGCTTTTAAGATTAGATTTGAGAACACGTTCTAAAAAGTAAGAGCAGGTGCGGCGGAAGTGACGTCATCAAGGGGCGCGGCCGCAATTGGCGTAAGGGGTGGAGTTAAGTTGTTTCTATCCTGGATGGTTGAGTTGTATTTATTCTGGATTTGGAGTCTGCTATGTTTCGATTGGGAGATTTTAGTTATTTCATTTAATTATTAATTAATTAATTTTAATGTAGCCATTTGTTATTGAATTTTTAGTGCTGCAATCTGGTGTTATGTTTAGGAACTACTTTTTAGTTTTGGAATTGGACTTAGAATTTTTTAGAGTTTGGAACTGATTTTAATTAATTATTGAATTTTAGTTCGTTCCTATAATTTAGTGCTGTCACTTGTTATTTAATTTTAGAATTGATTTGTGGACTTGGATTTTATTTTTTCTCACTTACCGGCAGCGGGATTCGAACCCCGAACCTCCCGATCTCGAGGCCAATGCTATACCGTTCAGGCTACTCGCTCATAGCAATATCGTTGTAACAAAGAAAACAATGATTTCACCAGTGTTCCCAATCTGTACTCAAATGTGCTCCTAATATGTGTTCCCAATCTATTCTTAAGGTGTTCCCAATCTGTTCTCAAATGTGTTCCTAAGTTTAGATTAACAAATATCCTAAGCATAACACTTTCAGAACATTTTCGGAACACTTCCTTTATAAAGAATCACATTCGGAACGCATTTCAGAACACTTTTAGGTAACTGGAACACTTTTTTCCAATAAAGTGTTCCAAATGTGTTCCCAATGTGTGCTGGGAATTTGCAGTGTATAAAATTAGAAATAACGCATCAATTGCATGCGTATCGTCCCACTGCCCTATTGGGAGGACAGTTAAACAATAATGCACTACAACTTACCTATTACAAATAAAGTTTTAACTAACCACCAGGATGATAAATAAAGAGTACTCTCACATACAAAGTGCTTGGCCAAGTGTCTGAAGTAAACTGAAAAGGAATTCTGCAACCGCAAAACGAAAATACAAACTATGCCCACTAACGAGGGAAATAAGTAGCGTTTCCAGACTGTCGCGAGGGATAGGCGAGAGATAACTATTGCTAGCAGAAGCTTAGACATGCCTCTACATGTTCCAGCTGATAAAATATTCACAACAAATAAATACTGATTTCCACATGCTATTTTCCAACTGTCCTCTGGATAGGACAGTGGGTTAAAATGGGTTAAAGTAATAATGTGCTGTAGTGCCATCTAGTAGTGAGTAACAGCTAAATGGATAGTTAGACTATATTGTTCGTGCTCAAACTTGTAAGTATAAAATTTTTTATGGCGATTGCGAACGGTATAGAACTTGATGGGCTGCAGCGCCATCTTGCGGCAAGTTATATCAAAACGGATAATGTAAAAATATTCTCCATGTTCAAATTTTCATGTGTACCAAGTTTCATCAAAATCGGTTGAACGGTATTCTCACAGCAAGCGCTTGAACGGAATAGAATTCGACGTTCTTCAGCGCCATCTAGCGGAAGATATATAGCAAAATGGATAGTGTAAAAATATTCTCCGAGTTCACGTATCCACAAACAACGAACTTTCATCAAAATTGGTCGGACTGCATTTTCATAGCAAGCGGTCGAACGGAATAGAATTCGACGCTCAGCAGCGCCATCTAGCGGCAAGTTGTAGGAAAATGGATAATGTAAAAATATTGTCCGTGATTAAATATCCATACTTACTAATTTTCATCAAAATTGATTGAACGGTATTTTCACAGCAAGCGCTTGAACGGAATAGAATTCGACGTTCTGCAGCGCCACCTATCGGCATCCGATATTTTAATACTCATTCTGCTATTTGGTGCAGAGACGAATCCAACAAATTAGAGATCATTAAAATCTGTCCAGCCGTTCTTAAGTTATAAATGGTGTAAAACCCGACTTTGTTTTATTTGTATAGATCCAAAAATGCGAAATCAGCTGATCTGTTTCACTAATAAAAATCTTATCTATTAATTTAATAAATAACAAGCGCATTAAAGCGATCTAAGTGGTTAACCTCTCATAAATCAATGACTTATTTTGTATTTCAATTTTAGGAACGGAGTATCACCAAAGCAAGGAATTTGAATCGGTTGTTGAGCTGCCATTTCTTACACCAATGTCAAATACAGGTACATTTTTTTTTTTTTCCCTGAACAGAGTATTTATAATCTTTATTAAAGACTTCATTATAGCTGATGTATTTCATATTTGTCAAGGTGTTATCTTTTCTCGTATTATAAATTATAAAGCTGCTAAATAATGTTACTTTAACTAGTGAGCGACATTTGTTCGATTGTAGATTTCACTGATAGTCCGTAGCAGCTCCGTAATGCTTATAATTTTTGTAGCCATCAATGGCCATTCACGGCAATCTGAGTACGGACAGATAGATAATGCAAAATCATAAACCTTTTGCATCTTTATTGGGAAGTACAGTGTCTATAATAACAACAGTGTGTCGATCCTCGACGCAAACCGGTTTTCGAATCAGCTTTTGTCAACTAATGTAGTAAGATGTAAATTAATGTAAAATAAATTTACCTAAACAATAATTTATTCAAATTTGATGCACATCATTTATCACCGTAGCTCTGAGAAAAAAAACAATAACATGATTTAAGAAATTATTGTACGAGTATTGCATAAAACAAAAAAAAAAAAATGCTGTAAAACAAATTTTAATTTATTTTTCACTAATTTACATCTCGGCACATTTATTCTTAAGCTGAAGCGATACCCAACAATAGTTGACGACAGTGCCCTCTCTCTGTTTCCCCACCTTTTGGAACAACATTTAAAAAACTGCGAAGGAAACATATTACACTAAGAATATTATAGAAACATTATTGTGAAGTAATTAAAAGGAATTAATCAAAATGATTTGTTGATTTAAAAAGTAGCCTTTTTTTCTTGTTTCTTTTCAGAATCCAATCCATTGAAAAGTTTAGATTCGAACGAGGTAACATCCGAAGCTGCTGCTCTGGACATCTACGACCAAATTTCGCCGTCAAGAGATCCAACAACTCCACTGTCTCGAAGGATTTTAAATTCTCTCTACCAAGTAAACATCGACATCCCATCCTCAACGATACCAACTATGCTGAATGCGCCATCTCCTCTTTACCGTATTTCCTAAACTCTTGTCTTTCGATCTAGTCAGTGTCGGATTACCGGGCAAGTGCAATCGTCACCCCCCCATTTTTCACCACTTGAGCACACTTGAACCAAAAGATCTGCTTTTGTTCTGCATTCGAAAATTTCACGTATTTGCGAAATTATCATTAAGAAGCAAGCAGAATCAGAAATGAACTTGTTCTAAAAATAAAGAGCGCTCTCAGTATCTTTGAAAAACTGATCCTATTGCGCAAATTAAGTCCCTGTTCATGAGGGGAGGGGTGTTACCGGGAAGCTTTAGCATACCATTGAGTCCAGGTCTGAGCTGCGCTGCTAGCAGAACGCTGTCAGCAGAACGTTTAAAGAGTTCTGCAGGAAGTAACATTGTTCATAAAAGGGAAATCTTCGCCGCTACGAATTTTCGTTGATGAGGTAGAAGTTAAACCTGG
This sequence comes from Cheiracanthium punctorium, assembly GCA_038373885.1. Taxonomy (NCBI): domain Eukaryota; kingdom Metazoa; phylum Arthropoda; class Arachnida; order Araneae; family Cheiracanthiidae; genus Cheiracanthium; species Cheiracanthium punctorium. Next base: position 108,059 of record JAWZYV010003946.1, on the reverse strand, counting down.
CTTGAAAACTAAAAATGGGTCTAAAAATCACCATTTTTTTTTTTTTTTTTTTTTACACACATATGCAGTTTTTTATCAAATGTTTCGCCTGAACTGTCACCACCCTTCCTTTCTAGATCCGTCACAAGCTGGAGCTTAATTTTCAAAGATCCCAAGTTTAGAGTAAATAGAGAGTATCATCACTATGGACATTTATTAAAAGAGACAAAGCATTTGTGGGTTGCAAAGGCTACTGTTGAAGAAAAGTAATCATCACATTGCTCTTGAACATTTTTATAAACTAACAAATTATGAATCAAAAACTCAATGGCAGTAATATGGAAAGGAAAAACTGGAATAGAGTAAATCGATACGGCACCACCATTTGCAAAATATTGCTAAAATACTATGAGATTAAAATTAGTTTCCCTAACGGCTTCGTAATTCTTAAATGCTGATCTTTTGTAACAAAGCATGGTACAGCGTAAGACGTTCTGGATGTTTGTGAGTCTCTGACGTAACTGAATTCTTTACAGAAGCTTTTAAAGCTGAAAGATTTGTCATAAAAGAGACGGAATATGCACTATACTCAAGTCATACTCCTCCCCCTACCACGCACACACTTGTATGTACAGACCTGCAAAATTTGAATAATGAAAAAGTGTTTTCAACGTAATGACTGATATTTGTCTTGTCTGGTGCACTGATTTCAAATGTCATTCAGTTTTCTCAGTCACGTCACGTAAGGATTTTTCACAAAATGGCCTTGAATATACAGGAGAAAATCCTGTGGTACTTTTGATGGTGAAAAGTATATTTTTCAAAATAGTTTGTAAATGACATGGCTTATTTCTTTTGATGAAACTTTAACAGATTGTATCATCAAACCAACTTTGGAGTGAAATTCAGGAAAGAGGATTTTATTATAATAAACTAAGTTTTTCTTTATTTTTACTTCCCCTTTTTAATGCTTTCCCTGAGCATCCGGTGTCTCTCTGAACCTAAGATTGTGCTTATTCTGTTTGTATCATGCACAAAAGAATCAAAAATACCTTGTGTATCCTGTTTGCTCTCTTAGAAGCATAGAAAGCACGTTTAGATCACTGCATACTATCCATCCACTATCTTTACATTTCAATTTGGTGAGAATCCAATTTAAATTCTCGTAACATTTTTCACATACGTAGAATGGTACGGGAAAATGTTTCCTGCACCGTGCCGAAGCACAATTTTGAAGTTTCTGTTTCACGAATCAATAAAGAACTTCCATTTATTCACGTCATATTGTGCATTAAACAACTTCCATAGATCAATGTACGTATATCGTTGCACTAAACCAAGCCACTATCGTAAATCTTTGGAAAACTATCGTAACAACTATCGTTAGTTTAAACTATCGTAAATCTCTAGAAAAGTATGGATTGATCCCCTCTTTCCAAACCATGAGGTACCAGCAGCCAATATTTTTTTTCTTTTACACTGTAGACTAAGAGTTTTCAGAACCTTTGAACTGAGGCGTAGCTAGAGTTTTCAGAGCCCGAATACAACTGAAATTTTTACGCCCCCCACTTATTTTTCAAAATGTAACGGGGAATATTTTATGTACAATATGGCGCCTCTCGGGTGCTGCAGCCGGGGACAGATGCCCCTCCTTGCCCGCCTGTAGCTACGCCATTGCCTTTGAAATAAGGTCCCAAACATAAACAAGCTTTCACTAAATCATTCAGTTCCAACTGGAGAAAGGTTGGGTTTTGCGACAGCCTTAAACACTGTGAGAGTCCTCATCAGAATTCTGATATTTTCCATGCGTGTCCTCAGGAGTGTCATCTGTTTTGTCCGTAGTGTTAGGTACAGATACTTCTTAGCTCCTCATAGCAACATTGAACTTAGTTTCTCGACTGATAAGTTATTTCAAAATAAAGTATGTCCAAACAAAAAGTTTGTATTATTATTTTTTAATTTACACCTCCGACTCAGATCCAAAACATCTAAAGCTGACGTAACTCGTAATACATTGCAGCACTCGTAATACATTGAAGATGTCCACAGACATTAATGTATTGAAATTCTTTTGGGTGGTCCTGTTAATAAGCTCCCCAGTAGATTGGAACCAAAACTCGAGATGCACAATTAGATGCTACAATAATCTTATACATGAAATTTCAACATTCTACGACTAATAATTTTTGAGATATGAGAGTTAAATACATATACACACGTATACCAAAAGTCGGCAAGCTTGGCAACTTTTTGCGTAATTTTTGAGGGGGACACGTAACCATAGTCGGACCATTACCTAACTATATGGTTGGACGGTACTGTGCTTGAAATGTATGAATATCCCTTAAAACTGCCATTCACTGTAATGTGTTGGACATCTTTTAAGTGTTCCTGTAGCAGAACTATAAATGATAAAGACACTTTTTTCGATGGAGAAACTCATTTTGTAATCTTTAACAGTACATATCACTTCTGAGTCGTTAGAAATAGCCTAATACCCCTAAAATACCCTTTAATAAAGTTCTGCCCTTAGAGCATAAAGCATTTAAAATCGTTTGGGTGGCCCTGTAGATAAACTATCCAGACAATTGGGACCAAAAGGGAGGTGCATAACTAGATGTTAGAACAATCCTAAATGTAAAGTTTCAACAGTCTACGACCAATAGTTATTGAGGTATGCGAGTTACATACATACGTACGTACAGAAACTAACTAAACTTGATAAAACTGGTCAGTCTGGCGGTCGATCAAAATGGGTTGTAAAGGCATTTATATGAACGTGCATGCTAGTGTACGATGAGATGCAACGAAAAAATTCTTAAAAGTAAATTTAGAGATTATCAAAATCGGTTTTTCGTGAAATCTGGCTCTCGAAATTTTTTGCGATCACATTACTTCCTTATACTCCGTACAAGGAAGTAAAAAACTATATAAAAGTTGTTAGAAGAAAGACATAAAAAAAATTCGGTGGCGCTAACAACTTTAGACGTCGTTTAGCCCATCACAAGAACTCCTTGAGACTCCCTATGAAGTTACCTCAAGGCGGGCAGAGTTAACAATTTGGCTTTTTAACCCATTCGCGGAGAATTCACGACACGTTAGAATCTAAATCGGATCATGAAAGATCAGCCAATACAAAAACGCAGCGGTGATGATGTCACTGATGCTTCCAGGGCAAATGTTGACGGATATAAAAATGCGCCAATTTCCTTGGCGAGATTTGATGTTCTGGCCGCAACCGTTGACGACTTGATGTTTTGTTTACATCGTAATATTTGAGAAGTCGTCTATATTACATTTAAATCTTGTTTCGTGAATTTGCCCTTTTATCTCGAAAGATTTCATCAAAAATTTTGTTAAAAAATTATATAACAAGTAACGGTTTTAGAGGGACTACAATTTGTAAGCAAATTCTATTAACTTTTTGTTCTCTTTTGCTTTATGCTAATCACAATTATCTTGTATGTATCAATAGACTGTAAGCTTAAGTATGATTACATTAGTCATTGTGGCAGATTCTGTGCCGATCCAACCAACAATCTACGTAGCGAAAATAAAGAAATGCAAGCTGAATTTTTATATTAAAATTGTGTAAATGTATGACATAACAGAGCTTGTTTTAATTTATTTATTCTGTACTCATAAGTGTAATTAATCTTTTTCATACTTTTAGAAATAAGTTTAATTGTTAGTTATTTATATTAATTGTTTAAAATTTATGAAAGGTAATTTAGCTCACTTTTGTCTAAGAGAAAGTCTACTAATTAAACTTCTACTAGCTATTAATGAAATTTCTACATTTTACCGTTTAATTTTTTTAAACTATAATAGACAATCCAAAGTACAATGTTAAGGATTTTCTTTTTCTTTTCTTTTCTTTTTTGACATTTGTTGTATGGTAAGTAAAGCACCGTACTCCGGTTTCGGGTTCAACTCCCGACGGCCAGGGTTCGATCCCCGACTGGGCGTGGTTTTCATGTCCGTCCCTTCATAGGGGCGATATTAGTCCACCTACTAGGTGCCTTCATAATAAAGAGACCAACAATTCCAGCCTGTTGTGGCCAAATCCTTCAAGGCAGAGGCCGACCATTAGAGTGGGAAAAAAATCTTATACAATAACAGTATTTGCATTTTCATAAAAAAAAAAAAAGAAAAACGGTAATAATAAAATTGAAAACATGATAAGTGCACAGTAAGAAGTTCTTTTACAGTTCCTATGCCAGACAAATGACAAATGTACACATTCAAAAAAAGAAAAACTTGCCACCGTTTTTGCCTGATATTAAGAGTTAAGGGTGAATAAAACTTGCATAGTGATCTCTCTAGAAATTTTTGTCAGCTGGATGAAAAAATTTTAGAAACTTAATAAAAATTCAAATTATTCTGTTGGATTTGTATGTTATAGTAGAACGTCAAGTAGCAGTGATGCTTTCTGTGACAGTCAGCAGCAAAAACTTTTTTTTGCTGTCCTTTTTAAAAAGAAATGTCATATGCGAGAGTTCATTTTGCTGCAATGTCCTATATTGCTGCTACAATAGCAAATCACATCACTTTAAAGAAACAAGTTTAAATAAATAAACGGGGATGAGAATGCATAAAGATGGGGGGGGGGAAGCGCATAAGCTTGATTTTAACCATTTAAAAATTGTGTGCTGACTCACACAATTTTTACTATTACGTTTCAACCACAAAACAAATGATAATTTTATTCTGAACAAAATAACATGTAAACACTTATGTCTAAATAACTCTTTACTAATCAATTTTAGATAGAGAACATTCAGTAAATAAAAATAAGCTATCATGATACAGAAAGAGAAATTTAAGCGGTTTCATAAAATCTATAAGGTCAAGAGATATAATAAATCCATTTTAAAAAAATAATAAAAAATCTAAGCTGACTATTCTTTTGATGTAAAAGTAAAAGAATATAAAAAGATTGGTTTTGACGCTTAATAATACTTTTACCTGAGAAACCTTGATCTGAATTGCTATAAAAATTGCAAATATTGCATCAGACTTCTTTATCCCATTCTTAGTTTTGAAAAGAAATTTTCTACGAAATGTCTTCATCGACATTATTTGTGTATGCTGTATTGTTAATAATTGGTAATGTATTGAGGGGGGGGGGGGGTGATAAAAGTGTCCTCAGAAAAAATTAAGTAAGTGAAAAGACTGCTTTGAATTATATTAAGATAAACAAATTTTTTAAATTAATTATTAAAAAACCTAAGCAGAGATAATTTTCTTCAAAGAAGAGAAAAATAATTATTTCAATGGAAGAATGAGGAACTCAAATGTATCAAGAGGAAAAATAGAGGAGAAAAAAACTAAACCTTGTAGAAAAAATTAAATATTTATAATTAGTGCACTTACTTTTTATACCTGCTTTTAGGCTTTATCGTGTACTAGACGCAGCTTCGCTATTTTACCCATCGTCTGGCGCAGTATATCCTAATTGGATCTTGTGCCAATAAACTTCAATCAAGCAACCAACCAATTTACTTTTTAAATTATTGCTTAGAAAAAGAACTATTATTTATGCTAATGCAACGTTTTTGATTTTATAATTTGAAGAAAATCATCTTGGTTTTGACAATCACAGGGGTTTTTTGGTACTCTCAGCCTTTAGTTCGTTGAAGGAAATTCTTCTGCTTTGTTATATTTGTTTAAGAGCAGGGTTAAAAGTAACCGGTGGTACTTGGTCCCCTGTTGCTGCAGTTTCAGCTGAATTGTATTTGTGTTTTAGTACATTAAATCCTTCATTTATTCCGTCCACTGCTCCTCTGAGTTGAATTTTTCAATGTCGGATATCATGGGCGTCGGCAGAATATTTCCCAGGGGGGGGGCAAAGACTACTTTAACGTATGGTTATCATGTTGGAAAGAGCAAAAAGCAAGGGAAAACACTGCACACAAAAATCCAGGTGGGGGGGGGGGGAGCATTGCCCCTCCTTGCCCTATGCTGCCTCGCCCATGTCGGATATTAATTAATAGACTAGCAGAATGAAACAGCTTTTTCTTTAAAAAAGCAGCTAAAGAACTCATCGATCCATGTTCTTTTCAAATTTCTTTTATCAGGATGTCCTTTTCAACTTCAGATGTGTCATTTTGCCACTTTATACAGTCCCTCATCAGATTCTGCAGTAATACAAACTTCCTGAATCAGCTTGCTGAGAGCCAGCAAGATGCATGCAAAGAATATGTATATGTTTTCACATATTGTTTTCTAGTGCTGAATCAGCACAGTTGCATCGATATTGATGGAGGCAAATTTTGCAACTGTTACAATGAATTTTAAAATTATGCTGGTCATCATTATTGATTTTCCTCACAACGTATAGGTTTCACCACATTTCGTAAATGGTGGAACTATCCATTCATTTTCCTTTTTAGGAAATACATCTATTCTATTTTTCTTGGGATATTTTATACTTGCTTCTAATAGAAATTTGTTGTTCGTCAATTTTCCTCGTTGTAATGAGCACAAAGGACTCATTGTCTTTACTTGTAAGTACGGAGATATACTATAGGAGTGGACACTCTCCATAGCTGCTTATTGGGATTTGTGGTACTCTATAAACATTGGAAATCTAGTAACGTGCAGCGATCCTAGCGGTAAAAGAATAAAACATTTCCCGCGTTGACTGCTAACCAGTGTCGCATGTTTTTAATTTCCCAATCGAGCATGTGAGCGAGATTATGAACGGGAGTATTAAATTTTAATTATTGTTTTTACTTTTGCTTACGTGGTTGCAGGGCCGGATTTACACATTTTTGCGCCCTAGGCCAAAGACCATAATTGCGCCCCCCCCCCTCGAAAAATTGATAATTGTTACAATTTAATTTGCAAAATAATTCGTTTTTTCTCATCAGCACTATATGTCACGTAAAAATGTGTTTTATAAAGTACAATTTTTTTTTAAGATTGTCAGATAATTCACATTATCTATTATCATTTCGATAGGAAGATCCTGAATTTTACCATTTAAAGCCACACGAAACAGTTCCATTTTGTGAAACTTATGAAAATCCATCGCAAAACAGAGGACTGCATTGTAAATCGTGCGATTTTTGGACACGTTAACTTTCTGCAAAAGTTCGGTATCAGTTTCTGTTCTCAGCATTTTTATGGGTAACATATCAGAATCAGAATGCACTTTTTTTAGCGATCTTTTAGATGGAACTAAGAAACCAGAAATGCTCGTTTCATTAATTGCGCGATGTTTCACCGATATATTTTGGATCAAAGAGTTGATAATGCGTTTGCAATTTTTTTTAAATTATAGACGCATTGTACTCAAAGCAACAGACCTTTCTCTCGAGCAGACATATTTACCATTCTGTGCGTGTGTGTGCTGTGGTTCTTTTTTCGGGAACGTTGGGATATCGGAAGAGCACAGACAGTCAGACGCCTTTTCGATGATAACTTTGAATAATTGTTCTCTCCGGTACCCCTCCTTTCCTCAGTGTGATTGTTCTGCAGCGGATCTCTTAGAAGTAATTCTTCGGAAGCCATAAACGTGTTTTTCTTGGGCAATAATCACTTAAAGTAAGTCGTTTTCGTTTCTCCTTTCCAGTCCTTTTCCTCATCCGCGATTGTTCTGCAGGAGAGTTCTTTGTTCTGCGCCCTTTAGACCGCTGCGCCCTAGGCCATCGCCTACGTTGGCCTTATGGGAAATCCGGCCCTGCGTGGTTGCCTTAGTAACAAATGAATAAAAAAAGGGGAGAAAATGCTATTTTGGAATGATTAAAGTATTGAGTTTATATTTGTTAACGAGTGCGCGCATATACTGGCTGACGAAAAAAGTACTTTTCGTCTGCTACGGTGTATATTTGCACTAGAAAATGGCTTTCAGTTCATTCCCAGACAGCACAGCAAATTTGCATCAAACTTGCAGTAAGCTTGATTTATCAAGTCAATAAGCTTGAAAATTTCAAGCGTGTAATCTTAATACAAGCTTGAATCAAGTGTTCAAGTTTACACATGCCCAACTTGCATTAAGCTTGACATAGCAAGCTTGAAATAACAAGCTTAATCCAAACTAAAAAAAATTCTTAATACATGGGGCGCCGGTTGGCGAACTCGCCCCATATATTTTATTTTTCCACGTATTTTCCTTTCTACGCTGAAACCTCAAGTTATTTTAATCTGTTTCCGTCTACTGTCCGCGGATGGGATCGATCTCGGGACCAAAGGTGTGGGAAGCCAGCGTTCTAACCACCATGCCAATCTCACTCGCGGTGACAACACTAAAGATGTGTGTGTGTGTGTGTGTGTGAATTAACACGATAGCTCCTAAACGGAACATTCGATTGAGCTCAAATTGGGTATATATGTTATAAACCACCGTCGCAAGACCGGTATTGATTTTGTTGTGTATAGAACTGATAGTTTTTCTACGGGCCTACGACAAAGATTTCTTTTACTTTATGGCCTATGGGGGGAAATTTTTGAAAGTGCGCTAGCTTTTAAACGGTACATTCGATTGAGCTCAAATAGGGTATACATGCTATAAACCACTATTCTAAGACCGGTGTTGATTTTGATGATTATAGGACTTGTAGTGTATCTGCAGGGGTACGGAAAATATTTCTTTTACATTATGAGATACGAGGAGAAATTCTTGAAAGTGCGCTAGCGTTTATTTAAATGCTTGGTAATGATCTCAATCGTAAGTGTTCGGGAAGTCGAGAGGAGTCACTAGATATTTTTAATTACATCGAAATCATTTACATCATTTAATTATCAAATCTTTGCTAAATAGTCGACATCGCAAGACAAATTACTTCCAATATTTTTTAGATTTGATCGACACTTTGGTTCTATGGTGGTTAAAGACGAAAATGTCGCATAGTTATTCTAAGAAATATCAAAATTTATAAAATATTGGTCGACCCCTGCTGCAGGGCCCGCGAACCCAATTGGGATCGCTACCCACAGTTCAAAAAACTCTGCCTTATAGGATTTTCGGAACCACGGATTGAACATCCACGTACACCGAAGTCTTTAGTGATACGCCGGAATCGAACCCGCAACCTTCCGGTCGAGTTCAAGGAACTCGGCCTTATAGGCAGGGTTGGCATGGTTTAAATCAAATGGTTTTTTTCTCAAAAAAACCAATTGGTTTTTTTTTAAAGAATAATTTAAAATTCCGAATACTACAGATAGAATATGTTCTGATATCTTTAAAAATTATCCTTATAAGTATTAACAATAAGTTTTTATATCAATCTAATAAACATCTTATTGTTTTATCTTTATTAAAAATTATTAATTAAACTTAAATTATAGGCTGCATTTTTAATTTGTTTCTAAAATAGAGGTTTTGTGTTTTAACAACTTAGTTTTTAACCTTAAAAATATCATTTTGAACAACTTATCACCATTATTACTGATGAATGTAAGTGCAAGATTCCATGTAAAATGTAGTAAACAGTTAATATTGTATTAGATTATATACTAAATATAAAAAATAGTATCTCTAAATAAAATATTAAAATTGAATGATTTCAATGCCCACATAAGTATAGCAGCAATTGTTTATTTACTTTGTTTTAATTACTTTCAGAAGGAATATTAATTGTTATCTGAACATTTTACAAATACTTTTATTTATAAGCATGTAACAGGTAATTATAAAAGGATAAAAAAAAAAAACCTGGTTTAAACCAAAAAAATCCGGTTTAAACCAAAAAAACCTGGGTTTTTGGTTTTTTTCAAATAAACCGGGTTTTTTTCCAACCCTGCTTATAGGACTCTCGGAACCACGGATTGAACATCCACGTACACCGAAGTCTTTAGTGATTCCCCGGAATCGAACCCGCAACCTTCCGGTTACAGTTCAAGAAATTCTGCCTTATAGAACTTTCGGAGCCACGGATTGAACATGGAGGTACACCAAAGTCTTTATTAATACGCAGGAATCGAACCCGCAATCTTCCGGTCCAGTTCAAGAAACTTTGCCTTATAGGACTTCCGGAACCACGGATTGAACATGGACGTACACGGAAGTTTTTGTATTACGCCGGAATCGAAATCGCAAACTTCTGGTTACCAGTCAAACGACTTAACCACTGGGCTAGGACGGCCTAGAGCATTAAGCTTGTGCTGGTCCAAGCGTCGTTCATGTGGTTTGCTTCTCAACAATATAACGTTTACGTAGTGTCACAACAATACAGCAAAAACTCATTCCGCAACAATGCAGCGCTTACATACTAAGTTCGAACGTAATTGAAAAATCACTCAAAATACTGGTGTTAAACGATAAAGTAATTAAAAAACTTTGTAAAAAACACACATAAGAAGTAATAGGTGTTTGTGTGTTTTTTACTAAGTTTTTTAATTACTTTTTCGAACGTAATGTTAATGCCGAGTAGGAGAAGTCGGGATGACACTGACTACTTGGCCGGTCCGAGTTGTATAGGATGGTTATGTTCGAACGTAATGCTAATGCCGAGTAGAAGAAGTCCGGATGACACTGACTACTTGGCCGGTCGGAGTTGTTGGTTACGTTCTCTGCGATCCCTCTGCATCGTGATTCAGTATAAAGTCAGAGATCGATATAGCGGTACCCCGTGCCGTTTATATCGACTCTGGATCTTGTACTTTCATGGTCCCATAGAGCTCACTAAATAACCACCCTTGACTCGTTCTGTTCTAAACTTTTTCTAACAGGGCTGAAAAGTGTTCACGATTTCGGTTTGGCTGTGTGTCCGTCCGCCCGTCTTTCCATCCGGGCTCTAACTCCCGTAAATATGCATAGACTTCTACCAAATTTTTATGTGTTGTTCCTGTGTACTGTGTCATGTAGCCCATTGAAAAGAGTGTACGTAGCATTTACAGTTCTTCTACAGGAGGACTCAAAAGATTTTCAAGACATTACGCTCTATGGGCAGTCTTCCTTTAAAGCGTATTTTGGAGATATTCGGCTATTTGAAATAAAACGAAATTGATGTATGTTATTAAGCATTGCAAGATAAAGTTCTCCAGCGAAGACAGTATCTGGATCATTAATATTTCTTCTGCAGGATCACTCAAAATAATTCCAACACATTACGATCAATGGCAGTTCAGAGACAGGAATCCATTTAAAGCGCAATACTATCCTACTATACTGGGCTACTGGTATTCCTTTTAAGATGTGATAGGGGTGCCAAAATGCTACAATTTTCAACCGCATATGTATGGCCGAAAATCAATAGATTTCGAGAAAATTTATTTTAAACTTTTTTCTTGAATAAGACAGAAATTGATATTCAAGTGCAAATTTAAAAAAAAAATCTACTAATTAAGTGGATTGCGTTTCAATTGATTTTCATATCTGAAACTCTAATTAAGCTAACATAATCATAAAAAGTACAAAACTACTTTAAAATTTCAATTCACGAGCCATTACTTGTACTTTTTGAATTTTTTATTCACTTGTTTCCTTTCAAAAGGTTGCATTTTTTGAAATAAATAATCTAGCAGTAAGCGTGCAAATTACAAATAAAATTTCTCATTTTTGTAACGATACAACATTTTTTTAAAGATTATCTTCGAAATCTCGCCATATTTAAGGATAATAAATTGCCAAATCTAGCGCAAAAATAGTGCTGTGTTGGAAAATGTTTTATAATGGATGCGCTTGGCATGATTTATCTTTCTTGTTATTATTTCAGTAAGTTAGAAAAATATCATTAATTCCCTTGAATTATACGACTACGCATACGTATAAGATTATTCGATTACACTATGTGGATTATTAGAGTACATAAGCAGAGCTTATACTATTTAATATCGATAATAAGTTATACTTTCGAAATAACAAAATTATTTTACTTGACTTAGAAATATATAATTTTATAAAATATTTAAAACATTCCTTTACAAAATTTAACAAACCAATACGAAGCAATAATCAACAGTTCGCCAAGTTTGCAACATTTGGCGACGGGTTATTGAAAGCGACCTGCGATGTAGCTCACTGGAAAAAAAGATTGTTGTCCACAATGACTAGTGGCACTATCCACTTCTCTACACGTAGACTAAAATTAACGATGAAATTGTGAAATTGAGGTTATACAAGCTTCAAAATTTTCACTTCGCTTCTCATAAATCGGTCAACTAAACTGTGTTTCAAGGATCTTTGAATCTCACTCAGTAGCCTAACCCTCGTACAACGTGTATTTTTCGCCAAACCGAAAAGTCAAATTTGAAAATATGTCTCCAAAAATCACCCAACTTGCACATAGTTAATCTTGCTTGCTTTCGGGGGAGAAGACAGCTCACTTCACTGATTGTATTATTTAGATCAACATACGCCCTTCCCAGAGTTTCTCGCCACAATTTGGATCCTCATCAGAAGTTGCTGGTCCTCTAAATATTGATACCACTCCGAAATTTCTAGCGACCACCTGGTGCAGGGTTTCTTAAACTTTTTGGTGCGGGGACCCCATAATATTTACGAAATTTTTGTGGGACGCCAAAAGCATTGCGCAAATCTGATACACGAGTGACTGAAACTGTCAGTTTCTTCATTTGTACTGCAACTAGCGACCCGCCCCGGCTTCGCACGGGTGCAGTGTAGATACTATTATAGGGCAGTGTGGAGTGATTAATAATATGTGCTTAGTCTATACTACAGGATATCTTTGTGTACAATATTTACAGCTGATTTTTCATGAGACAGTAGAAACATGTTTTCTTTGGAGTTTATTCTCGAGAGCGCGACATATAACTGGTAGTGTGAGAAACACTCAACGTTCAAATCTAAGCCTGCAACGTTGAATTTGACCCTGTGACCTATTAATGGTCATTGCAAAAGATAACTTTACCGGAAATTGCAGGCGCTTAAACTGAAACGATAAATCCGATGGTATAAGAGGAATCCGCGGAATTGAAACATCTTCTCCAGTACCACATGCGGTAAGCATTGTGCACTCTATTATGAAAGTTTTAAGGGACTTATTAATAATGGCGCACCGTTCCATAATTTAAGCGGATTAAGGTTCCTTAACAAAATGACAGGACAACCTACTTTCAACACCAGTTTATGTGGAGAGAGTCCAGACGGGTTCAAAGAATTACGAATTCTGTGGGAAAATGAACAGCATCTTCAACATCGACTACAGTGTTGGCCCAGTAGTATATTTTCGTCGGTGCATCAATCTTTGAAAGAATCAGGTTATTCACCTTATCTATCTGTTCGTTAGTAGGTGATAGGATCGATTCTCTCTCTCTACCTAAACGCATTCTTTTTGCACTCCTTGTGCTAAGACCTATGTTGGAAGTACCACGTCTTCCGGGCATGAATGAAATCCCTATCGCTTTCTGTACACAAAAAATCTGATGTGTCCAACACATAACTTCCTTGCACGTCTACTAAATCAAAAATGTTTTTTACGCACTTCCTCTAAACTTATTTGTTTGAAAGATATAAAATATCAATAACAGTAAGATATAGCGATTTCTAGCCAAACATTTCGATATCGCCAAGCTGAGTTCAATTTGAAAGATTTCTTTCTGACACTTTATTTGGCGATATTTCACCAAAAGCCGACAAACTTGAGATAATTTGCGAGATTTTGGGGATAGCCAAAGTAGTCATTGACCACAGACTTTCAATGAATTGAATGCATCCATACACCTTAATGTATTTAAAGTCATTTGGCTCACCCTGTAAATAAATTCCCAGTCGATTGCTGTCAAAAAAGATATTGAAAACCGTTAGATATTATAATATAGTTCTAAATACAAAAGTTCAAAATTCTACGGGTTAAAGTTTTAGAGTTATACAAAATACGAAATAATTTTTGGTGCCAAATTTGGCGATATTTCGGTGAAACTCGTCAATGTCGACGACATTTGGAGAGATATTAAGCATGGACCAACAATGACAGATTATCGCCAAATTTGGCGATATTTCGCCAAAACTCGCCAAGAACGATGACAAATGGCGATACTTTGGGCATGGACCAAATGACTGACTATCGCCAAATTTGGCGACATTTCGGCAAAACTCGCCAAGGTCGAGGACAGACGGCGAGATTTTGGGCATGTACCAAACAATGACTGTCTACAATTGTATTATATTGAAGATGTCCATAGACATTAAAGTACTGAAATTCTTTTCGGTGGTCCTGTAAATAAACTCCCCAGTAGATTTTAACCAAAAATCGAGATGCACAACTAGATGTTACAACAATCTTAAATATGAAATTTCATAATAGTTTTTGAGATTTGAGAGTTAAATATGCACACACGTACACAAAAAAGTCGCCAAGCTTGGCGACTTTTGGCATAGTACTTGAGGGAGGCACGTGACCGTGGTCGGACCATTACCTAACTTATGTGGTAGGACGGTATTGTGCTTGAAATGGATGAATCTCCTAAAATTGCCATTGACCGTAATGTATTGGAAATCTTTTGAGTGTTCCTGTAGCAGAACTGTAAATGATAAAGACACTTTTTTTAATGGAGAAATTCATTTTCTAACTCTTTACAGCATATATCACTTCTGAGTCGTTTGAAATAGCTCAATACCTCTAAAAAACGCTTTGATGAATTTCGGCCCATAGAGCATAATGTATTTCGAATCTTTTAGGCGGTTCTGTAGATAAACTATCCAGTCGAATGGAACCGAAAGGGGAGGTGCACAACTAGATGTTACAACAATCCTAAATATAAAGTTTCAACATTCTACGCCTAATAGTTTTTGAGATATGCGAGTTTAATGAATTTCGGCCCATTGAGCGTAATGTATTTCGAATGTTTTGGGCGGTCCTGTAGATAAACTATCCAATCGAATGGAACCAAAAGGGGAAGTGCACAACTAGATGTTACAACTATACAAAATATGAAGTTTCGACATTCTACGCCTAATAGTTTTTGAGATATGCGAGTTTAATGATTTTCGGCCCATAGAGCGTAATGTATTTCGAATCTTTTGGGCGGCCCTGTACATAAACTATTCATTCGATTGCGACCAAAAGGGGAGGTGCACAACTAGATCATAGAACAATCCTAAATATCAAATCTCAACATTCTACGACCCATAGTTTTTGAGATATGCGAGTTACATACATACGTACGTACGTACGTACGTACAGACGGCATGGAAAAACTGACCACAATAAACTCGCCGCTGGTCAAAATGAGTTGCAGACGCGTTAATATGATCGTGCATGCTAGCCTACGATGAGATGCATCGAAAAAATTTTTAAAATTCAATTTAGAGGTAGTCAAAATCGGTTTTTTTGTCGAAATTTGGCCCCCAAAATTTTTCGGGATCACATTACTTCCTTATACTACGTACAAGGAAGTAAAAATAAACAATCATCAATAAAAAATAAACTCAGTTATTTTTTTAACTATGATAATTGAAAACCTTAGAATTATGATAATTAAAAAACTGTTATTTTCTTTGAAATCAATCGTGCTTAAGTAGCTAAATAGATAAATTAACCTAAATAGATTATAGATAAATTCACTTTAGTACCTATAGTCTAAGAGCCAGCTTAAATCTGACAACACATTTTTTACGGTATCTGAAATTTCGTCCAGTGAGACTTCTATACCCAGTAAACAAGCAATGGGTACTAGCTAAGCCCGGCCGCGGTAGGTTTGGGGTCCCTCAGGTGAGTCAGGTATGAAAATTACTTAAATTTTTAAAGTATTTTACGGCGTCTGCCGTTTTAATATGTTATAAAATACCTCTAGAAAAATTGAAAAATAACTATGGCTGTTGATTTTAAAGGTTGCAACATCCTGGCAGCTACTTTTCAAAATTCGAAAAAAAAAAAAAAAAAAAAAATTAAAGCATTTTACGGCGTCTGCCATTTTCTATACTATTAAAATCTGTGCGCGTCTGTCTGTGTGTGTGTGTGTGTGTGTGTGTGTGTAACATCATCTCCTCCTAAACGGCTGGGAGTTGAGTTTCGACCGAGGTATCCACGAATTCGGAAAATTTCGAGAAAGAACCTCCGCTAATTTAAATTTCGAAATTCGAATTATTTTAAGAGATATTGATAAAAAACCCCGTCAAAAACGCTAATTTTTGCTCTTCGCAATTCCGCGATTGTAACCCTTGTAGTGAAAATCTGAGAAAAAAGCATCGAGGTTGCCATATTTGGCTATTTTATTAAATTACTAGCTGCGTGCCCGTTCTTCGCACGGTAGGAAACGAAAATTTTCCTTACATGTGCAATTCGAATTTATTCGTGATGTGGAATCAAAAGCAAAATTATTTGACTCTTGACCTAAAGTTTGCGTCATGAGTACTAACTTGGCATCATTGCAGTATAATGACTCAAAAAACTACGTCAGTGTCATTCACTATCAAAGAAGTGGAAAGCTTAATGGTTTGCAGGGAACTCCTGGCTTTCAAAATGTCTTATTTCTAGATCATACTGGTTTTAGGTTCAAAGTTGTAGCATTAAATACCTAAGACACTACATGAAATGGACAACCGTTTATTTCTTTCCGAACATGTACCATGTAAAGAAAGTATTATAATCATGAAAAAATTCGACTTCGAGATTTTGGTCCATTTACACGTTTTGAGGTCTTCTGAATTCATTTATGCTATTTTTAAGAGATGTTTTTAAAATAGCTGCGCACCCGCTCTTCATACGGGAAGAAGCGAATATTTTACTAAAATCATATATCTGCATGTGACAAAACAGAATTTCATTTTTAAAAAAAGTTCAAGTAGTCTCCTCTGTTGAAATTACTGCGGGATATATTAATGCAAATTAGAATTAGTTTTCGTTTAGTTGGTTGTAAGACAACCGTTGAAAAAGAATAAACACCTTTAATTTCATGAAATATTTATTAGCATGCTATATTGTGATTTATTCATATTATCCTTACAAATCTAATAATACTATACCTATTACGTACATTAATACTATCTATCTTAGCTTCTCCCTCTTCAAAGCTGGCTTAAACAGCTTAGATTATTTGGCCCCAATGGGATCTTTTGATTCTATGGCGATTCTTTGCAATTTACGCATTAGCATAAATAATGATCATTTCACATAATGGTTGCCATTAAGGAAACTCTCCATATATATTTCATTTATGCATAGTTTTATAAGATTAGCGTATTTAGCGCCGCAAACCATTTCATCTTACCTTGGGGAGAAAATATCCAAGGGGTGCCATTTTATCTATCCATTTATCTAATATAGCGATATCTAATATATCCTGCATAGTTCTGTCTCCTGAAAAACATCAAGCTGTGTAATCTCGAAGAGCTACTTATTCCCGCTTCAGTTGTAACAGGGCGTTAGAGTTGCAGCGTTTACAAATTTCACCCATTTTTTAAATTTATGACGTCACTGTTTAACTGCCGCAAAGGATACCCCGGTTGGTTGAGGGAGTTGATTTTCAAACGGTATCATTAAAACTTTGCTTTATGTAGGACCGCTATGAAGGAACGTAATTCAACGTTAAAATAAAATTATATTCGCAACATGCATGCATATGTTAGGCAACGCCTGTGCCATAATTAAATTCCAAAAATAAAAAAGTAAATAGAAAAATTTTAATATATCGCGCTTCAAAACGAACTTTGTAACTTTTAAAATGAACATTTTCATGTGCGTTAAGACAATTCAGTTTTTAAATAAGCAACGGATTAAAATACCACTTCTAATAATAATAATCGTGAATTTCTTAGTTTATTTCTACAGTAAATTTTAATCAAAATATCGTCTCCCTGTGTTGAAAATAGAGCTGGAATAAATGAGTTAAAATT
Organism: Cheiracanthium punctorium; assembly: GCA_038373885.1. Classification (NCBI taxonomy): domain Eukaryota; kingdom Metazoa; phylum Arthropoda; class Arachnida; order Araneae; family Cheiracanthiidae; genus Cheiracanthium; species Cheiracanthium punctorium. Next base: position 90,337 of record JAWZYV010003946.1, on the reverse strand, counting down.
ATGGCGTAATTTTTATGTATCTTAAAGCATTTGACGTCATAGATCCTCACTGGCGAATTGAAATTCCGATATCCCATTTAAAAACTCGATTGGTTGAGAAAACCCTTTTTTCTAATCCTTTCTGTGGCAACAACCGAAGATAAATTCTCGTGCCGCGATCGCAATGTAATGAATGGCGTAAGATCGCGTTGATGCTATTAAATTCTAAACATTAGGCTGCTTAAAATTCATAAAAAATCATCTAATTTAGATAATTTTTCGTTTTTATTTTAAAAGAGGGAGAAAAGAATGTTTCACGATTTGTCAAAATATCAAAAAGTTATGACAGATAGAATTCAAGATGCGACAGTTTTAAAATTATTTTACGAAACAATTCGCCGAAGCAAATGCTTAGTAAAAAAATTCCTAAAAATCGGTAAATCATGTTACGTATTCAGAACAAACTGTTTTTAAAAGAAAATTTTCTCCTCTATCCGATGATACAAATGCCGTTTTGCTGCGAGCGTAATTTATGCCGTCATTACGAATTAGGTGAGAAAAAATGCCAAAAATCGCATAAAACTTAAAAAATCTAGGTCGAATTTTGAAAAAATCGCTTCGAGGTGCACAACTACATATTTACATCTTCCACAGTACCAAATTTGGTGTTTCTAGGTGTAGCCGTTTGTCCGTAACACTGCCGACAGACACACACACACACACACAGACACCTTCTTTTATAATAAGTAGAGATTTAGACTCCTGTAGTAAAAATAAAAGAATAATGATTTTTTTTCTGTTTAGATTATTTACAAAGTTATTTTTTAATTGAAGTATTGCGTGCATTTGAAATCAGAGCAGGAATTCAAGGCTTTTTATGTGTAAACGAATAAGGTATTGGGAGATTTCAGAGACTAATATGTATATTTTTTAGTTTGGCGAAAAAAAATGGCTGATTTGGTTATTTTGAGAAAGTAGTAGATTCTACCGATTTGCACAGTTTTGGGCTTGGCGCAATTTACTGCGAGCAAACCGAAATAGGTTTAGGTTTGTGTGTGTAGGTTTTATTAAAATACGGCGTTAAACTTTAATTTTCCATGCAGAAATAGTGCAATTATTAAGGCGATTTTAAGCAATCGATCTTCGGAATTTTCCCCAAATTAAGGAAATTGATTTACCTTGAGGGAATGCTGCCAAATTTCAAAAGAAATGAAATTCTCGCATTCGGTAAATTGGAATAAATAAAACACGTTATAGTAATTTAAAATACTGCTATGCTACTTTTCAAATAGATTCCTGCATTAATTTTTGGCGATGAAACCATACACAAATAACTATTTCCTATTTTGATTGCTGTTAAATCAGTGCTTAGAATCATTCTCTGAAAAAAAAAAAGAAAAAAAAATCTCGCAAAATGGCATACGCAGATTCCTTCTTTAGTACCTTTCTTAGAAAAGTTGGCGATAAATATTCAAATGTAGTGTAACTCCGTGTTTAATAGCGTGTGTTTTTTGCGTTTCTATTTCTAATTCTATGGCACGATTGAGATGAGCCAATTTTACGAGCGGATGGATAGATAATATTTTTTTAATGCCGCCAAACAGAGTATAGTAAAATAGGAATTCTGTATAAATACGAAAGTCTTTGGAGATGAACGAGAATGCCTATAAATATTGCATTTACTGTGAAGTTAAATTTAGGATACATTTTGGCTATTTGCCATCGACTATAAGCGCTAATTACGCCAATATGGCAGTTCTAGCAAGCATAAATAAATTTCATTTCATGTTCTATTTTAATATTGCTGCAGCTTCCGTAGTTACGGAATCCGTTATTGCCACTCAAGCTGTTAAATTTAACAATTAAGTGAAAACACTCATTTCTACAGCTCTTGACTCGAAAAATGAAAACGCATTGGATATGACACAATTAGATTATTATCACAATCACAACGTCAATAACGCGAACCTGTAACTTTGGTTATTTTTAACTAAATTCATTTTCAAGGTCTTTAAGAAATCCTGTGTACTATGTCAAAGCCTCATATCTTAATTCCGATTAGTTTGCAAGAAAATTGATTAATCAGTATAAACTGAAGCAATGAAACTTTGTAAGCGTTTTTCTTGAAACGAGGAAAATGCAGATTGACGTCTTTGGTGTAGAAGTGGCGATAGGGAGAACTACTTAATTCAGTAACCTTAATGGGGAATGATAATTGAATAGGCGCATGCACAAGGACCCAAAAATCAAGAGAATATGAAAAGTCAGGAATATGAAATGAAAATCAAAAATAAATCAAATAATATGAGATATAAGTAATAATAATACGAGAATGACATTGCAATCATGTGTACAACAAAGGTCCCAATTGCTTATAATATTCCCCTAGCAATGACTTAGTCCGACCAGTGGCCGAGCGCTTAGCGCTCTGAACTGGGAGACGGAAGGTTTCTGGTTTAAAACAGGTCGCGTCCGCCGACCTAACCGTTCGGAGTTTTCCTGTATTCCGTTCGGAAAATAAAACTGTACTCGCAACATGCATATGTTAGGAAACATATATGTCTGGTTTCCTCCAAAACGTAGCGTAAATACCAGTTAGGACCCCTTAGAAAGACCCCTACGGAGGACAACACCACCCCTTGGCCTAGATCCCATGTGTGGAGACTAGAAGCAGGATAGTCTCCAGATTTGTAGAGAGTTCAATTGAACGCCCGGCGTCGTGTGCAACTTATAGAAGCAGTTCTACGATACCGGATCCATCGAGAAAAAGCCTGGGCAAGGTCATCTAAGAGAAGCTGCTTCTTTTTTGATCCCAGTCCAGTGACATTGACGTAGTTTTTGTGCCATCATGTTGCAGTCATCTCAGATTTGCACTCATGACGTCAACGTTTCATCACGATTTAAGTAATTTTTTACTTTTATAGATTCCGCATCAATGGGCTTAATTCGAATTATATGTATAAGGAAAAATGTTCTTTTCCTACCGTTCGGAGAACGGGTACGCAGCTAAGTAATATATTATTTATTGAACTATTTTAAGCTAATATTGAAAATGGCTGACATTTTTTCCGGTTGTAACTATCCGGTTTACAGCGAAACATTACCTGCAGTCCGTGCATACGTATGTCCGTGCGTACGTATGTCAGTTGTAATTTTCACATTCGTAAAATTTATATAACATTAAAATTATATTAGTAAATGTCAAAAATTTTATAAATATACAATTAAACGAACACATCTACTACTTTAAATGTGCATAATAAGGAAAAAAAAGGTCCATTATAAGGCTGTAACAAATATAAAATTATTATAATTTTATATTTGTTACAAGATGTAAAAAAAATCAAACAGTAATTAGATATATTCATTATTCATATCAGAACATATTTATTTTTGGAAATAATCTATAATGATGAAATATTTTATAATTAATTTTCATCTTCGGAATCATCTCTAGAAAGTGACAAGTCATCTTCATCCACCAAGTCAGATTCTGTAAAAATAAAATACATATTTTTAAATAAGCTTATGATAATTAAAATGCTGTTACAATAAATGTTACAATGCTGTCATTACCTTCAGGATTTAGAATTAAGTCGCTGACAAAGCAAGGAAGTTGGTCTCCTTCGAACCACTTAAATACGTAACGGTTTTCCATCTCCATCCAGCCATATTCAAGGGAATTCAGTGATGTGGGCTCTTTCGCATGAGCATTTTTCCAAATGCTGGAAATATAATGCGTCCTTAAAACTTGTTGGTACAGTTCAGGTTTACACGGAGGGATCAAGCTTGCATCAAAGCTCCGGACTTTTTTATTAAAATTTTCGTTCATATCTACAGCCTTGTAGGAATTAACGAACAGTTGAAATCTCCCATCATCAACATCGATGGATTTTTTAGCATTGTACATACTGCAAGTGTACTTCTGGATAACATTAAACAGTTCACGTAAGGTATCCTCAGTCAGGCCAATGTCACCGAAAGCAGCGAATGCTTTTTGAAATTCAACGTTATTTTTTAGTAACGTGAAAGGGTTTTTTTTTGCGACGATTATAAAAAGCTAATATTGAATTGGCTAATATGAAAGCTAATATTGGATTGAAATCACAACCAGTGAAAGCGTGGAAGCCAATTAAGCTTTTAGCTAAAGTGGACCAAGTTGTGCATATATTTTGCTGACATCAATAAACCTTTCGTTGTTTCCTGTCCCGGTTAGCATCCAAATGTGAGAAGAAGGATTTTTCAAGTTAACCATATTTCCCAGCATGATTATTAAAATATCAGTATCTGAACCTCTAATAACAATATTAGACTGATCAATAATGCTACAAGCATGGAAAACAATTTTACTGTCTGCTTCTTCATGAGATTCACAACACAAATCTTCGACGATACTTGACTCGACTTTGCCGTCATTGGATCTATATGAATAGCAATTTTTGAAACTCAAATGGATCAGTTTATTTCCAATAAACGGCGTAACATCATCCGTTGCCCAATGTACAGTGAAAAATTCAATAAGAGCTTCCTTGAATTTGATATTTCGCATTTCTTTCGTAAAGTCACTTGGTCTGATTTGGTCTGGTCCAGAAATCGAGTAATGAATTAGTGATGCTTCATGTCGAAGACTCCGTTTTATATTTTCGTGAGGTGGTTCAGTGGTTTTCCAATAATAATCAAATCAGGTCTAATACAATCACATATAATTTATTTACATAATTCCTATATACAATTTACACGTTCAAAATAATTAACAGATTCAATCTAATGCCCTTTTTGGGCCCCCAAGCAGAAATCGGTCTGCTCATCTACGAATCTGTTCTCGAAGTGTCGAAGTTTTTCACGGTCATCCAGGGGGGAAGAACCGCGTGACGTCATCCAGCGCACGTGGTCAACACCTCCTGGATAAAGAAAGCCTAACAACTCCTACGTCACCAAGCTTTGAAGTCATCATTTGGCCTACAGTTAAATGTTTTATTTTCATAAAATAAAAGTATAAAAAAAAATATGGTGAATTTACTCATTAATAACAATATCTTAATAATTTGAGATAAAAAATATAATTTTCTATCAAATGGCAGTTTTTAACCATGACTAATTATATAACACGGTAAGGAAATAGATCGGAATGAACAATTTTGTATGAGAAAGGTATTTTAATTTTAATTTTTTATTTAAGATACGTTCTAATATTTATACCATTCACCAGAAGTTTTAAATAGTTTTACTTTGTGAAACTAAAACTCTGATGACGTCACTACTTGAAGGCCTAGTGATGACGTCAAAGTTTCAGTTGTTAGGCTTTCTATATGTAGGAGGTGTTGACGTGGTGCTACATGGGAAGCAAATTGCGTCAAGCATAAACTACTACTCTCACTTTACCACATGTTTTCTAAGCATAGACTGCAGGTAATGTTTCGCTGTAAACCGGATAGTTACAACCGGACAAAATGTCAGCCATTTTCAATATTAGCTTAAAATAGTTAAATAAATAATATATTAAAATGGCAGACGCCGTAAAATACTTTAATTTTTTTTTTTTTTTTCGAATTTTGAAAAGTGGCTGCCAGGATGTTGCAAACTTTAAATTCAGCAGCCATAGTTATTTTTCAAATTTTCTAGAGGTATATTATAACATATTAAAACGGCAGACGCCGTAAAATACTTTAAAAATTTACTTAGTTTTACTTACTTTAAAAACTTTACTTACTTTAAAAATTTACTTAGTTCAATTTTCATACCTGACTCACCTGAGGGACCCCAAACCTATCGCGGCCGGGCTTAGCTAGTACCCATTGCTTGTTTACTGGGTATAGAAGTCTCACTGGACGAAATTTCAGATACCGTAAAAAATGTGTTGTCAGATTTAAGCTGGCTCTTAGACTACTACTCAAATACTAATATATAAAATCCTTGAGAGATTTACCCGAAAGTAATTGCACTACTTTGTTCAATTCAAATAACGCTTCATCAAAGATGTATGAACAGCCTCGCGCTCTAAAGCTGGTTTTATTTTTATTTTACTGGCTGGAGAACACCGATAGACGCGTGCGATCTGTTCCAATTATACAATGCGTGACGTCAAATTACCGTGACCGGAACCCTTCTGGGGAATTTGATTGGTTGATGGAAGTTTATTATTTCGCTCCTAAAGCACATTTTATTATCTAATGCATTTTTTAAGTCGTGACATTAAAATGACGTCAGTTTCGCTAGCGAAATTTAACTTAAATTATTGAAAGAAAAGTAGTTAATTTTATGTTTGCACATAATTGATAATCTGATCACGTTAAATAAAACCGCTTATTACAATTATATACAAATTCGTGTGGTTTAACCTGAGAACCTTATTGCGAAGACGTAAATATTGTCATTTTCTTCGACACACGTGCATATTATTGTCGTACCGCGATGTATTATACATATAAACCTTCCTCTTGAATCACTCTATCTATTCCTGAAAACTGCATTAAAATTCGTTGAGTAGTTTGAAAGATCTAAGAGAACAGAGAGCGGAAGAGACTTCATTTTATGCTATATAAAGATATACTATTGCAGTTTTAGGTCATTAATTTAAAGACCTATAACAATGTCAAAATTTTAAATAAGTAACAATTTGATACGAATATAAAAATAAATTCAATTATTTGGGTCAACTCGAATATTAACTACAGGGTGTCCCAAAAAGGTGGTAACGGGCTTCACTTCTTTATCTATTAGAGATAAGCGGTCAGTGAAAACGGAAAAAATGTTCAAAATAAGGTCGGAAATAAGACTCCGTTCAATAAAAAATCCTCTTGTCCTTTTACAAAAAGTTACACTTTTTAAATTTGTATATGACCCCCGTACAAAAACATTGCCATTTAGTAAAATGTGCCCCTACACTCATGAGGTGATGTACCAAATTTCAGTCTTTCATCATACAACGTCGCAAAGATATCTTTAAAAAAAGATGATCGGGGACTATACATGATTTTGAATGCAAACGTTTATTGCTAGACGAAAAAATATTTTCTTTCGTAATTTATGTACGACACCTGAAATGCGATCATTCGGCGTGCCTTTTTCCCTTCAACAGCGATAAAAAATTGGCTTAAGTCAGCGTTATATTTATCTTCATATCTCTGGCACTTTTTAAGGTATAATTCTCAAATTTGATTCGTCGCCTCACGAGTGTATGGGGCACATTTTACTCATTGAGAATTGTTTTTTAAAGGGGTCGTATACAAATTTTAAAAAGTGCAACTTCTTAAATATTAACGATAGGAGATTTTTCTTAACATGGTCTTTTTTCCTAACATAACATTTTTTTTTTTCAATTTACATTGCCCACTTATATGTAATAGATAAAGAATTAAAGCCCGTGACCACCTTTTGGGGACACATTGTATATCTGTCCATTAAGTGCAGCCACTTGGAAGGTCACTACTGAGAAAATTCACTTATTTCTAACAGCGCATATGCGAGCATAAAGTCTGAATAGGAAGGGTGTGCTTGTTCATGTTCATTTTTACTTTCCGAATATGTACCATTTAAGGAAAGAATTGTAATCATGAAAAAATTCGACTTCGAGATTTTGGTGTATTGACACGTTTTGAGGCCTTCTGAATTCGTTTATACTACTTTTAGGAGATGTATGTGTCAGTGTGTCAGTGTGTGTGTGTGTGAACACGATAGCTCCTAAACGGGGCATTCGATTGAGCTCAAATTTGGTATGTATGTTTTAAACCACCGTCGCAAAACTGGTATTGATTTTGGTGTGTATAGGACTTATAGTTTTTCTACAGGGCCACGACAAAATTTCTTTTACATTATGGTCTATGGGAGGAAATTCTTAAAAGTGCACTAGCGTTTAAACGATACATTCGATTGAGCTCAAATTGGGTATATATGCTATAAACCACCATCGTTCATAGCATATACCCATCCCCCCCCATAGGCCATAATGTAAACGAAATTTTTGTCGTATTCCTTCAGAAAATCTATAAGTGATATACAAATCAAAATCTATAGACCGGTATTGATTGTGATGTGTATAGGACTTATAGTTTTTCTACAGGGATGCGACAAAAATTTCGTTTACATTATCGCCTATGGAGGGGAATTCTTGAAAGTGCGCTAGAGTTTAAACAGTACATTCGATTGAGCTCAAATTGGGTATATGATATAAACCACTATTGTAAGACCGGTATTGATTTTGATGTGTATAGGACTTACAGTTTTTCTACAGGGATACGACAAAGATTTCTTTAACATTATGGCATATGGGAGAAATTCTTGAAAGCGCGCTATCGTTTAAACGGCGTATTCGATTGAGATTCAATTTGGTATATATGTTTGAATTTTTTATCGATTAAAATTTATTTAAATGCTTGGTAATGACCTTAATCGTAAGTGTTCGGAAAGTCGAGTGGAGCCACTCCAGATTTTTTTAGGTATCGGTATCGCTTCTTTCATATTTCAAAAGTATCGGTTCCCGATACATTCATCCCTTTTTACCGATACTTTTCAACCGATACTTAGCTTTTCAGAAGAAAAACCACGCAGGCGCATACCACTCAACAATTTATTCTGGTGATGAGATTAGAGGCATCGTTTCTTTGGCATATTTATTTGCACGACTTTTCCGAACTGTGTTTTTGTTTTTCTTTTGTCTGGATGGTTTTTTTCTAACCATCACTAAATATGGATGCACCATCATCAAGTGGGAGTGAAAGTATGGGTGAGGAAACGTTAGATGACAGTGCAATAGGTCAGTGATCCTTTCTTTTAAAATATTTCGATTTAGAGCCTAACAGTAAATATGCGACATGTAGCGAATTGAAAAAGCAGATGTCGAGAGGTAGGCTATAATTTTACTTCAGCTTTATAAACATTTATTTTCTCACTGTCTAGGTTCAAAAAAAGGATTATTCATATTTATACATACTAGGGGCCAAGGCCCCCAGACTCGCTACGCTCGCTTTTCGTATGAGGGATTCGGCCCCTAATCAGGCTTATTCGTAAAAAAGACATAATTTCAACAGACAAAACCCGAAGATTGGATCAGATAGAATGTTACTGAGCTAAGCTACGCATGGCTTGGTTCTTGCATCTTCATTGGTACATAAAAACTTCACACTACAGTACACCCCCTACCCCTCATAACACGGAAGATATTTTGTTATGGGAATCCGTGTTGTACGGGTCCTGAGCTATACTCCACCTGGATTGCGGACTCCGCTTATAATCGCTGGAAAAATTATTTGCACTCCTCAGAAACACAATGATATTTAATGTTGCCATTCAAAAGTTATATTAATTAGGAGCTAAAGCGTAATAAAATCAGAACATATGTTTCAGCTGTATTTTTAATAATGTAAAACCTATTGGACACCTTGCGAATTTGCCACCCATGGCGATTTTTCATTATTTGGCGACTTGCGTACATGTAAAGTTAATAAAAGCTACGGAACAGATAGAATAGCCTGCCACCCATGGCGACTTTTCATTATTTAGCGATTTACACATGCTCACAACCTATATTTACTGTTCATTTAAGGTTACCGAAAAACCGTTATCCATATTTTCATTTACATAAACGTTTGCAGATTGGCGTACTTAACACCACGAATTATACCATCTCGTCGCGCTAGCAAATATCCAAAGTGTACTGTAACTGCTATAATGGCATAGTTAACGCCGCCAAATATTTCTACTGGTAGCAAATAATCCAGCTGGACGAGAACTGGCTTTAAAATAATCTGCATTTTAATTACTTTTCATTTTCAAGATATTAGTTATTCTGTTTTGGAAAAACGGATAATCGCTAATTCTAAACTCCTGTTGTCTAAGCGAACTTACTATTTGAAAATCGTCAACTTTGTATAACACATTTTGAGTTACTTATTTCATATAGTTTTTATTTTGGCGTAAAATGGGCGTAATTCTAACTCATGTTTGTAAATTTCACGCGATTCTAGATACTTGGAAACGCTTTGTTGCAAAGGAATGAATGATTTTATACAAAATCTGGCAACCATTCTGTTTATTTTTTCAGTTTTTTATTAATATCTTCTAAAATAATTCGATTTTCGAAATTTAAATCAGCTTAGCAGGTTCCTCGGAATTTTTCGAATCTGTGGGCACCTTAGTCGAAACTCAAATCCCCACGGTTGAGGAGGAGATACGCTGACAAGCTTTGACAGCGGCCTTTACTTTTTACTTTCCGAACATGTACCATGTAAGGAAAGTATTGTAATCATGAAAAAATTCGACTTCGAGATTTTGGTGTTTTTACACGTTTTGAGGGCTTCTGAATCCATTTATGCTATTTTTACGAGATGTATGTATGTGTGTGTGTGTGTGTGTGTGTGTGTTTGTGTGTATGTGAGTGAACACGATAGCTCCTGAACGGAGCATTCGATTGGGCTCAAATTGGATATATATGTCATAAACCACCGTCGCAAGACCGGTACTGATTTTGGTGTGTATAGGACTTATACACTGCTGGCCACCCAAATTGCAACACCAAGAAAAACAAGAGATATCACAACAAAATTTATTGTGTAGATAACATGTTGACCAAGTAACAAATGATTAAATTTACAGCATTCTATGAAGCGTGGTTCCTGCCAAAATCAGTACCCAGAGTAGCCGCCGTTGTTGGAGATCACAGCTGCCACACGCCTCGGCATTGATTCAAAGAGACTTTGAATGTGTTCTTGGGGTACAGCAGACCAAGCAGCTTCCACACGTTGCCAAAGTTGATCTGGTGTGACAGCTGGGGATGAACTCTGGGTCAGTCGTTGAGCAACCATGGACCACATGTTTTCTATCGGCGAAAGATCCGGAGAGCGCGCCGGCCAGGGAAGCAATTCAATCTGGTGATTGACGAAGAACCCTTGGACAATGCGTGCCACGTGTGGCCGTGCATTATCCTGCTGAAATATGGCTGTTGGCAAGCCCTGAAGGTAAGAAAGGACAACTGGCTCCAACACCTCGGAGATGTAGCGCTGGCTGGTTAAAGTACCGGCAATGCGTACTAGAGGAGTGCGAGAGAGATATCCGATACCGCCCCATACCATAATACCCGGTGCAGGACCAGTGTGACGGTGCATAATGCAGCTGTTCAGCATCCTCTCTCCACGGTGTCTCCAGACTCGAATCCGACCGTCGTGGTGTTGCATACAGAAGCGTGACTCGTCAGTAAAGAGAATTTCATTCCATTCTGTCGTCCACATCCTTCTTTCATCGCACCATTGGCGGCGGAGACGTCTGTGGTTCCGCGTCAGAGGTAGACAAAGCAACGGACGTCTTGCGGACAGACCATTCTGCTGTAAACGACGTCGAATGGTACGCGCAGACACTGGATGATGCGTTACAGACTGAATCTGCTGTGATATGGTTCGTGATGTGACTGAGCGGTCCGTCACTGCCATGCGTACAATCTGCCTGTCATCACGTGACGTGGTGCACTGAGGTCGATGCGGTCGATCACGTCTGTCCGTCGTACCCTCCTGCACCCAACGATCACATATCCGCATCACAGTTGTTTGGTTTCGTCCAATACGACGACCGATTTCCCTGAAAGATAACCCACAATCTCGGTATGCCACTATCCTTCCTCTGTCAAACTCGGATACTTGATCAAAAGATGATCGTTGTTTCCTACGAGGCATAATTTATCGTTTTTTTGAAAAAAAAGCAAGAAAAACACAATTGCTGTACTTGAAACCGTCGAAATCTCCAAGCCTTAAATAGCGCTTTGAGGTGGCGCCACAGGCGCGCTTGATGTGCGTCTGCGCTGAAATTCTAATCATTTGCATATCTCACCTCAGCTAATGCATGTTGTAAATTTCATATTATTTGCATGCTTCCTTCAGGGTGTTGCATTTACGATGGCCAGCAGTGTAGTTTTTCTACAGGGCTACGACAAAGATTTCTTTTACATTATGGCCTATGGGGGGAATTTCTTGAAAGTGCGCTAGCGTTTAAACGGTAGATTCGATTGAGCTCAAATTGGGTATATATGTTATAAACTACCGTTGCAAGACCGGTATTGATTTTGGTGTGTATGGACTTATAGTTTTTCTACAGGGCTACGACAAAGATTTCTTTTACATTATGGCCTATGGGGGGAATTTCTTGAAAGTGCACTAGCGTTTAAACGATACATTCGATTGAGCTCAAATTCGGTATACATGTTATAAACCACCATCCTAAGACCGGTATTGATTTTGGTGTGTATAGGACTTATAGTTCTCCTAAAGGGCTACGACAAAACTTTCTTTTATGTTATGGCATAATGGCATATGGGGAGAAATTCTTGAAAGTGCGCAAGCGTTTAAACTTTGCATTCGATTGAGTTTCAATTTGGTATATATGTTTGAATTATTCATCGATTGAAATTTATTTAAGTGCTTGGTAATGATCTTAATCGTAAGTGTTCGGAAAGTCGAGTGGAGTCACTCCAGATTTTTTCTCTCTCTGCTTTAAAAATGGTAACAGGTAGCAATTATCTGTATATGATACAAAGTTAGTTATTTACACAACTGTTTTTGTAATTCAGTTTTTGTATTCAGGTTTTGTAATAACTTTGTTTAGCTTTGATAGCTCTTTTCTTATAACATTTATGAATCTATATATCTCTATTGTTTCCATTGTCATTCATTTTATTAATTATTTTTTTTTAATTGTTCTTGTTCTGTGCTATCCCTTGCTCGAAGGATCAATAGGATAACCATGTTACGTAAGTTTTGCTGTTTTATATTATACTATATATATATATATACTAGCTGAAGTACCCGTCGTTGACGGGTTAGTACTGAATGCAAATTTCTAAAAAGCAAGAACTTTCGACAGCATTGTAGGAGTACACAGAATGGATGTAGTATATTGCCAAAGTAAAGAAAGCGAAGTTATAAGTTTTATGTATTGTTAAAATATTACAGGTTAGAGAGTACCTAAGTAATATCATTTCGTTCGCTTTATTCGTAATTATGTGATGCGGGAACGAATATTTACGCATATTGAAATAATTTTCGCAAAATCTCAAAATCTAATCAACATTTTTAAAAAATTGGAAGCCTTAGAATTTAAGTTGAGTGACAGCCTATAATGTCACCAAATTTCGTTTCATTCCCTTCAGTCTTTATTTCGTGATGCTGGAACAAAAATTTCAGCATGTTAAAATGATTTTCACAAAATCTCAAAATGTAATCAAAATATTTTAAAAATTCAACACCTATAAATTAAGATTACCAACTGCCTATCATATCACCAAATTTCGTATTAGTCGTTAGTACGAGATGCTTGAAGAAATATAAACGCATTTTGGAAAAATTTTCACAAAATCTCAAAATCTAATAAAAATCTTTAAAAAATTGGACACCTATACTTTATGTTCAGCAACAACCTATCATGTGACCAAATTTCATATCATTCGCTTAGGTCGCTATTGCGTAATGCATGAACAAAAATTCACTCAGTTTGAAACGATTTTCGCAAAATCTCAAAATCTGATCGATTTTTTTTTTTAGATGCTTATAGTTTAAGGTGACCACCTATCATTTCACCAAATACCATTTTTTCACCTTTGCAGTTATTACGTGATGTGCGAACACAGATTTACGCAGTTTGAAACAATTTTCGCAAAATCTCAAAATCTAATGAAGATTTTAAAAAAAATCCCATGACAGTGTTTTAAGTTGAGTGACCACCTATCATGATACTAAATTTCATTTCATTCATTCGAACACAATTTTAAGGAGTTTGGAACAAACGATTTTCGCAAAATCAGAAAATATAATCAAGATTTTTTTTTAAAATACGCTGCTTAATGTTTAAGTTGAGTGACCGCCAATGATGATACGAAATTTCATTCCAATCGCTTCAGTAGTTTTCACGTGATGCTCGAACACAAATTTAGGCAGTTTGAAAATATTTTCACAAAATCTCACAATCTAATCCAGATTTTTTTTTAAATTCGACGCCTATGTTTTAAGTTGAGTAACCACCTATCATGACACCCAAATTCATTTCAATCGCTTCAGTCGTTTTTACGTGATGCTCGAACACAAATTTACGCAGTTTGAAACGATTTTCGCAAAATCTGAAAATCTAATCAAGATTTTTTAAAAATTCGACGCCTATGTTTTAAGTTGAGTGACCACCTATCATGGCAGCCAATTTCATATCATTCGCTTCAGTCGTTTTTACGTGATGCTTAAACAAAAAAATCGTCACGGACAGAATGACAGACAGACAAACTCTTCTTTTAGGGTCGCATCGGATTCCCGGGTGCTTGAAACGGATAGAAATCGCAAAATTTTTGAATTCCAAGAAATGTACAGACAAAAGTCTAATTTTATTTATATAGATAGAATCTACTGGTTATGGCTCCTGACGATGGTGCCAGTGGTTATAATTTCCGTTCCATTCTGTTATCACATAGTGTCGGGAACACCCGGCGCCTTCCTATCTCGCACAGAAAGTTTCGGTTCAGCATGGATCACGCCATCATGTGACTGATTTTTCCCCCCTACTGTTTTTCTCTCTTCGATGTAGTAGTTTCTTGTGAGTCGTCGTTAAATGTTGTTCGTGTTTTGTATAAGTGTTAGTAGAGATTAAATATTTGTGTTATGTTTTACAGAAATGGAGTTCGATTTAATTTTAGTATAGTTTTCCTCTAGAGTTTTAGAATCCGCGGCGATCTGAGAAAAAGGTCAGCGAAATTTTACCTTTTAATTTTTGATGATTTGTAACATCTGGCATCCCTGCCGGGATCGTAACATTTAATGTGGAAAGCTTTAAGAAAATCAGAACTCCATTAAGTCACGTTTTATTAGTCTCTACTAAAATAAAAGTTTGAAATCAAAATTAGACAACAATTTAAACGTTGAAGACAGAGATTTTTAAGTTTGTAGAAAAAAGAAGTGTCAGCAAATTGTTCTTTAATGTGAATTTGTATTTTGATTTTGTAATATCGAAAGCATAATAATGGAAAAATACTCAGCTGCTAGAGCAATAACAAAAAGTTCTGTCACTAAACTAATTAATAAAATGGAAGCTATGTTAATTGATACAAACTTAAATTTTGATGAAATTGTTGATTCTATTGATTTATTGAACGAGAAAGAAAAATGTTTAAAGGAATTAAATTCTAAAATATTTGAACTCACAAAAACGGCAGATTTGGAGAAAGAGCTCACTTCTGTTGAAAACTATGACGAAAGCATACTACTTTGTAGAAATAAATTGAATAGAGTTAAAACGAAACTAACTACAAGTACTGTACAGTCTAATGTTATTGAAACAAATGTGAATTCTTCTGAGATAAACTCTGTTATTGAAAGTAATGTAGAAAAGTGTAATATTAAGTTACCGCGGTTGACGATTGAAACTTTTGATGGGGATATTTGCAAATGGACTGATTTTTGGTCACGAATTAAAATTTCGATCCATGAAAACAGTTCTTTATCAAATGTGGAAAAGTTTTCGTATTTGAAATCCTACTTGACGAAAGAAGCCGAAAGGGCAATTTCAGGATTAGTAACCAGCGATGAAAATTACAGTACGGCAATCAAAATATTGGAATCGCGGTTCGGTCGAAAAGACTTGATCATAGACAGACACATGTCTGCGCTCCTCCATATGGCGCCATGTCGAAATTCCAAAGATGTGGTTTCGCTGAGGAAAGTTTAT
Organism: Cheiracanthium punctorium; assembly: GCA_038373885.1. Taxonomy (NCBI): domain Eukaryota; kingdom Metazoa; phylum Arthropoda; class Arachnida; order Araneae; family Cheiracanthiidae; genus Cheiracanthium; species Cheiracanthium punctorium. The sequence goes on along the minus strand of JAWZYV010003946.1, from coordinate 74,674 downwards.
GATACATGTGATTTGCAATTTAATTCTTTGAGAAGCCTTGGCGTTGAGCCTGATAGCTATGGAACACTTTTGTTTCCTATTTTAATTAAAGCTCTTCCGAATGACGTAATTTTATTGTTTACTCGAAATCATAGCTCGGATAAAAATAAAATAACCGACTTGTTAGAATTTCTGAAGTTGGAGGTTGAATCTCGTGAACGGGCTTATCTTTTGGTTGAAACACAGTATGAAAATAATAAAGCGAGACATTTCGGAAAATCACATGAAGATAGGCCGAATAAAATTCGTTCCTTTGACAATAACCATTTGATACCGTCCAGACAAGAAAGAAATGTTCCTTCAGCTACAGATTTATATAATTATTCAGGAGTTAAAAACGAAACTTGCGCGTTTTGCAATGATAAAACACATTTCAGTTCAGAATGTAGAAATGCTAATCATCTGACTCACGATGAAAAGAAGCAAATTTTGCTGAAAAAGGGAAAGTGCTTCAAAAGTTTGAAATCAAACCATGTTTTTCGCTTCTGTAAATCTAAAATTAGATGTATTTTATGTCAACGGCCCCATTTTAAAATAATGTGCCCTGGAAAGAATAACGATAAGGGTGAAAATGAGCCAATCAAAAAAGACAAGGGAGAAATACAAAGGGATAAAGACCATGCGTTATCTAACAAAACATACTTGCGTGAAGTACTTTTGCAAACTCTTGTGATTCGTTAGAGGTGTAAAAATAAAGTTAAAAATGTGCGTGCTCTTTGTGATAGCGGTTCGCAAAATTCGTATATATCGAAATTTGCTGCTTCGGTAATGGAATACGAAAGCATTGGGGAAGAGAACATAGTACATGGTTTGTTCGGAGGTATCGAGAAGACAGAAAAGCATAATAAATATTTACTTCGTCTAAGTGATTTGAATGATAAATATCGTTGTAACTTTGAGGTACTTGATCAACAAAAAATTTGTTCCGACGTTTCAAGAAATCAGTATGACTCTTTTGTAAATGAATTAAAGAAAAACAAAATTTTTCTGACAGACATGACTTGTAAAGATGAAAATTTGTTGTATGAATATTCGCCCTGTGAAATTCATGTTCTCCTTGGTTGTGATGTTTTAGGCAAGTTATGTACAGGTAAAATCAGACAATTAGAATCTGTCTTAGCGTGCATGGAAACACGTTTGGGTTGGACACTCTCCGGTAAAACAGGAAAAAACGATATTAGCAACAGTACAAAGACGGTTTTATCACTGCACGTAAATGAAGCAAAAATTAGTGATCTTTGGAATCTGGATACATTAGGGATTTTAGATCCAGGAGAAAAGGCGACTAGAAAAGACCTCGAATTAGCCGCCAAAGAACATTTTGAACGAAATATCAAACAAAACGAAGAAGGCAGGTATGAAGTGAGTCTCCCATGGATTCAGGGGCACCCTCCTTTGCCCAGCTGCAAAACTATTGCAGAAAGAAGACTGAGAAAATGCACAGACTCGCTGAAGAAATCTGGAAATTTAGAGGTTTACGAAGAGGTGTTCGAAGACTGGTTAAGAGAAGGAATCATAGAAGAAATTGAACCATTTTCCGAAACCGAAAATAAATATTATCTACCTCACAGAGCTGTTGTGAAAGAAAATTCAACCACGAAGGTACGACCTGTATTTGATGGCTCAGCTCGGGAAAAAGATTCTCCATCAATAAACGACTGCCTAGAAAAAGGACCAAATCTTGTTGAGCTGATTCCAGCTGTGATCAACAGATTCCGGTTCAAGAAAATCGGTGTCATTTCCGACATAAAGAAGGCCTTCCTCCAGATTGCACTCAGTGAACGAGATAGGCCATTTCTCAGATTCCTGTGGTGGAATAAGAACGATCCATCCAGACTTAGAATTTTCCAGCACCGGCGTGTCGTATTTGGTCTTTCATGTAGCCCGTTCCTGTTAGGAGCCACAATTCAGTACCATTTGAAAAATGCCCCTGAAAATCTCAAAGATACCGCAGAGAAGTTGGCTGAATCCTTTTATGTTGACAATTCCGTAACGAGTTTAGATAATGAAAACGAGCTTAACAAATTTATTGAAGAATCAAAACTTCTCCTCCTGACCCATAACAGATGCTGACCCATAACAGATGGGTCAGCATCTGTTATGGGTCAGCTGCGTTCTGCCAAATTTGAATTACGCGGGTGGGAGCACAGTCTGCACTGTCCAAAAGAAGAATGTTTGCCATCATCTGAAAAGAAAGAAGTAAATGTCTTAGGTCTAACATGGAAACTCGATGATGATTCTTTAGCAGTCTACTTGAAAGAAATCCCTGAAGACTGCCAACTTGTCCAAGCTCGTTCCAGAGTTACACCTTTGAAGACCGTTTCCATTCCCCGATTGGAACTGATGTCATGCTGTATCGGCGCAAGACTGGCTCAGAGTGTCAAAACTGAATTGAAGATGGATAATATTCCAACATTTTACTGGTCTGATTCGGGAAACGCACTTTACTGGATCAAAAGGAATGAAAACTGGACACCTTTTGTTTTTAATCGGGTGAAAGAAATTTTGACTGTCAGCGATCCTGAGAACTGGTATCACGTTTCAGGCACGAAAAATCCAGCGGACCTCCCATCACGTGGTTGCAATGCTGAAATATTGCAGAAAGCCCAATGGTGGTATGGTCCTGATTGGCTGAGGGCCCCACAAGAAGACTGGCCGAAATCGGAATCATTTCCTGACTTTGACATAGTGAATTCTGAGAAGCGAAAATCTGTTGCAAGTGCTATTAATCTTGAAAACTCAGTTCAGAGACTTTATGATCGTTCATCTTATGTAAAAATCATTAGAGTAATGGCATGGGTTCGAAGATTTCTCAATAATTGCATATGTCCAAAAATGAGAACGTCAGGCATCCTTACATCAAGTGAGCTGAAACATCGCTACTGAAAATAGTACAGAGAGAATCTTTTGTTGGACCAGAAGACAAACGTTTGAGAGGTATTTCCTGCATATATTCCAACGGACTTCTTCGAGTAAAGACTCGTATTTTGATGCGAAAAGACACAGAGAACTTTAGATATCCAGTATTACTACCTTCTGAGCATCCTGTTGTAGAAAAACTTATTCGATCAAAGCACTTAAATATGGGACATGCTGGAATTCAAATATTAATGTCTCATTTGCTAGAAAATTTTTCGATACTAAAATACAGAAAAACGGTCCGAAGAGTCATAAGAAAAGTGTGCAATGCAAGCGATTCAATTCTAAACCAAACCCAGTTCCAGAGGCTCCACTCCCAGAAGACCGAGTGAAAGAGGGAAGTGTATTTAAAATAACTGGTATAGATTATGCTGGTCCTTTAGTTCTTCGTAGCGGACAGAAAGTCTGGATAGTCATTTACACTTGTGCTATTTTTAGAGCTGTTCACTTAGAAGTAGCCACTGCTTTAACAACTGACATCTTTCTACAAACGTTCCGCAGATTTATTTCGGGCCGAGGCAGACCAGCAACTGTCTACTGTGATAATGGCACAAATTTTGTTGGTGCCGACAATTTATTGAAAGGAATTAACTGGACTGTAATTTCCCAGTATAGTGGAAACCAAAAAAATTGACTGGAAGTTCATTCCCCCATCCGCTCCATGGTGGGGTGGATGGTGGGAGCGTCTCGTTGGTATGATCAAAGGAATACTACGGAAAGTTTTAGGAAGAGCTTCTTTGCATTTGGAAGAAGTTTTTACCATCGTCTGTGACACTGAGAGAATTATAAACAGCCGTCCGTTAACTTATGTTTCTGATGACGTAAATGAACTCATCGCTCTCACGCCTTCCATGTTCTTACAAGATCTCAAAGAATCTGGAACTCCTGACTTAGACAGTCTAGATTCATCGGCATTAAATAGAAGACTCGCGTATTTACAAAGAATTAGAGAAGATCTACGAAAAATATTCCGTTCAGAGTATTTAGGACATTTAAGACAATCTCGTAAGTACACAAAAATTAGCAAACCAATTCAAGTCGGAGATGTGGTTTTAGTTGCTAGCGACAACACCAACAGATTAGATTGGCCTATGGCTAGGGTCTTAGAAGTTTATCCTTCTAAAGACGGATATATACGGCTTGTTAAAGTCAAAATGAAAAATTGTCAATTTCTACGTCCTATGCAAAGACTGATTCAATTAGAAGTTACTGATAAAGATGAGCAGCCCAACACTGACGTGGACATTAATTCCTTTTCTGCTGATCAGACAAATGAGGGTGGGACTAATCAAAGTGGTAATGACAATGAGAATTCAACATCCGATAATGAAACTAGACGATCCCGGTACGGACGATTATTGAAAGCTAGACTTCAGATTTGAGTTTCAAACAGCTGAAACTCAAAGGTGGGAGGATGTCGGGAACACCCGGCGCCTTCCTATCTCGCACAGAAAGTTTCGGTTCAGCGTGGATCACGCCATTATGTGACTGATTCCCCCCCCCCCCCCTACTGTTTTTCTCTCTTCGATGTAGTAGTTTCTTGTGAGTCGTCGTTAAATGTTGTTCGTGTTTTGTATAAGCGTTAGTAGAGATTAAATATTTGTGTTATGTTTTACAGAAATTGAGTTCGATTTAATTTTAGTATAGTTTTCCTCTAGAGTTTTAGAATCCGCGGCGATCTGAGAAAAAGGTCAGCGAAATTTTACCTTTTAATTTTTGATGATTTGTAACACATAGTTTAATTGTACTTTGTTTGGGTCAGCATCTGTTATTTCCCCCACTCGAGGTTTGTAATTCTTGCAACTGCTGCTATATATTTTTTCATGCAGGGCATGTCATATTTGCAGCATATACTTTGCATTTACTTATTAGTTATTAAGGACTATGTCATTTTATCTCTCGCCCCCTTTATTGAAAATTGTCCGAAAAAAGGGGCATAAAAATGCGACATAATTTTACACATATTTAAATACTATTTGTTCACAACAGCTTTAATCTATTGTTACAATATTTCGTAAGCTGTAGAATATGCATCACATGTATTTTTCTATAAATAAGTTACAATCATATAAATTTCAACGTAGGATTACCAGGCGAAATACGCGAGAGATAAAATGACATAGTCAATATCGTTTTAATATGGCAATAATGAAACTAAAAAATTAGGGGAGGTCAGGGGGGGGGTCTCCCCCTGACGAGGCTCGAACAGCCGAGTATAGATACACATTTTATGGGGGGGAGGGTGTATGGCTTTTGAATTGGCTTTAAATTTTTGTTTAAAACTGGATTAAAATTTTTATTTAAAAAATTGGCGCGAGGACATCTGATTCGGCTTAGGCTTGATATCGATATTAAAAGTGATGGGGGAGACTGTCCTTAACATAGTTTGATATTTCAGGGGATGGCGGCCTTTAAAGTAACGGAAAAATCAATACTGATATTTATGAGTGACCCCCCCTAATTTAAATAATTTATTTTAAATCGGCCTTTCAAATTTTCATATTGTGATTTTGTGTCAGAAATTAAACCGAAACTAGCCTTACACCCTCGACGACTTACTTGCACCCTTTCGAAAATGTATTCGAGTGTAAGTGCCATGTCGTTTCATATTTAAAATTTTGTTCCCCGTTAAAACGAATCATGTCACACAACAATAAGTTCTAAAATTTCTTTTAAATTTGTGTTTTTTACAAAAACTAATTAGCTATTAACAACGACAAAACGAAAACGAGGTAGGACAATGAAACACCACAAAACGAAACCCACAAAACAAAAGTAGGGAATGTGGCTAAGATACTTTTCTGAGTAGTTGCACGGTCTGATGGTGAATGCTTTCTAAAAGCTCGTTTCCCAAGGCACCCCAATAAGTAGAATTTCCATAACACAAAACGCTCATTGTAAATACTGAATAATGTACAGAGAAAAACAATATGGTAATTTGGATAAAAGCAGGCTTAGTCGAATGCGAAACCGTAATTAATATTAATCAAGTAATGAACAATAAAACACTACTGATTTAATTAATTTATTGTTTTAGGAATAATTTCGTTGAACTAACTACCATGTTTAGGTTGAACTTCAGAAGTGGACGTCCTCAAACTCTTTCCCTTAAGACTACATCGCTGCTTTCCGGCATTAGCCTGAAAACGTTCACATGGCGACTTTGGCAGAGTGGCATAACAGTAAGATGGCGGGACGGGCAAGATATCACATGCTTCCGGCCGGAGCCCCCCCCCCCCCCAACACGAGTCTGTTGCAAGCTATTGCATTTACTGAAAAAAAAAAAATTTGTTAAAATTTTAATTGTAGTCCAATTAATTTAAGTTACCGACTGAAGTACATAAATTAAACAACATACAAAAAATATGTATCAAATTTAAAGGTATTAGTGAGAAAAAGTAATAGCTCTGTTTTGTAACTTGTAGTAATAAAGGGGGCCCAAGCAATGAACTCTCTACGGGCCACAACGATGTAGTTGCGCCACTGTTTACGAATATGCTTTTTCATGAAGATTTCGAGGCTGGCAATCGCAAACTCATGAACTAAGTCCTTTATTTTTAATATTTTCTTTTTATTTAGTGTTCTTATTTCTACTAAGGTCATTGCCTACCTATAAAAGACAATTTACGGTCAAAAATCAGATGTTTCTTTTCTTCTTTTTTAACAGGAACATTGTTAGAAAACAGTTAGGAGCATAAAGTATTTTTTTATCTTTTTACAGCAGCTATATATATTCTTTCTAAACTTGTTACTATTATCTATTGCATGCGATCCTCGTTTTTGTTTTATATTTTGTAAGTTTTTTCATGGATATTAAAAAATTCATAATTGCAAACTTTTAGGACCGTTTGAATGGATATAGGAATTTGTATTTAGTTATAATCAATCTGCTGCTAGGAAAAGTTAATTTATACATTTTTGTCTGTTATAAAAATTTTCTATATAAAGAAATATTGAAAATATTATTTTCTAGGTTTTAGATATATGTGTGTAAAGTAGCAATTTGAATTCTTGAATTTGTTACCGTTCTCGGTGCGAGTTTTATAATTATGGCAAGCTTTTGCACTAAAAAACCACTCTTTTATTTATTTATTCGCTTTCTTTTCGGGGGGGGGGGGCGGGCAATTACTTTTTCCGAAACCAAAAAACATGTATGAAAGATTTGGAAGGATTTGAAGTTTTTAGAAAATTTGATCTCAAACACATAAATCTTATGGGTTATTTTATATTGTTTAAATTTTCTCTTTGATCTGTCCGACTTAGGAAAAGTAATTTATTTGAGACATTTTTTTAATCGTTTCATTTCTTGGATTAAGATTAATTTTACAACTTGCATATAATATTATTACAAATGCGATAGTGCAATCAGCATTCAATTTGTGTACTTCATGATATTTGAAAAAAAAAAAAAAAAAAAAAAAAAAAAACTTCTTTTACGATAGCGATCTTTTGACGAAGAATTTGCTCTGATTCATCACAATATGTGTGTTGCCAATCGAATGCATAGTTTAAGCTTATAAATTTTGTGTTTAATGAAGATTTTTTTTTATTTTGTTTTGTTTTATGTTAAAAATAAGTTTTACTTATTAAAAAATTATAATTTAATTGTACCCGGCTAATTAAAAAACATGACGTACTGCAATTTATGGAGATAGTCTGACAACCTACGCAAGGTAAGGTCTCTAAAAACACTGGTAGAAGATCTTTTGATGGGTTCTAACGCATATTCAAGATACATCTTTAGAAAACCACCCTAAACTCTGGACCGTTAGATCGATAGCCACATTAGGAGAAAGAATCCCGAACGTGCACACTTCAGACATTTCCCAACATTCAGCGTTTTATAAATTCGGCCATTGATCGACATGTTTTAATAGAAAAGTAGGACCATAAATTCTGTACACTAACTTCAATGTACTCACTGCCTTTTCTTTTTAATGTTTTCTACTAGGTTCAAATTTTTATCTATGGGCTAATCATGGTGTTGTTTTTCATTTTAATGATAACTGCACTCTCGCTGCAAAACACTGCCGACGGATGTAGATTTAAATGGCCTTAAATCATGTAAAGTATCGGTATCGGCCGATACAGTAACTGTAAAGTATGGGTTATTGGTGAAAATGTGGTATCAGTCGATCCCTACTGAATTTCATTAAAACGGAGTTATTAGTTCGAAAATTTGAATATAGATAGCAGCAGCACATTCTAGGAACTGATTTAGATTCATTCTAATGTCTAGTGAGAATTCCACCCCAAATCACATAGCAATGTGGGGTCGAAATAATCACTTTGGGTCACTGGTCACTGTAGGCTTAATTGATATTGTAGATTCTTCAGTATTGTATGAGAGAAAGTGAAAATTTAACGTCATGTGATAAAGTGGGAAATTGACAGGGCCGGATTTGCACATTTTTGCGCCCTAGGCCAAAGGCCATAATTGCCCCCCCCCCTCGAAAAATGGATCAACAATTCCAATGTAATATGCATAGTAATTCGTTTTTTCTCATCAGCACTATATGTCACGTAAAAAGTGTTTTGTAAAGTACAGTTGTTTTTTATGATTGCCAAATAATTTACATTATCTATTATCATTTCGATAGGAACACCCTCAATTTTATCATTTAAAGCCACGCTGCGCCCTAGGCCATGGCCTAGATTGGCCTGATTGGCCTTATGGGAAATCCGGCCCTGGAAATTGAACAAATTTTCACATGAAATATACCTTCTGGTTTTAAGTCCAAGATGTGTATAATGTAATTTGCATTCATTCTGGTCTCAAACCATATTCAGAATGCGTAATTTTAAATGCATTCTCTTATTTTACAATTCCTTAGGGTTGTTCATTAGGCGGATCATATAGCAAATGCCTTTTTTTTCGTACATCCACATTTCGTTGAACCAAAACTATTGAAGCTAGTAACACGAAATTTGACATGTATGTGATTCTTTTAAAATAGGTGCTGTAGACAGCATTTTCCGAAAATTGTAATTTATGTGTGATCTCAGAAAACGAAATATCCATGAAAACCCTTGCTGTAAAATACAACACTCACGAATACCTTAATATCAATTTTAGGGCACTTTGAAGATTATCGTCCTTCAAGGAGGTGAACGTCCCCTCTTTTTTCTTACATAACTTTCTTTTAAAAAAAATTATAAAATTCTTGATTTAAAATTAACAAATACAGCCTATGTTTAACTAGAGCTTGTTTAATTTTTGGAAAATTATTTGTTTGAATTTAATGTAAAAATACGACATTACTTTACATTAGTGTTTAATTTGAAATAAAAAAGGCGTTTTAGTTTTTTTAAAATACTAGCCACCTATGGCGACCAGTTGGTTCGCCATCTTAATAAATCGTGTTCGGAGAGAATCCTGTTCCTCACCGGCTTCCTTGGCACTGAAATCTCTCAGATTCTGAATGGAATTTAAAATTAAGATGGTTACAAGCAGCAGCGGCCCTACGGTAAGTGACGCCCCCCCCGCTCATATAAAAAAGATGCCCCCTTTTATGCTCTACTTAGTTTTTGAGTTCGAAATGACGCCCCTTCGAAGCCGGCGCCCAGATGCGATGTTTACTGTGTCGGGCCGCCCCTGGTTACAAAAATAAGATGGTTAAATGATAAAAACCTACAAAAAGGAACAAATTATTTTCGTCCTATATAATTCTGAAGAGCTTCTGGATATATTGGCCTTTATCAAAAAACGGAAAGGAAAAAGAAAAGTAAGAAAATCTGAAACACTTTCAGATTTTAAATACGCACTAAAGTGCTATATATTAAAAGCGTATTATAATCCATGGGTCTTCCCTATTATCGTTCCTTATTTCATTAAGTTGGAAAGAATATCATTATTCATGAGTGTGATTAAACAAAATTAAAATTGGTATTTCTAACATACTTTTTTCTGGATGTAATACATTAGAAAAACCTCGGTTGTTCAAGCCTCGTCAGGGGGAGACACCCCTCCTTGAACCCCCTAATTTTTTAGTTTCATTATTGACATATTAAAACGATATTAATTGACTATGTCATTTTATCTGGCATCTTTCGAGTATTTCTCCTGGTAACCCTATGTTGAAATTTTTATTATTGTAACCTATTTATAGAAAAATACATGTGTAGCCTATTCTACAGCTTACGAAATATTGTAACAATAGATTAAAGCTGTTGTGAACTAATAGTATTGAAGTATATGTAAAACTATGTGGCATACTTTTATGTCGCATTTTTGGGACACATTTTTCATACAATATTCAATAAAGGGGGTGAGAGATAAAAGGACAGTCGTTAAATAGATGGAGAAAAGCTGAGCAGAAAAATGAACAATTCCAACTGAATGAAAATTTTATAAACTTATTCTCAGGTGTATTCAGCAGACGATAAATAACGATAAATTGCGCCAAGCGTTAGAATCATCTTCCTAAAATCGCACATCAGCCGTGTTCACTCACTTTGGTTCGTGAATTTATTGACGGACCAGCTGCAGTTGTTTCTTTATTCTCTTTTTATTTTAACACAACATGAAATACTATACATATTTACAACACACAGCAGAAATTAACAAAGTTTGAATTAAATTGTGAGCGTCTATTTTAAAGTTGTAATTGCTGTAATTGCTCACTTCTTGTCTTATTGACAGCGAACCGTTGTCTCTCGGCAGAATTACGCCGTCTGTTTCCTTCCTCTGCACAGCTGCGCGCATGCGCCAATATCCCACCCCGCCTGGCCATGTTCACATGCAAGAACTTATAATAACATATTTAAACAATACAGTTATTCAATCAATTGAAATAATTAAAGTAATATAACATTACACTTGAATAATAATGGAACATAAAATAACATTAAACTACAAACAATTCACTTAGTATCAATTGGGATGGGAGAACAGCTATTTTATTAACAGTTCTTTTAAATTCGCCCGACTTAGTTTTAACTTTGACGACTCTGACTTTTCCGTCAGATCCATAATAGACTTATTGGATTCGACCTAACAGCCAGGTACTTATGGGCAAAATATCTTCTTTGATTAAAACCATTTGACCAATCTCTACATTATTTTTCTCAACCATCCATTACGATTTAGATTGTAAGGTCGTTAAATAATCTGACTTCCATTTTTTCCAAATTACTTGCACAATTTTGTTGTTTTTTGCCAACGGCTTAAGCGATTTTCGTTAACATCAACCAAAGATGGTTCAGGAATTGCAAAGATAGGTCTCCCTATCAAAAAATGACCAGGGGTCAAAACATCGAAATTATCAGAATCAGTACTTAATGGAGTAAGAGGCCTAGAATTAAGAATTCCTTCCACCTGAATTACAATTGTTTCGAACTCTTCGTACGTAAGATGAAAATCCCCAATAGTTCTCTTAAGATGATGTTTTACGGACTTTACGCCGGCCTCCCAATGTCCGCCAAAGTGAGGGGGATTTGGGAGGAATAAAATTCCAATCTATATTCTCTGAAGTGAAGAAATTCGCCATAGTCGCATCCGGAAAATTAATTAACTTATAAAACTTCTTTAATTTTGAATTCGCCCCTACAAAATTTGTAGCATTTTCTGTATAAATCTTAGAACATTGGCCACGTCTACTAATAAAGCGCTTGAGTGTTGCTATCAAGGCATCGGAAGTCAGATCGGATATCTCGAAATGGATGGCCTTCGTTAAGAAACATATAAACACACAAATATATACTTTATTCAAAATACCCTTACGCTGATTTTTGTATTTCACTAAAAAAGGACCAGCCAAATCAGCGCCAGTAATAGTAAATGGCAGTGACATATTTACTCTATCATTTGGAAGGTTGCCCCTAATCTGAGTAGAAAGAATGGGCTTGCATTTAAAGCACGTCACACATTGATGAACAGTTTTCCTTGCCATGCTGCGACCACTAATAGGCTAAAATTTTAAACGCACAGCATTCAATAAACCTTGCGGTCCGACGTGGAACAATCTTCTATGCAAAGTTTCAAAATAAATTTTACTTACTTTAGAACCTTTCGGTAAAATCGCGGGATGTTTTTGGGAATGGTACCGAAGCATTTTCCAGTCGGCCACCTACACGAACAATGCCTTTATCATCTATAAAGGGATACAAATTAGCTAAGCTAGGGAAACCCTTCTTGTCGACTAAGGGTCTTTGTTTATGTTTAATTATAAAGGTTTCAGCTTCATTCATTTCTTGAAGGGTCAAAGGACCAACTCTTTTGATCTTGTTTCGACAGTTGAAAATAAATCTGAAAATATAAGACAAGATATGATTAATTTTATAATAATTATTAGAAAGTTCTAAAAGTTTGTCAATAATGCTACAGGAATCATTATTCAGCAAGACTGTCTCTGTATTGTTCTCTGTTTTAAGCATCTTTTTCTCTTCTTGCACCACAGTCTCTTTTTCATTTTCTGTGAGACTCAGTTCAGGAACAACGGGCTGAAAATCTTGGGGAAAGTCAGGATCTGTCAAAAATTCCGCACCTATCCACCACTTGGAGTTGCTCACTAGACAGTCAGCACTCATTCCACGAGAGAGGAAGTCCGCGGGATTTTCTTTACCTGCACAATGGTACCAAGAGTTTGGATCTGTCAGTTTTGTTATTTCGTGGACTCGGTTAGCTACGAATTGTTTCCATCGGGGTTTTGCGCCTTTTATCCAAAAGTGGACGATTTTGGAATCAGTCCAGTGATATTGCAAACAGTACCTTTTGAGCTCCACGATCTCCCTCACCCTTGATGTCAGTCGAGCAGCGATCAAAGCTCCAAGCAGTTCCAGTCTAGGCAAGGTTACACGGTGTAATGGGCAGGGCCGGATTTCCCATAAGGCCAACCTAGGCCATGGCCTAGGGCGCAGAACAAAGAACTCCCCTACAGAACAATCACGGATGAGGAAAAGGACAGGAAAGGGGAAACGAAAACGACTTACTTTAAGTGATTATTGCCCAAGAAAAACACGTTATGCGTATTAAATTAGATTTATTGATCTATTTTTTAAGGGGGGGGGGCAATTATGGCCTCTGGCCTAGGGCGCAAAAATGTGTAAATCCGGCCCTGGTAATGGGGCTACACGACTTTTTGAAGTCAAAAGCTTAACTGAAATTCCATTCCTTGTTTTGGTTTTCAAATATATTGCTGCACCATATGCCCTCTGGCTGGCGTCGCAAAAACTATGTAGTTCGACAACATCTTCCTGTGCAGTTGAATCTAGAGCTAATCGGGGTATTTTTAGATTTTCTAAGTGGGGTAATTCTTCACACCATTTCTTCCACTCCTTTTCAATATGTGGCGGCAAAGGGTCGTCCCATTGAATTTTTTCACTCCAGAGATCTTGAATGAGGCATTTTACTCTAACGGTGAAAGGTGATATTAAACCTAAAGGGTCAAATATCTTCCCCACTGCTTGTAGTAGGAAGCGTTTTGTATTTTTATCTATGGAAACAAATTCCAGTAGACTTCTAGTGTCCATAGTTAAATAATCTCGATGAGTGTCCCATGGAAGTCCCAAGACTTTTGTTTGATTTATGCCTAAGCTTACAGTTTCATGTAGAGGGTGTACATCGAAATTATCTTTTTTCCATTGCTCCATCAAAGTAGCGTCATTACTAATTAGTCAAAGTAGCGTCATTGCTTCTTCTAATTCATTAAGCTTCACAAAGTAGCGTCATTACTAAGTAGCGTTATTGCTTCTTCTAATTCATTAACACCGGAAATAAGATCATCAACATAGAAACTTTTGTCTAAAAGTTAAACAGTAACAGGAAATTCATCTTTGTATTTTTCAATGTGATGCCTGATCGTGGCTGCGAGTAGAAAAGGACTTGAACTGACACCAAAATTTACCCTATTGAAACCGTATACCTGTAGTTTGGGTTTTTATGAACTCGCGGTTTTTTATTACTCCACAGAAATCGAACAGCGTCTTTGTGCTCGTGAGCGAAACAAATTTGCAAAAAAGCTTGTTTAATGTCAGAACAAAGGGTTATTCTATTCAGTCTGAAATTAATCAATATGTCTAAAAGATTTGGATTTATGTTTATTCCTGGCCACAAACAATCATTTAACGAAAGTTCGTTATTTTGGTGGCTTCCTGCGTCAAATACAATTCTCGTTTTCGATGTTAAGTGTCCTTCTTTTCTCACGGCCTGATGAGGTAAATAATACAAAGGCCGTTCTCTAAACTCGTTATCTATTATCTCAATCTTAACTTCTTCTATAATGCCCTGCTCTAAGTAATCGCGAATGATTTCACTGTACTGCCGATGTAATTCCGAATCATGACTAAATCTTCTCCATAAATTTTGAAACCGTTGTTTAGCTAAGGAATAATTATCAGATAGTTCTTTATAAGATTTTCTAAAGGGCAGTTGTACAACATAGCGTCCATTTTTATATTCAATAGTTTTATTAAAGATTTCAAGGGCTTGATCCTTTTCGTGAAGAACTGGGTCATCTCGAATTCCCAAACTTTCTAAATCAAAGAAAAGTTTCAATGTATCCTGCAGGGGATCATCACTTAGAAAAAAAATTGTTCTTGTTTCTTAGTTTGCCTTTCACGAAGCTTGCCACATGCTATCCACCCAAATTCACCATCTTTAAAAAATAACTCTTCGTTTACTTTGTACGTATTATGTTTCAAAACTTTAAAAAATATATCAGCACTAAGCAAAGCATCCACCTCCTTAGCCTCATAAAATGATTTATCAGCTAATTTTAAAAACTGTGGAATCTCTATATTTGAGATATCTAATGTTGCACACGGGGTAGGCCCTGTAATGTTATCAACGATTAAAAATTCAACTGGTTCACTGAAACTGCAATCTTCATTTGAAATAAATGTATTAAGCTTTATAACGCGCCATGCGTGCGCACCCCTTTTTTCCCTCCTGCGTACGTACAAAAAAACAATTAGTCGTGTGATCCTCCTGGAAGCAGAAAGACGCGAGGGCCTCCTGCTCTCTGCAGACTATGTTGGCTGTTAATTATGATGTTGTATATAGTTGTAAATAATCATATTAAACTACTTTGATTTATAATCTAATATGTTAAGTTTTATTTGAGCTTAGCCGAGTGTATTTTGCCGCCAGGAACAAATGAACTGGTTATAGCTTCCATTTTATGTTCTGTGATAAACCATTAAGACCCGGAACAGGAGTTTTTATTTTTTCCCTTTTAATTCCCAAGTATCTGCTGGCCTTATCAGTCAAAACACAGATATTATATGCTGAATCATGTAGAACGGCAGTTTCTACGAGTGACGCAGCCAGCCCAACCAACCAACCGTAAAACTTCGCGGCACTTATATATACAGCTAACTTTTCTATTTTCAAAAGTGTCTCATCTGGATCTCGGAATCCGCTCTAACGAATTTTTTACAATTAATATATGATTTTAATCGGTGCCAAATTCGATGAGTGACGTCGCCGGTTAAGCTAGGAAAACTCGTTTTTTTTATTTAATCCAGTTAATAGAGGGAACTATTTAACCCGCGTAAGGAAATACGGAAAATGATCTTGTTTCAATGGCGGCAAACAAGGCAGGGAGTAGGAACACAGTGCTGTAAATCCGTGGCAAGATTTGTACAAGTTACTTTATATCCTAAACCAGTTTGCTCGTAGACAGCTGGTGCGAAGCGCTTCCGCGTTCTGTCCAGAAAACTTAGGTTCTGTACCACAGCTGGTGCGAAGCGCTTCCGCGTTCTGTCCAGAAAACTTAGGTTCTGTACCCGATGTAGCACTTTTGCGAGATGAGATTTTTGTTGCTGTCGTTTTTGTTTTATTTCATTTTAAAAAATAATAACAGATTATTATATACTTTACTTATTTTTTCTGTAATTTATTTTGCTATAATTAATAATTAAAAATAGTTAAGACTTTGAATTAAAAAAATAATTAATTTAAGTATTTTTTGGTAAAACTCCTTCCTAACTTTTTCTTTAAGTATTTCGTTTCCCTAGTATTTTGACAGCTATTTCTAATTAAATTCTTTATTTTTCTAATATTATTAATTCTATTTGGAAAATTCAATATGTAATTAATATTTCAATGAAATTTTTTTTTCTCTTCAGAAACCTCACATAATTAATTAATAATAATTATTTAGTATTCAAAGGAAAATAAATAGTAGTTTTACATACTAACTAGTTTTAATAATAATTCTTTTACTCTTCATGTATATATAAAATTTATTGAAATTATTGAATTATAATTTTAAAACCAATATTTTTTCCAAATCTTAGGTTTTTCTCACTTTTATTTTGTATTCCTTTAATTACCAGATTTAAAATTTTGTTCAATACTTTTCAGATAGAAATTTGATTAATCTAAATTTATACATGCACTATATTTTGTATTAGACATTTGAAGGCCGGAGATGGCATCTAAAACAAGATGTTGTGTCCACCCGAGCCGAGTTGATAAGATACTGAAGATGGTAGATAACTGAAGTATAAATGCCCAGGGTTCTGGTCTACCGGATGGCTGATAATCTAAAAATTCGGAGTTTTGGACGGTTTTTCTCACGATGTAACATGAATACGCTTCAGAAGCACTAAGAAAGTCAACCACGCAAGACCCTTATTCTTAAACTGGTAGTTCATCTAAACGTTCTCTAAAAAAATGAAATTATCAGCTGATAAAAAAACAAACATAGTATGAAGTTAGTTTTCTAAAAAGCGACATAAAACCAATTATAAACAATATTTTGAGTTATTTTCTGTTTTATTAATGATTATAGTCATTTATTAATTTAATTAACAATTTTGAGATGTATCATTAACTTAGTTAAAAACTTAGTGTATCATAATATAGTTAAAAATTTAACTTAGAGATAGCTTTAAACTGAAAGCAAACATTGCATTAATAGATTACATTGCATTAAAATAATAGAATGAGTAACTAGATTACATTAATTAAGAACGAGATTATTAAATTAATAATTTTAACGAAACTTAACTTACGGTTATCGTTAAACTGAATGCAAATTAATGAATCACAATGCATTAAAACAATAGAACCAATAGTTATATATTGTTGTTGTTATTCTAGAATTACGGCCGATTATAGCTAAACGTAGGCGCTAAGCCGAGACGTGGGGTGCCCTCCGTGGGGGTCTTAGGGGTCCTAACCCGTTTTTACGCTGTTTTGGAGGAAACCACGGAAAACTCCGAATGATTAGGTCGGCGGACGCAACTTAGTTTCGAACCAGGCACCTTCCGTCTCCCAGTTCAGAGCGCTATGCGCTCGGCCACTGATGGGGCCCAATAGTTATATAATTATAGTAAAAAAGTTAACTTACGTTTAGCATTAAACTGAATGCAAATTTATGAAATAAAATCAAAGATGGTGGCAGGGATACTAATCTATACTCGACCCAAATTATAAATAGAAATTTACTCAAAAAATTATTGATTATAATCAGTATTATGTCTCTTATTATAAAATTCTAACAAAAATATGTCATTTTTCTGTTACATGTTACAAAAGAACTTGCTGTGACTTTTTTAATCAAATGCTCTGATACTGCATGAAAACAGGTTTGTATATTTATTTACATAACTTAGTGTCAAGCAAACTTCCGAAATTCGCCCTTGAAACTAATTTATTATCTCCTGACCATACCCTTAAAAAGTAATGATATCCACATGCAAAAACCCTTAACTGGTTAAAAATTTGTGACGCAGCATTTTACTTTATAGATCTATGAATTTTAAATATGGGTCTTAAAAATAATGATATCAAATTTTGAGTGACGCCCTGCTGGGAATTTTAAAGATTTGTTTTTAAATTCCATTACAGTTACATTCGTTTTATTTTCTAAAGAAGATTTACGCATTTAAGCAATGCTTTTAATTATGAAATACACTGTCAAATATATCACACTTTCACTGAGTCTATATAGTGAATTCAAATGAATTTATTTCAATAATTTAATTTATCTTTTGCGTCACGCTACCCAAAAGGGCAAGTAAAATTTACGTAAATATTTAGTTAGTGTCATAGTAACCAAACTAAGTGAAATGTATATGAAAATTTTGCTTGCCCTTTTGGATAGCGTGACGCAAAAGATAAATTAAATTATTGAAATAAATTCATTTGAATACACTATATAGACTCAGTGAAAGTGTGATATATTTGACAGTGTATTTCATAATTAAAAGCATTGCTTAAATGCGTAAATCTTCTTTAGAAAATAAAACGAAAGTAACTGTAATGGAATTTAAAAACAAATCTTTAAAATTCCCAGCAGGGCGTCACTCAAAATTTGATATCATTATTTTTAAGACCCATATTTAAAATTCATAGATCTATAAAGTAAAATGCTGCGTCACAAATTTTTAACCAGTTAAGGGTTTTTGCATGTGGATCTAATATACAACGAATTTTAATTCTCTCCTTATTAGAGCAAAGCACATAAACACGGGCTGTCGAAAAGAGAATGGTTTTTATCTTGTTTTCAGTAATCAAAGCAGAGTTAATATGCGTAGCTACATGTGTTTCACTATCACCAGCAGGCGGATTAGATTTATGGCTTTTCTCTTCGTGAGGGGGAGAATTTGCAGACCTATGCTTGGCGTCAGAGCAAATTAAACTGCTATGTCTCAAACCGCATCGACACTTGAATTGAGATAAACAAACCGATTTTTTATGGTTTTGCTTGAAACACAGATCCCATAGCTTATGTGCGCGAACCAGCTTAATTCTTTCTTCGATGCTTGAATTTAGGAACACATCGCAATGATAAACTGGGTGGGTGTCATTTTTACATATCACACAACTTTTATTTTTATTTTCTTTCATTAAAAGAGCTTTCGATTTATTAGAAGGAGGAAATTTCTTGTTCGTATTAATTTTACTTCTGATTGAAACACTTCTATTTATGGATAGCAAAACTGATTCGCGCTGTTCTAAAAACGTAAGAAATTCTTCAAATGAGGGCACATTTTTAGATTTGTGTGACAATTCGAAATTTTTTCTAGATTCTTTGTCTAATTTCTGAACAAGAATATTATCAAAAGAGCATCAGATAAGTTATTTTTGTTCATATTTTAATACTTTCAAAGCACGCAAATTCTTTTGCACGCAATCAATCATATTCCTAATATCTTTAGCATTTTCATTTTGAATTCTTTCAAAATTTAAAATATTTTGAATATGAATATCAACAATAAGTCTTTCGTTATCATAACGAGATTGTAATGAACTATATAACGATTCAAAATTATCAAAGTTGCTTGCTAGTTGTTTGGCTTCATATTTTAATCAAGATCTCAGATAGTACAATTTCTGCGATTCGGTAAGTTGACCGTTATTTGTTATTAGTTCATCGAATTGAATTTTAAATGAACTAAATTCTTCGTATTTTCCTGAAAATTCAGGCAAAACTAATGGTGGAATCTTTGTTTTGATTTCGAAAATTTCTTCCGAATCATTTTCAGTCATTTTTACCTTGACCGCAGAATTTGTTTTCTTGTAAGAATCGAATAATATTTCTATCCTTACCTCTAATTTATCCAAACGGTCTTCGCATTCATCAAGCTCACTGTTGACGGCTGTAATCACCGTTTCCGGTAAGGCCGCTAATCCACAGTAGCTTGTTCGTAATGTCTCTAGCTGTTGTTGAAGCGAATTAACGTTACGAATTTTCACTCGCAAGACTGCTACCTCTTCTGGGGAAACAACATCCTTTAAAAAGTTTTCTAATTTAGTTATCTTCCCTTTTAGAACAGTCTTAGTTGTTCAATGCCAGTTTTTCTTTATCCATTATGGTCGCTCTTTCGCTCACGCTCGTCGGAGCTAGAATTTGTTCATTCACTTTTGGTTCGTGAATTTATTGACGGACCAGCTGCAGTTGTTTCTTTATTCTCTTTTTATTATAACACAACATGAAATACTATACATATTTACAACGCACAACAGAAATTAACAAAGTTTGAATTAAATTGTGAGCGTCTATTTTAAAGTTGTAATTGCTGTAATTGCTCACTTCTTGTCTTATTGACAGCGAACCGTCGTCTCTCGGCAGAATTACGCCGTCTGTTTCCTTCCTCTACACAGCTGCGCGCATGCACCAACAAGCCGTTTAATTTTTCGCCAAATTAAAAAGTTGCACATTTTAGTCTCAGAAAATTTCTAAATAATATTTTTCTTTTGAGTATAAAACATTTCATTCCTGCTCTGATTTCCCATGCACACGATATTTTAATTTAAAAACAACCTTACAAATAATCTAGACAAAAAAAATCTTTATTCTTTTATTTTTACTTCAAGAGTCTGAATCATTTAATAAACTTGCCGAATTTGGCAACCTAGATAAGCTTAATCGTCGTTTTTTCCACTGTGGGGTTACAATTACGAAATGGCGGAAAGCAAAAATTAGCCTTTTGCGAAACGTTTTTTATAGATATCGCCTAAAATAATTCGAATTTTGAAAAAATCGCTTAGAGGTGTGTTGGGACCTGTCATGGAGAATTTCCGTACAAAATTTGGTAGGTCTACGATCACCCGTCTGCGAGTTAGAGGTGGGGAAAACCGTTATTTTCAAAGAACAGTTGTTCACCGTTCCCGTTCTTTTTTAAAGAACAGTTCTTTTTCCTGTTCTTATGCGAACAGGTTCTTTGATTTATGGTAGCTTATTATGACTATTTTATTCAATTTAAAAATGAAAATATACGTCTTTTTAACATGTACTATACTTCAGTACAATTGTAAAACCCGCAGTGGTCTGGGCACTAAACTCCGTTGCCATAAGAACACGAAAAGTGAAGCAGCATCCGAATTGGTCAGTGCTTGGGAGGGTCAACTTCCTCTCGGCTCGACTGCTGTGGGACCGTGTGCCCTAATGGGAGCTGGTGCACTGCACGTAAAATCCGTCGTGGCTTCAATGTCCTCCAAATTGTTAAACGATACCTCTGGGGGTGCCGATTTCAGGGGGTGGGTCCCTCCACTGGAATTGGTTCAAAATTAGGGGACCCCAAGCTGAGTCGGAGTTCCTAACACTGGGGCTCATTAAAATGGAAGCAGCCCTTCCGCCCATCGCACGGGCGCCGGGAGGGGGGTGCACTTGCACCCCCCTGGAAATTTGAAAAAAGTATAATTAACCTGAAAATATAAGTAATTTGTTTTACCCTTAAGAGAGTAAAAAAAAAAAAAGAGCCTGAATGTGTGTGTGATGTTTTGAATTCTACGTGTAACTGTCGCATTAAATTAGCTGCTTAGACCTGTGTTAATGGCTTAATATTTTCTGCCATTGTGCATAAATTTTAAACTTTTGAGAACTCGTCTGTATTTTTATTTTGGGATAATGTTGGCGCACGCACATGAGCCCTCATAATGTACTGACCAACGTCGTAGTAGTGTTGAATGCCCCACTGCATGTGTCCGCAATTAGGAAAAAAATATTTTGAAAAAGTCTCGATAGTATTCGAGGTAGACTGGACCGGACTTGTCTCGAACTATCGAAATCATTAAATTAATAAACAGATAAATGGAAATAAAGCAATTTTTGTGATTTGAGTGCATATTTAAATGAAAAATGTTGTTACATATTATCACATTACTTATTAGAGCAGGTTAATAATTTCGGAAAATAATAGTCAGTTCTTTTGAATTGACACGATGACTCGTTTCCACACAGCAGTATCGCGCCATGGCCAAAGCAGCATGTCAACGTTGCACAGAATTGTCTATGAGGACATCTACAGAAAAAATACACCCACTTTCTTTGGGAGAGGGATTTCTGATAGGACTTCAGGGTGCACCAAGTATTTGAATTTTTCTCCTGCAATTAAAAAAAATCACCTGTTTTATATGCGTTGGTCATTATTTGGGAGCTAAACTGATTTTTTCAATAACTAAGATGTATGGAAAACAAGAACAATCGAAACTCGAACTATCGAGACTCTACTGTGAATATGATTAAATGCAATTATTTTAGGACTTAACACCTAAAATTTAACATTTCTTTTTGACATTATAGAGTTAATTTTTCAGAGATTTAAACTAAAAAACTATTAGATGAAAATTTGTATTTTGAGTTTTTTGACATGGCCGATTGGTGATTTTTCAACTAGGGAATGCAATCCCGCTTTTGCGGGATTAGAATATCATGGCTATAATTTTCATATTTATGTAAGGTATTGTTTTAATTATGAATTGAGATAAAGTATTAAACCTGATAGTGCTTCTAAACTTACTTTTTCCAACTTTTCTCTATTAAAATTAATTTTTATTTGAATGAAATGTCAATCCCGCACGAGATTGCGGGATCCCGCTGGATTGAAATTTCATTCAAATAAAAATTAATTTTAAGAGAAAAGTGGGAAAAAGTAAGTTTATAAGCACTATCAGGTTTAATACTTTATCTAATTCATAATTAAAACAATACCTTACATCAGGGGCGTAGCCAGGAATTTTTCATGGGGGGGGGGGGGGTTACGACTACTACAACTCATATATATGTATACGTGGGTGTGACAATGTAGTGAAGAATATACATTTTGTATGGCAAAAAATTCTTCATGGGAGGGGTTATGACCCCCCTAACCCCCCACTTGGCTACGCCCCTGCCTTACATAAATATGAAAATTATAGCCATGATATTGTAATCCCGAAAAGCGGGATTGCATTCCCTATTTTCAACTATTAAGTGAAGGCATCACTGCGTCACTTTCGAAACTTGTTGTCTGTTTCAATATGTGGATGTCCTTGACAAGTGCATTTAAAGCAAACCTGCACATGGGGTATCTGTCATGGAAGGGGGGGTTGCGTTGTTAAGAGGACTTTTTAAGGGGTTCTAACGCGTATTCACGTAACATGTAGATAAAACAGGCCAAAACTCAAAAGCATTAGATTGACAGCCGCGCGGCAGGCCAAAATTATTGACGTTCACATTTCAGTCATCTACCATTTTCAGTACTGGACATGCGGGAACCCCTAAGCCAAAAATTGCTATATACATCAATGCTAGAGAAAATACATTTCGCTTCAGTTTTTCAGAGAAAATTCGTATGTTTAAATATAAAAAAATGTTATCAAAATTGCATATAATTTAAATAATTAAGTATTAGTATACTTAAATTGAGGTATTATTAATTAGGCCAAATTAATAGTTTAAGATTTTTCAGCTGCGACAATATAACTATGACGATGTTTATTTCACATTGATGCTACATTTTCAAGTCAAGATTTCTTCCTTCAAACGCCAAATAGTCTAATTTTTTATATATATGTATACAGGGTGTCCCTGAAGGTAGTTAAAATACATACAAAGAAGCATTTTCCTGCATTGCAACGTTTGGTCGGAAATGAAAAATGTAGATAGTTTCAGCACGATAGGGCTCCAGCCTAGTTAGCAAATAATGTGCGTAATTACCATCTTTGACCCCCGATCGATTGGACAAGTTGAAATAGTTGCTCGGCCAGCACGTTCATTAGATTAATCAAGTATCGAATTTTGCTTTTGGGGAGACCTCAAGATACTCGTTAGAAGACTCCCGTTGACACATATGAGGGCCTCATTGCAAAACTTTAGTAACCGCTGCAACCGTTCGTGGAACACCTGGCATCTTCGAAAGGTTACGCCAGTCGCTTGATAGACGATACCAGCACATTTGAGCATTTACAGTAGAGCTTTTGCATTTGTTATATTTCCATCTACACTTTTTATTTTTAACACCACGATGCTAATCTGCTACACAAAAAATGCTTTATATGCATTTATTTTTAAAGTTTCGCCTATGAATTCAGGAACACCCTGTATATGTATATATGTATATATATATATATATATATATATATATGTACAGTGAAACTCCGATCTATCGTTCCCGCATTGATCGCTTTCAGGGGCGTAGCCAGAAATTTTTCATGGGGGGAGGGGGGGTTATGACTACTGTAACTCATATATATGTATACGTGTGTGTGATAATGTAGAGAAGAACATACATTTTGTATTTCAAAAAATTCCTCATGGGGGGGGGGTTATGACCCCCCTAACCCCCCCCCCTTGGCTACGCCTCTGATCGCTTTATTTCTATGGTCCCTGCACAAATTGTATTTGAATAACGTTAAAGAAACCCGCATCTATCGTTCGCCAAAAAGTGACTTTCCCGTGTTCATCGTTGTAAAATTTTTCTCCTGACCAAAATGAAAATGAACGTTAAGGGGATTCATGTGTCATATAAACTGTAATTGTTTCCTGGTATTATTTCTTGGTTTATTGATGATCAGATGAGCAGTGGTTGCACGCTGAAGATGTGTATAGCGTGAAATTTAATGATTATATTTCCATTAATCAAGATGGTGAGGCATGCGGTATCCTAAGCATGGAAGAAACGTGTGATGATGCAAAAAATGAAAATAATTGTGAAGCAACGGATAATGTTCATTCCCATGAGGCTAAGCCTACACTAGTACGAAGTTTGTCTGAAGCAATAACGCTATTTGAAACTGCATGAACTTTTTATACAAACATAATATCACATAAGAGGACCAGAAAAATATTGTAAATCTTGAAAATTTACTATTTAATTTCTGAAATTTCAAAATAATGAAAAACCCCATATAAAATTACGGATTTTTTAAAGTAAGTATCACTTACTACGATTTATTTGTTTCACAAGTTTGTAACAAATTAGTATTGGTTGGTATACAGTCATTGTGTATATGCATAGATTGCTTTCTTCGTATTTTGACTAAAACCCGCATTTGTCGTTTTCCCGCATTCATCGTATTTTCCTAAGTACCCCATGAAAAACGATGAATCGAGGTTCTACTGTATATATATATGAGACGTCAGATATTTCAAGTAAGCTTCAGAGTTAAGGCAGGTAATATGGTTTATTGAACATTACAATTAAGTTACAATTTAGAATGAGAAGAGGGGAGGGGAGACGGGTGCAAGAATCAGCGTGGACTCATTAAGCCGTTCCAGTGGCAGAAGTCCCCCGATTTTCGATGTGCGGGAGTATTTACGCTTACCACACCACGTGGTCTGCGAAGACACAACTCCTCCTCTCTCTTATCTCTGATCGAACCACACACATTTCCCAACATGACCCACATCCGGGGACACAAGGGCGTGGGGACACGTGTACATCTAAAGAACTCAGAATCGACGGCCTGATGTCTGGCAAATAACAAAATAAATAAAACATAGCTCCAGAGCGCGCGTGGCAAGTATGACAGGAAAGTAAAACTTACAGTGAAAGTACCCGCTTGACCAATACCCAAACTAGTAAAACCCAAATTACCTTTTTATACATTACAATATCCCCCCGGCAAAAGAAGTCTGACGAGCAATATCATTGAGGTGGCCAGTCTCTCACTTGCGAGTCAGACGTCCTTGCATCCTAATCTTAAAACTGCGAACTAATCTAATTTTCAAGTTTAGACACCTTAAATTTTTCTGGCTAGAATTCTGGAGTTATGTTGTACAATACTTGAGAGGCAGGATGCAGTTTCTAAAATTTGACAAAACATAATGATGCAATAATAAGAAAATCTTACAATAAAAATAAAACAATGAGTGCGCATAAATTTTTTCAAATTATCACAAGTAATATTTACAACCTAGGTGGGATACAATAATACTGTACAACAATATAGTAATATAATTAAACAAAATGGAATAAACATGGCTGACATTCATTTTCTTTGGCAAATACTTATGGCTTTGGCTTGCATGACATAAAGTGAATGGAATGAAAATAACTTGGCAAAATGGTTGGCAAAATGCAGTTGGCAAAATGGAGTAAATTTATTTAGTGTAAAGGCAATGTAAAAAAAAATGTAAAAGTGTGTGTAGTGTGTAGAAAATTTCGAAGACCATAGCTGTGAAACAGCAGTACCATCACACAGGTATGGGGTATAGTAAATACCACTTGTAGGCATTTTAAGTTTGCCCAAACTTTAAACTCTCCATAGTATGACAACAGAAATGGGTTCACATGATCCCGAAAAAGGAAGACAATTGTCAACTACGAAAGAGAAAACTTGGCCATTGCCTCATAGCTTCCAAAAAAAAAAGGGAAGAAATGACTCAATAGACAGTTGGGAAAAACTGGGGGATTATTGAGAGGAAATCTAAGTCTAGCTTCATTTATTGTTTGCATAATATCTATAAAATATACAGAGAAAAAAGGATAGACGATAGACTTTATGTCGAGTATTCAGGGTTCCAAACTCAACACTTAGAAATTTTGAATACATTTTTTTTCTTATTTTTCTATTTATTTTTTATTTTTTTTTTATTTTTTTTTTTAAGGATCAATTATTTTTAATTAAATTTAATCACCTTCGTGGGCTAGCTTTAATTTGTCAGGAGGGTAATAAGGTCTTAATTTAGAAGAGTGAACTATTTCCGTAGGTTTCTTAGTATGGTAATTAGGTTTATCAATTTCGAATGTAACTGAAGAACATTTGTTTACAATTGAATAAGGACCTGAAAAAGTAGGAGATAATTTACGTGTATTTGGGTAGTTAAATTCTTCATAAATTACAAGATCTCCTGGTTCGAAATTAGCTTCTATGAATTTATTGTCATATCTAATTTTATTTTTATTATGAAATTCTATTGTCCTTTCTTTTGCTAATTTTCGAGCTTCATCAACAGAAGGATAGGTATTTTCCGAAATAGGTGAGTCATATGGCAATTTTCCAAACATTAAATACATGGGTGTAAACTTCGTTACTGAATGAGGTGTGTTATTATATTCACTAATAACCTGCTCTAGTAACTTAGTCCAAGGAATTTTAGAAGGTGAAGAGTTAACTTTACATTTTAACCTAGTAACTATGGATTGATTTACCCTCTCTACTTTTCCATTTGTCTGTGGATGATGAGCGGAAGTTAATAGTTGTTTAGTATTGTAGTTCTTAAGGAATTTTTTAAAACGCGAAGCAGTAAAAGCTGCATTTCTATCACTAAGTATCTTTTGAGGAACTTGAATATTGAATATTTGTTTTAGACAGTTTACATAGGTTTCAGTAGTGACACTTTTCGAAGGAAAGGCCCAAAATATCTTGTCGCATGGTCAATTATTAGATGTAGATATTTTTTTGTTGAATTGTAATAGTTGAAACCTCCTACAGTATCAATAGAAAGACATTCAAAGGGTTTATCAGTAGCAGGTACAGCCTGTAACAAACCAAATTTCTTCTGTTTAGGTTTTTTGTTAAATTGGCATGTCGAACAATGTTTAACATAATTGGAAATATCTTGAGTCATATGAGGCCAAAAATAGGAAGGTGAAATTATACTTAACATTTTTTGAACACCAGGATGGCCAAAATTTTCATGTGCATTTTTCATTAAAGTTTTTCTTAAGCTCATAGGCACCACTATTTTTTTTAATCCTTTCTTATTTATGGTAATTAAATCATTAATGATTTTATATTTAGGACCATGCATATTTTCTGCTAATTGTTGATTTTTAATTTCTTCAGCATCTAACAATAAAACCGAAGGTTGAATTAGTTGGAGATGTTGAGAAGGAGGAATCCTTGATAACATATCAGCTTCGACATTTGTTGAGCCCTTTAGGTACCTTATTTCATAGTCAAATATACTTAATTTAAGGGACCAGCGGAATAATCTTCCTCTTAAATTTTTGACATTTTTTAACCAAACCAATGCCGCGTGGTCAGTATGAATGACGAATTTTTGACCGTGAAGGTAATGATAAAATTTATCAAGGGCATCAACGATAGCCAAACATTCTAATTCAGTTATGGTGTAATTCTTTTCATATGATCGAAGCGATCTCGAATGATATGCAATCGGGTGCAAGATACCTGAGGCATCCGGCTGCTTCAACACAGCTCCAACTGAACAATTTGATGCATCAATAAATACATGGATAGGTAATTTAACGTCGTATAATTGTAACACAGGTTTAGATATCAAAATATTTTTTAAGGTTTCAAAACTTTTCTCACACTTTGTTGACCAATCCCATTTAGCATTTTTCTTTAACAAATCATTTAAAGGACGTCTTAATTTTGCATACCGATCAATAAATCTGTTATAAACATTTACAGAACCAAGAAACCTCTGTAGTTCCTTTATGTTAGTAGGTGGCTTCAAATTTTTGATAATTTCAATATTAGCATTATCTGGAGTAATTTGACCTTGTTTAACCTCATACCCCAAAAATTTTATAGTGTCCTTAGCAAAGTTACATTTAGATAATTTCAATTTAATATTTTCCTGCAAACAAATTTGGAAAATAGTTTCTAAATGCTGCATATGTTCTTCCATAGATGAAGAAAAAACCATTATGTCATCAAAATAATTATAGGCAAATTTAATTTTATATTTATTTAATATTCTTCTCATGACTCTGTTAAATATAGCAGGCCCTGTCTTAATGCCAAATGGCAAGACCTGGAACGTATAGAGACCTGTATTAGTTACAAAGGCTAGTTTTTCAGTATCTTGAGGGTGGATGGGCACATGCCAAAATCCAGACGCCAAATCAAGAGTTGAGAATATTTTCGCCCCACTTAGTTTATCTAATAAGCTGTCAATACGTGGCAAAGGCTCGGCATCATTTTTTACTATATTATTTAATTTACGATAATCCACACACAGTCTAGTTTTGGTACCCTCGTCGCGTTTATACGCTAAAGTGACGGGTGCAGCATAGGGGCTATTGCTTTCCTTAATTAAACCAGCTTTTAATAATTGTTCAATCTGAGAATTAATTTCGTCTTCCTCTTTAGGAGAGGTTCGATAAGGCCTGAGGCAAACAGGTAGGTCAGAAGTTAAATTTATACGTTGAGGTTCTACATTAATACGACCAATATCATATTTATTTTTTGCAAAGATTTTCTCATATTTATTTAATAATTCCTCTAATTTTGGATTGATAGCTTTATAAACAGTCTGAGGGGGAACGCTTTCCTCAGAGGCTTTGCTATCGGTTGAAGAACTGGGTTGATTTAAATGTAGAGACATAGGTAAGGCATCATAATTGTATAAAGGTAATCTAACATTATTTTGAAAAACACATAAATTCACACAATCAATATATAAACAAAACTTTTTACACTCTGGTAAACCCAATATGGCATATGGCAGGCTTGAATATACTATAAAAAATTTTACACACTGAGTAATGTTTCCAATTTCTAAATTAACATAACACACTGTATCAAGTATCAGCAGTCCATCTGCCTGAGTAACATTTAAAGGCGAGACTCTCTGTACTTCTAAATTATATCGTCCAACAAAACTTTGCGGCAAGACAGAGAGTGTAGAGCCAGTGTCTATGACACAGGGAACACTTAAAAATTCAAAATTGTCAATTTTGGGTTGAGTTAATTTTTTCCTTAGGTACCCGGGTACAGTAAATAGTCATAAGTTCTCTTCTCGCGAGGTCTCAGTACCATTATTTTGTGAATTTAAAATAGTGGTGTTCGAAGTCATATTCGGGTGAGTCATAATTGGTGTCGCGTATGGGTTTGTCGCAATTTGGTTGTTACTTTTAAAGGGACAATTATGCGCCCAATGGAAAGCATTACTTATCCCTAGCCCCTCACATTTTCTACATGGAGTTCTAGGTAGGGTGCTTTCTTGGTAATTGACATTATTTTGGTGGTGTAAACTTTGAGATAGGGGTCGAAAACGGGGCCAATTATTTATTTGGGTTCGCCCTTGGGTTGAATTATGAATTGGTTGACGCCAATTTGGTCGGTTAAACAGGAGCATGGTAGGGTCTAAAATTCCGAAGCTTGGGTGTAAAGTAACTAGAATTTTGTGCATTATTGGGCGAGGAGGTAAAACTTGCCTGTTGGGGCGGTTCGTGAATTTTAATTAATTTTGACGCTACCTTAAGCCACTCGGTGGCACTACTGGGTGGTTGCAGGGTTAAAAGTGCTCTCACATTACTAGGAAGACCATTGGTCAATCCTTCTAATATTATATTATTAGGTAGCCCCAATTTTCTACCTATTTCTAATTTTTCATGAAAATAAGTTATAAGATTCGAAATTTTTTCTAGTTTTAAATTTGTAAAATCCATGAAAGTAAACACGGTACATGAAATATATTTTTCTCTCAGTATTTCAATCAATTCTTGCCAATTATTACAATTTGCAATATTATTTATGTATGTTGTTAAGGCAGACCCCTTAAGAAATTTTCCTATATTTTGAAATTTCCAGTCTTCATCTTTATTTTGTTGTAAGCAACACTGTTCGTAATATGCTATCCAACTTTCAAAACTCATATTATCTTCAAAATTAAAGGGGGCAATAAACTCATCACTTTTTTGCAGGGACATAGTGGCAATAGTTTGTGTATTTTCTTTACCATCTAACGACATGCTGAAATTTTTTTCTAAATTTTTACCTGAACGGAGAAGCATTTAATAATTGCATTCAGAATTTTTATTTAGCAACATTAATAATAATACTGCAATAAATTTACAAAATCTTATCTTAATGAAAATACTATATTAATGGGAAAAATGCAGATATATCAAATATTTTTTTTTTCATCAACACTAAAATAGCCCTTTAAAATAACACACACACAATTAATAACCATTTAAATATAATGTTCTAATGTTCACTTCAACTCTAAAATAAAAATCGCTTACTTTTACGAAAGAAATTGATATCCACAAATTAAAATCGTCATCCCTCAACGATAAACAAAACACACACAAAAAAAATATCTTCTCTCCCAAGTTAAATGCAGGCAGGAGGAGTGTTGGTCAACAAGTTGTACGCACAAAAACAAAAATATTCGGCAGGGATAAAAGGGGGAAATGATTCACCATTTGCACACACTTCTCATGGGGAGGCTGTTTTGGGTGCAATGAAGGCAGTAAATTTTGACGCACCGCCGCGCTGTAATGATGACAGGAGTTTCTCTTGATTTGTGGCGAACGTGCGAAAAAGGAAAAAAAAAGATGAATTAGGAGGCGCAGATTTCGGTATGATGAGCGCTGCAGAAATATGGTATAGGCTGTTCATCAATGCAGACGTTCTTCCATTTCGGCATTAACGGCGTAGAACGTACAGGACGTTCTGTGAAGTACTTCAGAAGGTAACCTGAGTCATCAGTCGGTGTTGAAATCTCCCAGAGCAGGGCTCGACGAAGTTGGCCGGTGGAGAGCGGACTCAAGGAGTAGGCCATCGGCTGGTGTCGGTGAAGAGGCGCGCTGCATCTCCTGCGAACGATGGGCGATGAACCCGTCTCCCGGACTTTTGAGCGTTAAATTTTTTTTTTACAATTTAAAATTTTTAATTTGCACACAGGCAATCATCCTGCCGGCTATTTGAGACGTCAGATATTTCAAGTAAGCTTCAGAGTTAAGGCAGGTAATATGGTTTATTGAACATTACAATTAAGTTACAATTTAGAATGAGAAGAGGGGAGGGGAGACGGGTACAAGAATCAGCGTGGACTCATTAAGCCGTTCCAGTGGCAGAAGTCCCCCGATTTTCGATGTGCGGGAGTATTTACGCTTACCACACCACGTGGTCTGCGAAGACACAACTCCTCCTCTCTCTTATCTCTGATCGAACCACATACATTTCCCAACATGACCCACATCCGGGGACACAAGGGCGTGGGGACACGTGTACATCTAAAGAACTCAGAATCGACGGCCTGATGTCTGGCAAATAACAAAATAAATAAAACATAGCTCCAGAGCGCGCGTGGCAAGTATGACAGGAAAGTAAAACTTACAGTGAAAGTACCCGCTTGACCAATACCCAAACTAGTAAAACCCAAATTACCTTTTTATACATTACATATATATATATATATATATATATATATATATATATCCTGGGTGCACCCCCCTGGAAATGATCCTGCGGGCGCCCTTGGCCCATCGCCTGCCTATTTGAGGGATCTGGCACCGCCCTGCGGGTTGCCAGAGAGCATTAGCAACAACAACAACAATTGTAAAATGTTTAAAAAAAACTTTGCAACCAACATTCTGGCTTTCTTCAATCAAGTATGTTAACAGTAATTTTTTGTAAAAATATTTTAATGGCAGCTGTCGTCAAAAAAAGGGTCTCTAGATCTGTGGCACGCGATGAACGTTTCGATCGTCCGCCCTCTTGCTAGTAGTTAAGTCGAGAGATGGCAACGGCCGCCCTTTTTTCAGCATTGGGAAAGGGTTGCGCCTTAAAGGGTAAAAAAGTACATGCTCCAGCTTAAAAATTAAAGACTTATCTAAAAAGCTGTAAGTATCAGGCTCCAGATTAAAAATAATACGCGTGTATAAATATATCGATTGCTTCGACTACGATTTAAGAAAATGAATACGACTTTGGCATATAAAATTACATGGCTTCCGACCAGGGCCATACCTAGAAAATAATTTCGGAGTCGGGGAGCATCGTATATCGGGATAAAATTTTCAGGATATATCCCCCCCCACCCAATTTCTGTCTAATTTAGCAAGATTATTTTTTTTTATTACTGCACAAACATTTCGTTCATTTATACATCACTGCATTTCATATCCCTCACCATGGGCGCCGGCAGAATATTTCCCAGGGGGGTCAAAGACTACTCAAGGGGGGGGGGGGGCAAAGACTACTTCAACGTATAGTTACCATGTTGGAAAGAGCAAAAAAGCAAAGGATAACACTGCATACAAAAATCCAGGGGGAGGGGGCATTGCCCTCCCTTGCCCTATGCTGCCGGCGGCCATGCCCCTCACCATCCCCACACAGAAAAGATTTTCTGGCTACGTCCCTGTATAAATACACCATGTACGTATAATGTAATAAGCTCGGGGGAGCGGCGTCCGAACTCATAGGACCCCCCCCCCAGTGGCGGATTAATGCATTTTTGTCGGGGGGGGCGGTAAGTTAGAGGATTGACATATACATCCATTTTTTGGAAGGAAAATAGGATCTTTTACATTAATTTATTTTTTTCTCGGGGGGGGGGTGGTCGCCCCCTCCGCCCCCCTTTAATCCGCTCTTGCCCCCCGTCTAAGTACGGCCTTGCTTCTGACTCCAAGTCTACAACTTTGACCCTAGCTCAGAACTTAATTAAAGCAAAAGAACAGGGAACAGATTTAATGAAAGAACACCTTTCACCGAAGAACAGTTCTTTTAACCTGTTCAGCAAGAGAACGCCTTTTACTCAGTTCCCTGAAAGAACGCCTCAGCTCTCCGTTCCGAAAAAGAACACCAGCTCAGGAAAAGAACGTTAAACTAGGTGTTTCCGCTCTCTGCTCGGAGAACTCCTCGAGTCGTGATCAAAGAACGTGTTCTTTTCCAGCCAATAGGAGAGGCTGCTCCGGAACAGGTCCTTTTTCAGCCAATAAGAGATGGCTAAGAGCGTATGAAGCGAAGGCGCGTTTTATATGGAGATAGTGTAATGCTTATATTATTGTTTGACGTTGATAAAATATTTTTTTTTCGATTTGTTTGTGTTTCAGACTATCATTTTCTTTATTATTAAATTTTTTACTTTGATTCAAATTGAGTAGTTTGTCTCGAATAATAAAAATTGACGAACTGTAATCCTGTGAGTGCATTTCGTATTGAACATATAAGAAAGCTTCTTATTCTTTGCCCGGGCCCACTACCTTTAAAATTATGGTAGGTTGGGTTAAAAGTTCTATCCCCCCCTCCCAGATAATCATCTTCGTTATCATTATTTCTCAAAATAACTAAGATTCCACAATTAGAATTTGATAAAGCTAAAATTGTGAACTTCTGTCCCCACCATCAGATACGTAGCCAATGTGGGGGAGGAGGGGGTCTGCCCCCCAAGAATTTAAATTTTTCTTAGCAAAAAAGTATTAATCGTGCCTTTCAATGAGAAATTTCACCTTTAAGGCATTTTCCAAAATTTCTCTTTTCAACACGTTTGCCTGACATAAAATTTTGAAGCGTCGGACCTTAATGAACTGAGAACATGTTTTTGCCGTGATCACTGAACAGGGTGCTCCCGTTCTTTCTTGAGAACAGGTTCAAAAGAACAGGGTGTTCATTCTTTCCCCATCTCTACTGCGAGCTACGCGAGACACAGACAAACAAACAAACTAACTAACTAACTGACAGTTTACACATTGCTTTATTTATATAGATATCTTCTGTACAGGGTTGTCCAAATTAAACTTCCCCAACTCAGAGGCCTGTGCAGAATGTTGTATGGGTCATAATGTAATGAAATTTTGAAAACAGACACTTCAGATCACGCGCTCGTGATTTATTAAAAAAAATTTTTAGTACAAGAAGTTGCCGATAGGTGGCGCTTCAGATCAACAAGACGTTCTACAGATGTTCTATATGTGTACCGTGGTTGAATAGGGCATATCAACAGCACGAAAAACAGTTGGCACACTGACAACACCATGTGGCGATTGTCTAGTGGCGTCCACGACCGCCAAAGCAACGTCTTGTACGCGTGCAGAATCCATAGCATGTCGTCCTCTACCTGGTGAAATTCCCAGGTGTCCGGTTCTTTCGAACTTCTTCATCATGTCTCGTAAAGCGCGTGGTATCATTGGTCCTCGGCGTAAGTTCTTCAGCCGATGGAATGCTCTGATCGCAGCACAGGAGTTCTCGTCATTCTGGTAGAAAAGTTTCACTAACAGAGCTTTGTCTTTCAAAGTCGTCATTGTGCATCAGCGAGCTGGAAACAACTACCTGTGCAGCGCCTGTATTCCACTTTTGTAGGGCTCGTCTTTTGGATACGTGGCGCAGAAGCTTTATTTCTGCAAATCAGGTTGGTGCAATATGCAAATTACTAGTGCTACAGCGCCACCTATCGGCAACTTCTTGTACTAATATTATTTTTTTCATAAATCATGAGCGCGTGATCTTAAGTATCTGTTTCCAAAATTTCATCACATTATGGCCCATACAACATCCTGCACATATCTCTGAGTTGGGGAAGTTTAATTTGGACAACCCTGTATATTCAAATTTAACAAACTTTAACTCGAAAATTTCAAGATTGTTGCAATTATATGAAATGTATTCACGTTTATATGAAAAATAGGACTTTTCAGAGAACATGCTACATTTTATGTATAGTATTTTTTATTTGTACAGTAGCCGTCGCTTAATAAAATCATATTCGTTCCGAGCTAAATTGATTTTAATAAGCGGTTGATTTTTATAAGTCACAAACTTTATATTCGAGCCCAAAGAGGGCGTGTCACCTGTTGCCATCTGACAAACTTGTAGAGAAATTATAAAATAAGACGATTAATCAAATTAATAAAGAAAAAATAATCAATGTCACATTGGTTATTAGTTAATCATTTGCTCACAATTTATGCTATAACTTATAAATACTTAATAAGTGTACAATAAATTTACTTGTACGTTGCGTACGTTACGTTGTAAATAGGCGTTGCGTAAAATTATCAACTTTGCATTGCTTAGACCTTAGTTCTTTTATTCTTTTATGGAGAGAAAATGAAGTAACTGTACACGTAGCCCTGCGGGGGGGGGTGGCTCGATAAATCTGGCATGCCATTCTACTGCTCTTGAACTCCGAGCCACGCTCCTCAAGGCTACACTTAGGATTATTTCATTTTCTCTCCTAGCAGAAGCAGGAGAAACCGGTTACAGTCGTGGCTTCTCTTTTTTACCCTCATGCCGCCCCATATTATTCTCTCCTCCATGGTTTTGACAGAGGAATTAAGCATCCAATGTTTCTGGCATGGCAAGAGAGTAATATTAGAAGCACATCTTTGAAATTCTTACACTTAGTAAGTACCTTCCGTAAGAACAAGAAAGTCTCAAAAATTATGGGAAGAAAAAAAAATCATCCGTCGCGGTCACTAGCCAATCTCCTACAATTGACAATAGTGCATATGTTCTTAGCCAGCTTATTTTTTCCCTTAGGCAAAAAAAAAAAAGTTTCTTTTCAGTCAACTAACCTATAGAGATGCGTAAGACTAACTAGCAGAAGAAAATAGAGTCCAGAATAGAGCTGAAGCAAACCGCATGTATTCGGTACTAAGATACGGATAATCACTCAGACTCTAAGTAACGAATTGCTACTTTGCGGTTGATATCGTTACTCGTTACTCGATCCGAAGCTGTTTCAAATCGAGCAGCTTCGAACTTCGAATACAGACTGCCAGGCGAGGCGAACTAAGGGGGAAACGGGTTCCAGTAATCGGGTACTAATATCTTCTGTTATTTGTTACTGGATATCGGATCGCGGTTTCAAGGGGGAAAATGACTTTTGAGTGTGCATTTCGGATCGACCAGGTTCGAACTTCGAATACAAGACTGCCGGAGGGAGAAAATGAATTTCGGTATTTATAGTATGTTCCGTTCCGTTACTAGATACCGGAAGTATTATGGATTCTCGCTGTTTGAAGGGAAAAATCAGTTTCGGTATTTGAGTAGTAGTATGTTCTGGTTGCAATTAGTTTGTGCCGAGCCGAATGGCATCGTTTTGATGAGGTTTGGAAGAATCCGTATGTTTCGTTACAGTTATGGAGATGGATATACTATCTGCTGCTCTATTGATATGGGTCGTACAATGGGGGGATAGGATCCGGTGTATAGTATGTTCTTATGCGCAGTTGAACTTTTTTTTGCGGGGGGGGGGGGGTTCTTATAATTGTAGAGGAGCAATACATATAAGAGAAGCATGTTAGTAAGGGGTGCTAATTTCGGGCTTTCTAACAGTTTAGTACTAAATAGTGGTGCAATCAGAATTCTTTCTTTCAGGGTAGTTCCGAAGCAGGATTGCGAACTTAACTTTTTCTTTTAGCTAGAATCGAAATATGAGTAATAAATAACAAATTATTTAAATACACCTTTTAAAAAAATACATTTTCATAAAGTAAATGAATTCACACATTTTTATTATTTGAAATATTATTTGGAACTAAAAAAAATATTTAGCATGGAAACCTAAACACATTTTTTAAGTAATTGTTTAAAAAATATATAAAAAATTGGGAGCTACCCGGGATTTCTATGCCCACTCCTGCGTAAGCCACTGGTATTAAAATAATTCAATAAAGTTCAGTATGTTTCTAAAATGTCGGTGTTTAGGGGGCCATCTGCCCTATTTTATGGTACATTTTATTCCATGAACTCATGGAATACGCATAGTCCGGTGCAACCATTCTTTCTGTATGAAAGGAGTGATAATTTTTGTTTAAAGAATGCTCTCATATATGCACCCACAGAAGGGGCTAACCCCTTTCATCCCAAAAGTGCAGAAATAGAACTGGAAATATCTTAAAAATAGATCATTCTCACTGAATTAAACAAATTTAAAATATGGTAATTTTTAATTTACTTCGAAAAATCGTCCAGTAAAAGAAGTTTTTGATATGAAATAAGAACTCACAAATAATAAAGATATTATGCTTGTAGAGACGCAAAGTAGTTGATATCATACTGAGATCCCCTGCCCTGTGAATTTAATATATGTGGCCCAATCCCTGGATCTCAGTATTCGAGAACCCGCTCCCAGAAAAAACACGAGTCACAAGCTTTCCTTTACACTTTTTATGATAAGAATGAACAGGTTAAACCAGCGTTCAGAATTTTAAAAAGGGGGAGTTGAGAAAAAAAAAGAATGGCATATGTCTTTGGAAGATTTCTATGTGCACTCCGTAATTCAGATAATTTAGCATTGTATAAAACCATAAATGTGTATAAAAACAATCTGTAAATCAGAGAAAATAAGCTCTAAATACAACTTTGTACAACTTCGCTAAAAAAATTCTTTTTGGTTAGGTTTTGTTATGGGTTTATGTATGGGCGGCATATACCCATAACAACACTTCCCGGATGTGTTGTTATGGGGCACATATAACACCCTATAACCGATTCTATTAGTAGTAACGAATGTAACGTTAGTAACGAATAGCGAACATCTAAGTAACAAATACATAGGGATACTCATTTTGTCGTTACTTTTACAGCACTAGTCCAGAAGGCCTTTTTTTTTCCTTTTAGTGGTAGAGTCGCTATTGTTGCGGAACTACACTGCTTGTTTCCGGGGTTCGTCGTTCTAAAGTCCAGTTGGTGTAGAAAGTTCCAGTAAAAAGTCCACTGGTCAGGATGGAACAAAATTTTATTGCTTCTAGAACTTCGTAGAGTAATCAGCTGTACAAAATCCACAAGCACAATTAAGCAGTAATGTGCTTTTAATAGTCCGCTTAGATCAGAAGCTCTCACAAATGCTGTATTTCTCATACAAAATAAGTCACTTTCACAGGCAAAAATTCAGTGGAAATATTCAAGGGATATTGTACACAATCCCTTAAGACACAGCAATGAAGAATTTACACACAGCACTTTAAAAACAGCTTCATAAAGCAAGCTAAAACACAGCTTCTATAGCACTTTCAATGAGAGCTCTTCAGGCACTGAGCGTTCAACTCGCACTGAACTGGGTCTTCTGAAACGCTCCTATATATAGCCGACGCGGAAAGTACAAGAAGCTTCCAGAAAAGTCTATTTCTCTAGTATTCCACATAAAGCGGGAATTTTGATTACGTCCTAGAAGAGAAATGTTAGGTTATTATTGAGTTTAATGCAGCGTACGCAGCTTTACAGGCCCCATAGGGAAAATCGCGCCAAGCTTGGCGACTTTTGGCGAAATATCGCCGAGTTTGGCGCCAAAAATAAGTTCCCCAAACAGAAGAGATCTAAGCCCTAGGACCAATATTTCTCGAGATTTCTAGAAAACAATGGGAAACCTCCATAGAAAACAATGGGAAACCAAACCTCCGTATCTCCGGTTCTAGTGGACCGATTTTGATGCAACAAAAAGCAAAATTTATCTATTTGAAGCGTATAATACTAATTTTAAACTATTTTAAGCCCCAGAGCAGCGGGTTGCCTCGAAAATTCGTAACATTGCCCCCTTCCCAAGGACTGCTCGTCCCAGGCAGTACAATCCCCAGTTTGGAGGTCACACAAACATCTTCAGTGTATAACCATTAACAGGATTTTAACAACATAATTCAAGCAAGTAATCAATAGCACAATAAGCAAATACACATTAATAAATAAATAATGAACATAATCAATAATTACTCACTAATAACTAAGAAACATAATAAACAAATACACATTAATGAAAACCAATATATTACAAATATGTACACTAAACATGGCGTAAGTGCTGAGTAAAAGAGATTTGAAGAAAGAGGAAGAGAAGAGAAGGACAGGAAAGAAATGAGAGATAAAATAAAGGAGGAATTACGCCATAGTGACCATGGTACAATATTCAAATAATTAATTACAACCTCGGTAAATGGCTAGCCTATCGTAATGAATAACTCTTGGCGAGTTAGGTGACTTACGATTACGAATCCGTACAATGACGTCATTCAGTCTATTTAGGACTGTGTAAGGGCCGTCCCACGACGATTGCAGCTTGGGAGACAGACCTTTCCGTCGAGTAGGATTCCATAGCCAAACTTTGTCACCTACATTGAAGTCGTGTCCTGTAGCCTTCGTGTCGTAGCGAGTCTCCATCCTCTCCGTGTTCAGGTTGATCCGCTCCCGAGCAAAATGTTGCACGTCTTCAAACCGTGCCCGAAGATTTTCCATGTACTCCTCAGGCGATGAAAGCGTATCTGGAGGGCGACCAAATCTAGATCGGCGGGAAGACGAAGATCTCTTCCGAACAGCATCTGGGAAGGTGTGAATCCGGTAGTCTCATGGACAGCACTCCTATAGGCTAGCAGGAAAAGGGGGAGTTTCTTGTCCCAGTCCTCTTGATTCCTAGACACCAGGAGCGAGAGGTTTCAAAATTGTGCGATTGAACCTCTCTCCACCATGCCGTCGGATTGTGGGGTAAAGGCGTAGTCTGGGTTTTGTCTATTCTGAGAAGTTGACATAGTTCTTTAAAGACTGCAGAGGTAAAGTTCGTTCCTTGGTCGGAATGAAGTTGGAGAGGGGTTCCATATCCATTGGATATCCATTCTTGCCCCAGTACCTCTGCTACGGTCGTAGCTTCTTGATCGGGAATAGGAAACGCTTCGGGCCATTTAGAGAAATAGTCAATGACAACTCGGATGTATTTGTTGCCATCCGAAGTTCGCGGAAGAGGTCCTTGGATGTCGAGGGCAATCCTCTCAAAAGGCGCTCCTATATTATAACGATGTAGTTTCCCACGGCTTCGTTTCTTCGGGCCTTTGCAGGCGGCACAGGCGTCACAAGCTTGACACCACTTTTCGACATCGCCTCGAGCCCTAGCCCAGTAGAAGCGCTCGCGAACTTTCTGCAGGGTCTTCATTATGCCAAAATGGCCCCCAGTTAAGCCATTATGAAGCTCTTCTAGAACCTTCGGAATCCTCGAACGAGGGAGTACTATCTGCCATCGGAGCATCTTGCCGTCGTCCGACTCCATTTATGATGCAGGACTCCATTTCTCAGGCGAAGCGAATCCCATAAAGCCCAGTACTGTTTTGTTGCCGGACTATAAGATGATATTTCTTGCCAGCTGGGCTTAGCGCTAGATTTTTCGATTAACTCCACGATAGGTTTGATGTCGCTATCTGCTAACTGGTCCGCCCGAGCATTTTCGTCACTCCAGGGATCTTGAGATGGTGCCGATGATGTAACTTGGCGGACAACGGGATGTTTCAGATGGTAATTTTTCTCCGCCCTGGAGCAATAGCGACAACTGTCTATGCAGGGCCTTCTCGACAAAGCATCTGCATTTCCATGAGATGCTCCTTTCCGATGACGTATCTCGATGTCATATTCTTGTAATCTCTGTATCCACCTGGCTATCTGGCCCTCTGGGTTCTTGAAATTTAGAAGCCAGGTTAAAGAGGCGTGGTCCGTTCGGAGCAGGAACTTTCGGCCGTACAGGTAATGATCAAAGTGCTCCACGGCCTTAACGATAGCAAGAAGTTCCTTTCTCGTAACACAAGAGTTACGTTCTGCCTTCGAAAGGCATTTGCTCCAGTAGGCAATGACATGTTTTTGGCCATCTATCTCCTGGGACAAAACTGCTCCGACACTCTCCTTATTCGCATCTGTATCCAGGATATGGTTTATCAGGGTGAGGATACGACAGGATCGGCGAAGATGTTAGTATCGTCTTGAGTTTGTTGAACGCATCCTCACATTCCTCAGTCCATAGAAATTTTTGTTCAGTCTCGGTCAATTTGTGAAGTGGCCTTGCAATTTGAGAAAAACCCTTCACGAATTTTCGATAGTAAGGACACAGACCGAGAAAACTTCTTAAGTCATGAATATTCTCAGGACGACTCCAGTTCTGGACTGCGGACGTCTTTTCGGGATCGGTTCGGACTCCGTAGGCGGATATTATGTGCCCGAGATAACGTACTTACCGACGGAACAAGTTGCACTTAGATGGACTCAGTTTCAAGTTCGCCTCCTTTAATTTCTGTAGCATCTTTCGGATGTTCTTCGAAAGTCTTTCCGACGATGATGATACGAGACATGCTTCGTAAGAAAATCCTCTCAACACTGTCTCCACTAGACGCTCGAATGTAGCCGGTGCGTTGCAGAGTCCAAAAGGCATAACTTTGAACTGCCACAATCCTTGTCCCGTGGTGAACGCAGTCTTTTCACGAATCGGGATGAATATCTACTTGCCAGTAGCCACTCTTCAGATCCAGAGTGGAAAACCATTCATTTCCCGATAAAGTGTCCAAAGTGTCGTCAATCCTGGGAAGAGGGTAGCTGTCTTTCTTGGTAATGTCATTCAGACGTCTGTAGTCAACGCAGAACTGGGTGGAACCATCCTTCTTCCGGACCAAAACAATTGGCGAGGCCCAGGGACTAGTGGAAGGCTCGATGACGTCATCACGCTGCATCTCCTCTAAAAGTCTGCCCACCTCTTCTTGCTTAGCAAACGGCAGCCGCCTAGGATGTTGCTTGATGGGAGAGTGGTTGCCTGTATCCAGTGTGCGAACTGAACATTTTCTCCAGGGGGGGACATTTGAAAGAAAACATTCTCCAGGGGGGGACACTTGAAAAGGAAAAGGAGGGAAGGTGCAAATGCTTTACTCACATGATATTACTTGACAAACGCAGTCGCCGACACGTGTGGGAACTGACTTATATTCAAACTAAAGTCATAGATAGATTGTTCTATGGAATCACAGATACACAGACTACATACAATGTACCTGTATTGGAAGCCACCCTTGAGGGGTTTTAGCTTAGAAAAGAGACGAAATTTTAAGGCAGTCGCCTTAGAGTACAATAACAAACGATAACATACAACCTTTATATTGAGTTCTTGACTTCAATCCCAAATCTTCACTCACCAGTTTAACATTTCTTCAGCAGGTGATAAATAGTAACCCTGGCAGGGATCAATTAATATTTCCAGGGATATTACATTCTTCAGCCGGAGACGACCCCCCGGCATCCCCCTGTCAATTCGCACCCTGCCTGTATCTATCCTGTGTTGCGTTAACTTCGTACCACCGAAGTCACCGGAAGTGCGAGAGAAGAGGTCTTCAAATCGGGGCCATCGCTAAGCAACGGGCCTGCTTATGAGTTGCCATTGCTAAAAATGAGTTTATCATTGAGGCCTGTTTTCCCCAGTTACAGTATTCTATTTTATTATTCTAAGTATTATAAATGTTATATTATTTTATTATTTAAAAACAATATTTTTGTACTTTTGTCGTACTAAAGAACTTTAGATGTAGGTAATCGTTTGGTGAATCTTGCGCCATTTTCTTTCATGAAAATTTATCCTAAAATTCGAACATTTTGCTCTGAATGTAAAGGTAAGTGAACGCTTATAATGTATTTAGAAATTCTAAATATATGTATGTAAATCATGTTTGGTGAATAATTATTCATGTGTTATTTATAAATAAATTTTTTTAATCAGAAATCGTATTACTTGAGTAGTTTTTATTCTTGTAAATAAGCATGACGTTGTGATACTATTTAGACAATTTAATTTTTCCTGTTGAAAATGTTATTTATCAGTTATATATGCCTTGATTATGTGATTCAGACTTACAT
The DNA here is from genome assembly GCA_038373885.1 of Cheiracanthium punctorium. Taxonomy (NCBI): domain Eukaryota; kingdom Metazoa; phylum Arthropoda; class Arachnida; order Araneae; family Cheiracanthiidae; genus Cheiracanthium; species Cheiracanthium punctorium. The sequence goes on along the minus strand of JAWZYV010003946.1, from coordinate 31,767 downwards.
CTGGTACAGTGCAGAAGTACAGTAAATTATAAATTATTGATTTTTGCCCGTTTATACAGAAACTTCAAATGTAGTTAATATTTTGTACAACCGTTCATTATGCTTGCTCAATTCCTAAGTTCGATTGAGAAAGCGACAAAAGAATAATATATACTACATGAAATGTCTTTATTAAAGAATAATTAATTCGGGGATCGCGCTATACAGCGTATTTTATCAATTTTCTCCAATATACAGGATATCCCGAAAACACTGAAATGCGCTTTAATACATCATTTGTTAAAGATTAATCTTCAATTGTTTAAAATAACGTAGGAAATACGACTACGTTCATGAAATATTCATTATAAAAATATCTTTCTCATTTGTGTATTTAGTTATTTTAAAGTATATTAAATATCCACTTGTGAAACTAAAATAAGCAATCGTGAATCATGAGAGTAAGCGCTACTTTGTTTTTCCTTCAAATTATATGCATCTATTTTCTTTATGCAAATATGTATCATAGCAAACAAATTAATCATGAGTTCGTACTTGAATTAGTAACACAATTACTACTTAAAACTACATTAAATAACGTTTGAAAGCACTGGGAAGCTTGAGAAATGCCTGATGTATACGTGAAGACTCGAGCATCCGTAGGCCTCTTTGGATGGCTCATCAAAATACACGCGCAGGCCCGTTACTAATTGCGAAGGCCCCGTTCAAATTCACCTATCACTTTCTCCGCAGAGCTTCTCTGTCCTGCCGTTAACTCCACGTCTTGTAATAATTCCTTCGCCAGGCACTCAGATGATTTTGCCGTCGTTTGGATAATGTTCTTGTTAATGCAGGTAACAGGAGTGCATGTCGCCAACACTTCATTTTTCTTTATCACCTTCGACTTGTCCGTCACATTACTACTCTAACTGGAATTTCTGTTCTCAAACAGTGCACAAGTGTTGCTCCCACAAGTACTCCTCTGACGGAATCACTATTGTTTGGGTGTTTGATTAATCCAAAACGGAATTTATTGCTTTCTTTTACTGTACCAGAAATTATTGAATCAGTTCTGGAAGGTAGAGTGATATCAGTCTGGGCCATTATTTGCTGAACAGGTAAAACAGTTTCATTTTTAATATCGAACGCAGCTATTTCTTCTGAGTCTGAACGAAGCTCATTATTCTTAAAGTCCAAATTAAATTTGTGTGATTTTAAAAAGTCCAGTCCGAGAATAAAAGAGTCCGTAATATTGGCGACATATACCACATGGTCATATCTGGCATTTCCAAAAGTGATTTCCACTCTTGCTTTTCCGCCCACTTCGATCTCGTCAACTGTCGCAGTCTGTAGGGTCAGCGAAGGCGGAGTGCAGATAGTCTTCAAATTTAATTTCTTAGCCAGATCTGTCCTTATGATGGTTACATTCGCTCCAGTATCAATAACCATGTGGCATGGAGAACCATTTACGTATCCGAGTACAAATAGTCCATCACTGCCGCCATTCACTGATGAAATCTGTAAGACTTTCAAACGAGGCTTTTGAATAGCCCTCAACCTCTGTTCCTGAAAGTCGCCTCTTTTCCGTCTTCCTTCATGGGCTTCTCTGGTGCACTGATAACTGCGATCTTTACGACGAGAGTTCTTTTGTGCGTCACGGTATTTTCGTAAATGCCCCTCGCTGTTGTACCTCCAACATTTCACTTTTTTTGGCTCTGACTGTACTTGTAGTTCCACCAGATTTTCGAGGGTCTGCCAATTAATTCACTAATCTCTCCATTTCTCCATCCGTAGGCTCCTGAAACGACACAGCTCTAACATTATGCCGCTCTTTTCTCACGGCCGACTGAGCTGCCTGCCACTTCATAGCGAATACAAGGGCGGACCTGACATCTTTATTATCCGCCAATATCAATGCTTTCTGAATTTCAGATTCCCGGACGCCTTCAATAAAATGTTGTACTGCGACTTCTCGGACGTTATCAGAATAACTGCTGTGAGCTAGATAACATAACCTGTCTATATCCGAAGCCAGCTCTTGAAGGGTCTCGCCAGATCTCTGCATTCTTGACTTGTTCGAACTGGCCTTGTTCGAACCCAGGGACTTATGGATTGCAGAATGAGGCGGAATCCGGCTCGGCAAAAAGGTACCCGTTCGACCAGCATTCAATTGCCGGGTGTTGTGTGCACCCGGCAATTGAATGCTGGTCGTGATCTCGTGCCGCCACACTACTCCCACCCCCAAGAGAGTCGGTCGGAGACTGACGAACTCCAAGCGTTATGGAACGCTGCTACTCGTTGTGGACTTTTGTGAGGTCGCTGCCACTCGTTGCGGACTTTGTGAGGTCGCTGCCGCTCGTTGCGGACTTTGAGTGAGCCGAGCGAGAGATGGAAGAGGGCGGCGCTGGCGCCATCTGTCGCTATTGGCGAGAAGGAGAATGAGTGTTCGCAGTCCGGGTCATCAATGTGGAGGGAGCGTGTGGTGAGAGATGGGTTCGAAGCCAGGGACTTATGGGTTGTAGAATGAGGTGTAATCCGGCTCGGCCAAAAGGTACCCATTCGACCATCCTTCAATTGCCGGGTGTTGTGTGCGCGGAGGTGATCTCGTGCCGCCACACAGTTTTCAGAATTTATTCATTTATTTTTTTTTATTTATGTTATTTCTCTGTGTATAATTGTAGGCCGGATGTACTGTCGGATATTTGTAATATCCGGCTACTGCCAATTTTCCTTATAGGCCGGATGCAGTATGTTTGCCGGATATCCGTTGCATTCTTAGTCGACCATATGTATTTATTATTCACAAAATGAAAAATCTTAAAAAGATTATTTTTATGCTAATGTTTCTTTGTTAATTTTTCTTGGACAAGCTTTTGTTTCATGGGGATGAGCAGGATGAATGCGGACAGCTAGCGCTTTTATAGCACTTTCGATCACAACGCCATCTGGAGGTTACATCCTTGTGTACTTACTACACATTGCCGGCCAATCGGGTGACATGAACCGTTACTACGTAATGGCTACGTAACAGTAAATTGTTTCTTGTTATTTTCGGCGGACAAATTGCTCATGTCTTGACGTAATTCTGACACGTCTCTGCATCGGTCACGTCGAGCCTTACTCATAAACACCTACCCCTAGATGAAAATGCTTCAGAGTACCCCCAGTGTTACACTCACTTCAACATTCGTCACATTTTAACCTCTTCTACAACTTTTAATAATTTTTATCAAGTTTATTTTAACTGTTCTCATTCAAGACTTGACGATATACTGGGTGAAACACCACACTATAATTTCTTTACTTTTCTCCAATGTTTTAATATTTCTTTTCGAAGAGTATGCTTTTTGTTTTGGCTGGTGTCTGGATGGAGACCAGATGTCTTTGTCCTTGCGTTTATCTATTTTTTGCTTCTTTTCAGTTTACCTTTTGTCTTTTTTAACTTTTACTAGTTTTTATGTCTTACCGTAATTTTTATGTCTTACCGTTAAGTTGGCGACATAACTTTTCTATTTTTACTCATTGTGTGGCACAGTATGACCTTTTTGGATCTTGTGCTACTGAACTCCAACCAACCAATCTCAAATAAGCGATTCAAATAAAAATTGTCTTTGTAATCCCCATTCCCTTTCGAAGAACGAGAGCTCCAGCTATTAGCAGAAATAAAAGGTACATCTTCGAAAAAGTTCGAGGATCTCGTAAAATAAATCTCTTACTTAACCATCCACTTTCTTGGACTTAACTATCTTCATAGCATGGCGAATGACTGTCGATGTGTCGTAAATCATGATGTATATAGCCTATACGGGAGGATTGCAAGTTTGTTACACTGTAATTAAGGCGTATGCCTCACAGATTCACAGATATGCATATAAATGGTAAATAACTCCGCATGCAAATAGATGTATCCCAAAAAAGAAAAGGCTATAAACAACAATTTAGTGTCTTGAATGCATAAAAAAAATAAACGTATGTATGCAAGGTCAGATAAAAAAAAGTTAAACAATATAGTAAAGAACTAACAAAATAAGCTGATTTAAGCTTGTAATATTGTAGAAGTGCTTTTGTTTTTCAGTCGATCCTTGGACTCCTGTTGACCGCCTTTTTTTCTTAAAAAAGGTATTTTTATATATTAATATTTTTTTAGTCTTATATTTTTTACGTTCCTCTCTAACTTCCTAAATATTACCATATGTTGGCGTTGTATAATGGAGTCGTAATGCTTTACAATAATTATTACTTCTACAATTAAATGAACGTGTTCGGATTTCAAGTGCGTAGCTATCGATTTGCAAAGTTTTCTCATAATGTAAGCATTTTTATTCCATTGTTAACCCAATAACGCCCAGTTATTTTCCTCACATTCTCTGATTTATGCTGATACTTGCAGTGATAAATAAATTACGACACTAGTGAGGTAAAACAGTATTTCTTTCTATACCTTTTACTTTACTATCGCAAAGCATTTTGTGAAAATCAAATTTATTATTCACGAAATTAAAATAGGAAAATAAATTAATGCTTACATATACGACCATCCTTAGAAAAAAAAAAAAAAAAAAAGAACGCTAAAGTTTTGGGTTAACGTTAGAAACTTAAAAATGATATTGCAATCTCCGGGGTCTTCTGGAAAATATTTTAACGATGCCTGCGAATCCAACGGGAATCCAGATATTAATTTTAGTTTCAGTATTTACAGAATTCAGTATTGTTTTAAACATTTTTTATGAACGTACAAAAGAAATTAATTTTCTCATTACGAAAAAATTATGATGGTTTAATTATATAAAAGTGCAATCCTAGAACGATTCTTTACCATTTTGATTGTACTAGAGCACCCTACCTCCTGCTGGATAATGTTCTGAAAACTGTTGAAAATCTCATAGTGATTTTTTTCGGAATCACTGTGTTTCTCTCATTTGCCCAACAATTTGCAATTATTGTTCTACGAATAAAATAAAGCGCGAATAATGAATCTTTAAAATTCCCATAGTATAAAATTTAGCGGTTACTCACCATACATAGTAGATATCGCACAACTGAGTTAATTTGGGAATTCCATAAAAACTTCTTGTTCCATTACTTCAGTGTTGAAATCTATGTTAAAATATCATTTACTAAAACTATTTTGGAGTCTTCGTTAGGGATATTCTAACTATATGTCACCTGCATACACACGAATATAGGCATCTTTATTGGCGCTTATTAATACGTACATTAACCTTTCACTGACCGAACCGAGACCCGGGCATATTTTAAATTAGTTTTTTGCCTATTTTGTCTTCTAATGCATTAGTTAAAAGATATTAGTCATTTAAATAGGGTAAGGGGGGAGAATTTAATACAATTTTCACTGTGCTTCCGATTGGGAGCATGGGTAATTTCTTACTGTACTTTTTATAGAAAACAGGATATACTTATGGGTAATTTAAATAATAAGTGAAATATTAAGAATTAATAAAAGATTTATTTTTAAATGTAAGTAAAGATATGAATGAAGTTTGAAGGGGGGAAGGTGTATCAAGATAACTCTGTAAAAAATTATGAAAATGACTATTTTCATGACTTTTTGTGCAGTTTCTCACTAATGATAGAAATGAAACTTCTGTTTAAAAAAATCCAGTCATCTGTTAATTTTATCTTCTAATTTTTTCAAGTAAATATTGATAAAATTTCATTGTTGAATAAATTTTTAAGTCGATGTTCTCAATTGGGAACACTGGCCTGTAAAAGGTTAAAGGCTGTAAACAAAGTTTTTGGCTTAGCATATGGTTTATGCGTATTTCTACAATCAAAGCAATTAGATCATGTAACTGCTATAATTCATATTGATAATCATGTTTTCATAGTTGAAATAATGACTAAATGTCACTTTTATGCGAAAGGAACTGCTGAGAGTTTAAGAACTACAATTGTAATACATAAACATCGTAGGAGAGATAAAAATATTTCAGCTATAAAAGATACCGAAGAGTATTAAACCTTTGAAGTGCAACCATTTCCCAATGCTGAAAAAAAAAAAAGGGCAGCACAGCCAGCTGTATCAAAAATGGTCTCTAGATCTGTGGAGTGCAATAAACAATTCGAACAACTGCCAAGTTGCTGGCAGTTAACCCTTTGAGGCGCAACCCTTTCCCAATGCTGAAAAAGGGCAGACGTTGCCATCGCTCGACTTAACTACCAGCTAAATGGCGGACGATCGAAACGTTCATCGCGTGGCACAGATCTGGAGACCCTTTTTTGACGCAGCTGGCTGTGCGGGGCAAAATGGTCTCTAGATCTGTGGCACGCGATGAACGTTTCGATCGTCCCCGCCATCTTGCTGGTAGTTAAGTCGAGCGATGGCAACGGATGCCCTTTTTTCAGCATTGGGCAATCTGTCCAGCTGTTCTCGCATTCTTCCATTTTTCAGCAGATATCAGTGCTGTCAAAAATAATCGTGACAATTTTTTACGGGATATGACGTGCTAAAAAGTAAAGGATTCTCGTGGAGCTATGTCACCCGCAACTATTTTTCTAGAAATCAAATCTATTCTTCGTGACTGGCAACAGTCAAAACGTCAGAGTTTGGTGTTATCCCAGAGCGGAAACACTGCGCGTTAAAGGGTTAAATCGAGCGATGGCCACAGCTGCCCCTTTTTTCAGCATTGGACCGTCTCTCCAGTTCTTCTACATCAATGTATTTCCATCGTATTTTCCAGTGTTCAGCAGATGCCAGTGCTGTTAAAAATAAATCTGACATCCATTTTTCAAATAATAGACAATTTTTACGGAAATGATGTGCTTAAAAAGTAAAGGATTCTCGTGTAACTGTGTCACCCTCGAGTATTTTTATAGAAATCGAATTTATCCTTCGAGTTTGGTAACAGTCAAAACGTCAGAGTTTTGTGTCCTCACGCCCATGAAATTGCGCGTTAAAGGGTAAAAGAATACCATTTATAGACTTTTTTTATTCAAGTAACGAATGAAAGGTTTCTAAAACAGCGAAATATTTAGGAAATTATTTTTAAATGTTCTTTTCCTCTAGTGCATGTTCTGGAGATCAAATAAACAAAAAGTACAAAATAAAAGTAAGAAAATCTAAAACACTTTCAGATTTTAAATACGCACTAAAGTGTAATATATTAAAAGCGTATTATAATTTATGCGTCGTCCCTCTTTTTCTCCCTTATTCCATTAAGTTGGAAAGTGTATCATTATTCATGAATGTGTCGTACTTTTTCTTCCTTGTTCCATAAAACTCATCTTTGGAGTAGAAATCTGTCATAAAGTCGCCTACTAAAACTATTTTACAATCTTCCGCCATGTATATTCCAACTATACTTCACAGTTTTAAATATTGTTTCGAATGTGCATCATAATCCATAAGTGTGCCGTATTTGCCTTTCTTGGGTTGATCCCTACTTGAATGCCCCTACTCTCGCCAAGGTGGTGATAATTAAACGTATGCAGCTATGAAGGTGGCGATAATTAAACACATGCAGACGATATTTTGCATTTATGTGGCAACTGTAATTTAGATTTAAAATGGCGATTTGGAACAACATGAAAGTACACCATTCCATTACTTATTTATATATTTTGTGTTGCAATTAATGTAGTTTTAATAATTAAGTGTCTTGAAATTCCTTAACTGGTTCGTTTATCACTAATTTGTTCACTTAAGTTTTAATCTAGTTCTTTTGGGAGCGTTGAAACTTGTGCATAACTCCAAGCATGGGCGCCGGGAGGGGGGTGCAAGGGTGTGCACTTGCACCCCTCTGGAGTTTGAAAAACGTATAATTAACCTGAAAATATAAGCAATTTGCTTTACCCATGGGACAGTAAAAAAAAAAAGAGCCTGAATGTAGGTGAGATATTTTGAGTTCTGTGTGTAACTGTCCCATTAAATTAGCTGTTTAGACCTGTGTTTATGGCTTAATATTTCCTACCATTGTACATAAATTTTAAGCTTTTGAGAAGTCATCTACATTTTTATTTTGATATAATGTTGGCGCACGCACATTAGCCCTCATAATGTACGGACCAACGCTTACGGTTTTAGTAGTGTTGAATGCCTCACGGCATGTGACCGCAGTTAGGAAAAAAATATTTTGAAATAGTCTCGATAATATTCGAGGTCGACGGGACCGGGCTTGTCTCGAACTATCGAAATCATTAAATTAATAAATAGATAAATGGAAATAAAGCAATTTATGCGATTTGAGTGCACACGCTTAAACTAAACGATCGAAATTCGATCAGTCGGAACGATTTTTGGCCCAATTTTCAAAAGTTCGCTTCTCCTTTAGGAGCGTTTTTCGATTACAAGAGCGGAGCGAAATATCACAATAAGCGAGTAGGAGAATTCTCAGAAAAAAGACGGAGCGAGGAGGGGAATTCTCAGAAAAAAGACTACTTAAAGAGCACTTTCGCGGAAATACCGGTAGGTTTCCATGGAAACGGATAGCTCCGCAATGTATCATTTTTTCCCGCTCTTTGGGTTTAAGCGTGCATATTTAAATGAAAAATGTAGTTACTTATTAGAGCAGGTTAATAATTTCGGAAAATAATAGTCAATTGTTTTGTATTGACACGTTGACTCCTTTCCGTACAGCAGTATCACGCCATTGTCAAAACAGCACAGGACATCTACAGAAAAAATACACCCACTTTCTTTGGGAGAGGGATTTCTGATAGGGCTTACGGGTGCACCAAGCATTTGAATTTTTTGTCCAGCGATAAAAAAAATCGTCTGTTTTCTATGTTTCGATCATTATTTGGGAGCTAAACTGATTTTTTTCACTGAGTTGTATGGAAAACTAGAACAATCGCGACTGTGCTGTGAATATGATTAAATGCAATTATTTTAGAATTTAACTCTCAGAGTTTAATATTTGTTTTTAACATTATAGAGTAATTTTTTAGAGATTTAAATTGAGAAGCTATTAGATGAAAATTTGTATTTTGAGTTTTTTGACATTGTGTTTTTTCAAATATTAAGTAAAGGCATCACTGCGTCTCCTTCGAAACTTGGGCTCTGTTTCAATATGGGGATGTCCTCACCAAGTGTACTTAAGGCAAACCAGCACATGGCGTATCTGTCATGGAAGGGGGGATTCCCTTGGGCAGAGGACTTTTTAAGGTGTTCTAACGCGTATTCAAGTAACATGTAGAGAAAACAGGCCAAAACTCAAAACCGTTTAATTGACAGCCACGCGGAAGGCCAGAACTACTGACCTCCACATTTCAACCATCTATCATTTTCAGCACTGGACATGGTGGGGACCCCTAAGCCAAAAATTGCTATATGCATCAATACTAGAGAAAATACATTTCGCTTCAGTTTTCTGGGAAAATTCGTCTATTCTTCTATATAAATAAAACAGAGTGTAAACTGTCCGTTTGTCTGTCTGTCTGTCTGTGTCTCGCGTAGCTCCGAAACGGGTGATCGTAGACCTACCAAATTTTGTACGGAAATACAAGACGGGTCTCGACACACCTCGAAGCGATTTTTTAGAAATTCGAATTAGAAAATGTTTTATTTTATGTTTTGTCCGATTTTTAGCGATTTTTCTTGCGTAATACATAATAACGCCGGTAATTGCACTCGCAAGAAAACGATAGTTACATCATCGTATAGAGGAGAAAATTTTCTTTTAAAAACTGTTTGTTCGGACTGTGTAACATAATTTGCAGATTTTTGGGAATTTTTCAAATAAAATTGAATTTGACGCTGACTTTCGTAAAATATTTTTACTGCATCTTGAATTCTATCTGTCATAACTTTTTTATATTTCGGCAAAAGACGGAGCACACAATTAACCCACTTTTAAAAGAAGAACGGAGGAAAAATATAAATTAGGAGAATTTTTACGAATTTTTAAGTAAAGAAGGATTTTCATTTCCGTAGCACCTGCTTATCAATTTCGGTTTGATATCTTGCGGTTTGTTTGTCATGGATACAGTAACAATGATTAAAATTGCCAATGGAAAAAAATAAATAAAAGCGGGCCCCGCGAGCAGACGATTTCTTTGCTTGGCTCGATTTCCTTTTATAAATACTGGATTTATTTGTGAGAAGAAAAATTAAACAGCATAATCTAGAAAAACAATTTTAAAGCCTTTATAAATAGCGCAGTCTTATCTCTTATTTCTTTTCTTTTTGTAAAGGGTTGCAAGAGAGGGTGACGTATTTTTAAAATAAAAAAAATGTCCATTTCATGTTGTATCTGATTTATTTAACGCTAAAACGTGAACCTAAAAGACAGCATGTCTGAGGAAATAAGACATTTTGAAAGTGAGAAGTTCACTGCAAACGGTCCATTTTCACTTTTTTGATACCGAATGATGCTGACATAGTTTGTTTTTTTTGTGTCATTATATTGAAATGATCTCAGGTTATTACATATATGACGCAAATTTTAAGTCAAGAGTGAAATAATTTTGCTTTTTCTAGATTCCACATCACTGGAATTAATTCGAATTACACATGTGAGGAAATTTTTCGTTTCCTACCGTGCGAAGAACGGGCACGCAGCTAGTCTATATAAATAAAACAGAGTGTAAACTGTCCGTTTGTCTGTCTGTCTGTGTCTCGCGTAGCTCCGAAACGGGTGATCGTAGACCTACCAAATTTTGTACGGAAATTCTCCAAGACGGGTCTCGACACACCTCGAAGCGATTTTTTCGACATTCGAATTTCGAATTTCCCTGCCGCACATACTTCTGATGAAAGTTTTTGCAAGATACTATTTTTCTACGTTATATGCTTGCTAAATAACACATAAATGCAAACAAAAATTTTTTTTTGTTATTTCTGTGGTAGCAACAAAATGGTTCAAAAACGCACCATCAGCAGGAACCATTATAAAAAAGTACATACAAGAAAATATGAAAAATCTTACATAAAATCATTAAATAAATGAATGGCTTCTGGAAAAAGAGAAATAGAGTCAAAAAAAGTCTATTTCGACCAAAAAAACTAGCTAAAAAAAGAATGAAAATATCCAAGTTCAAACTTCTCTTATTCTATTTTTATACTGCTTCATGCTGATAGTGCGTTTTCGCACTAATAATTTTAAGCTTTAAAAATACAAGGAAAAATTAAACAAAGATCTCACCTGCAGATGCCATTTTGTTCTTAAAGAATAAAATTATTGAATTTTTTAAGCGAAGACGTGTTCATCATATGGCGCTATCTATTTAGAGATCGATGATCTTATTAAAAATTGAAACGTTAAATTGCCTTACATTGAAAAAAATTTTTTAATTACAAATAGGTACCAGTTAGTATTAAAAAATATTTTGTAAACTTATAACTCTTCATTTACATGAAACAGTTAAACAAAAACTGTTTGTCCCAATTTAAGGCCTTGAAAAAAAATAATTTTTAAATGGTGCGAAAACGAACCACCAGCAGGGAATGGGTTAACTATACTCTTTGGAATAGTCATCATCAGACCGCGGATTATATGCAATCGCACATTTGCATATGCACTTGCATATTTCAGGTGTTTTTGATGATTTTGCATAAAATGACGCATTTTCTCTGTTGGGTGTATATTTCAATCTCTTTAGCTTTGAATTTGTAACTTTTTTTTACCTTCTTTTCAGTATTTTTTTTCTTTAACTCTTTAAGTCCCACGCTTTGAAAAATTTATAACTCAGGTTCCCAGCAAAATAGCATATACGCTTTCAATTTTTTTTCGTGTGTATTTGCAACCATTTAAATTAAGTCAGCCTATATATTAAAATTTCAGAAATAGCTAGAATGAAAGCAAGCATGCCAACCCTGATGAAGACGGATTTCGGATTATGGACAAGACATAACTCCATAAAAGATGTAGTTAATGTTTTGGACAGCATCGATTCTTCTTCCTTATTCATTGCGAAAGAAATGGTTAGCGATATGTCCACCCGAAAAGGTCTATCGATAATCGAAACACATTTTTCCTCCTTAACATCAGACATAAAAAAATTAAAATATCAAAATCTGCTTCTGAGTGATGCAATGAGTCAAGTTGTAAAAGTACAGGGAAGCGTTGGTAAGATTCCGGAGAAGAAATCAGTGAGAAACTGAATTTTATTTTAAACTAGCTGAAGTACCCGTTCTTCGCACGGGAATGAATGGACTTTTTGATATTACGATTTGTGGTGATTACTATTCATTGTAATAAACAGATATAGCAAAGTGGATATCGCGTTATATTGTGTCCAATAATCATGCATACCGAATTGCAAGGCAATCGTTTGTACGGTGCAGAAGGCCATGCGGCGTAGCGCAGTCTAGTGGCGAGTTTTAGCAAAACGGATACGGCGAAAATATTTTTCGCATTCAGATATCGATGTATACGAATTTTCATGACTATCGGCTGGCAGGGGTGGCTCCAATGGGGGGTCCGGGGGGGCACGTGCCCCCCCGTCGGGGAACTTGTGACCCCCCATCGGGGCTATTTGATTTATTCGTCGGGGAATTTTCATAAGAAGAAATCTATATTTTAGCTGAGTTTTAATTTTGATTTTGCGATTTAAAAAAAGTTAATTTTGTAATTTTTAAATACACATGAAAGGCGAATGAGTATTGGAGATTGAAGCGGATATGTTTACATTTCTGGGAAGGGGGGGGGGTATATTCCTCAGAACTTCTGAATAATGGCTAAAAGTACTTTCCGTTTTCATTCATCTCTTATCTCTGCGATCCTTTTCATGTCGAGAAACAGCCACTTCCTGCATCTTCCAATACTGTGATGTGTTGACGACGGCGGGGGAGACTTCAAATTCGAATAGTGTATACTTGAAATCTGTGATCCCACTCTCAGGAGGCATTTAACTGGATTTGCAGCAAGACATCAATCTTAAGGTAACAAAAGTGCCAGTCTATTCTTCAAACGACAAATTTATGAGACCACATGTGCGCCCACTTTCTATTCCAGGCTCTTTTAATTGCTTAAACGATTGTGCATTTTGTCGCCGACACCGTAGGAAAGTACAATATGGGTGTGTGTGGTCGGGATGGGGGAGACAGTGACCGTTAATTAGCCCAGTCGGGTAGATAAAAAATTTCGAGGGAAGGGAAGTATGGCTTCAAATGGGGGATGTTCTTTTTTCCAGAAATACGGTTTTTGTACTTTTATTGGTCCTCAGTGACAGAATGATGAGAAAGAAATGGTTCGTCGAAATATCCCATGTATTTTTATTTTTTCTTCGCAAACCCATAGTACATCACTTTTCCAACACTTGTTATTGTGCATTGTGCCAGTGACTTAGACAGAGTTTAGAATAGTGGGCATTTTCTTTTTCTTGTTACGGCAGCATAGCATATCATTGTGAAGTGTATAAAAGTTTAATTTCACTTTTGGCTTTATATTTCCTAAAAAAAACATCGGTGGTGCCAAAAGCACAAGATATAAAGTACAGTGTGCTTTATGTCGTGATATTTTTGATAATGATTATGTAAAAAAAAAAAAAAAAAAAAAAAACATAGGATAACTAAGCATTCAGATCTTCATAAACAAAATCGACTGGGGCCTGTTCAATTACCAAATGGAATTAAGAGAAAGAATCCTTGGGATATTTCTTCTTGCTCTTCGAATGTATGTTTATCTACGGAATTAGAGAAAGAAAACCCTTCAAGTTCATCAGATCCACAAACTTCAAGTGAGTTATATGTAAATTACATTCATATATTATATTTTAAATTTGTTTAAAAGCTTTAATATTATTATTTAAAATATGGTCAGTTTATATCTCTAAAGCATTCAATTATATCTTCTAAGCACTTGCTTTTTGTCATGTATTTGTACAAATATACTATGCCCAAGGGCGGATCCAGAAATATTTTTCAGGAAGGGTGCAAAGCTTGAATACCAATTCAGAATTGCATGAACATGCAATTTTATTTGAAGCGTATTTTTACTAGTGTAAATATTTTCCTCTCGAGGAATTCGCACACCCTGTGCCCTCGCCCTAAAACCACACTTGCCTCTCACCCCGCCCCCCCTTATAAAAAAGAATTGAAACTAGTTTGAGCACAAATTTTGAATGAACACATTCTGCGTTAATTAAAAATAAAAATAATTTTAAAATAAGGCACATATTTCAAAAACTGAGTCACTTGTTCTGTCTCAGAAATTTTAAAATACTACTTTAAAGTTTATTTATTAACAGGATTTTAATGATACATATATATCATTAAATGTCCTTAGACATGGATGCTCGTAATGGTTTGGAGTGCACTTTTAATCATAGCTGCGGTCAGAGTGCACTTTTAATCATAGCTGCAGAGTCATAACTTTTTGACTTGAAGCTGTAGTAGAAGTCGGACTTTTTGACCTCACATTCTGATTCTATGAAATGTTTTACAACATTATTGTATTTTAAATTATATTAACTGTCTGAGTACTCTATGAATTAATCTAAATTTTCTCCTAATTGGTCTTTTAAACACTATGAGTACTTTTAAATGCGCTCTTGCTTTTAAACCATTGATAAGTAACATGTTGTTCACCCCATTATATGTCATTCCCGCTAAATTACAGGACAGGATATACATTTTAAAAATATATTCTTTCGTTGCAATTTCGAATTGTTTGGTATATTTATCAAATACGATTTAGTAATTGGAGTGAGGACGAAAGGTATGTCTTTATAAACTTTCAAATTGCATTAATGCAAATTTAAATTAAACACAGATTTAATGTAATTGTATGTAAATTAACAGTATTTTAATTCACGAGTCAAAAGTTTTTGTGTCATAAATGTAAAATAAAATTTCCCATTGTATTACTTTTATTCATAGAGCTACAAAATTTATAAGTCTTAATTGATATTTTTAAAAGGGATTTACGACTCGGGCGATAAGAAATTTCGGATTTTGTTTACTACGGGAACTTTTTAAAATGTATATTTAATTGTGTAAAAATTTGACATGACAAAATATTTATAAAATTATCTTACAGTTATTCATCTCTGGCATTCAAAATATGTATAAACCTATGAATATTTAAACGCTTTAACTAAAAATTTTCATTTTAATTAGAAATATTTTAAACTGGTCGTATTTTATTTATTTATAAGTTAGTGTGTTATGCATTCTATGTCTTTAAAATTATTTTATCACAGTAATCCTTACTTGAACTCTTATAACTGTTGAGAAAGTAAGAAGATATTTTTATAACTAAGTGGTTAATTAGATAATTTAACTTTTAACTTCTTCCGAATAAAAAAAATAGTACTTTTCTGTTTCTTAGATGGCATATTCGAATAAATTCTAAATATAATTTTTATTTATAAATAGATTCAATCGAACACAATATGCACGATTTAATCTTTAATTTTATAAAAATTTAGCAGTAAGATTTGTTTTTACTTTTATTTTTTTTGTAATTTAAGAATTAGTCAAATACATAGTTTGTTTATTTGGTAACATACTGTATACATATACAACGAGTGAGAATTTGCACTATATAGAGAAATCTAACTGGATTAACCGGCCCTCTTTAGCTAAGAGTTCATAGCTATGCACACCAAGAAGATTAACAGCTGCAAGGGAATTATTACATTTTGCTTGTGGTAAAAAAAGAAAAGTTAATTTTAAAAAATTAAATAATAATAATAATAACCAGCTCCTCTGATAGACCAAAGCCCTCTCCAGTCCAGTATGAAGATGGCTGTGGATAGATCTAAAAACGGAATATAAGTTAAAGGAAACTGATTAATCTTGACTGACAATTTAATTTTTATATCGTTGTGGAAAAAATAACTATTGTGAATTTTAATTCAGTTATTTTACTGCAAAGTAAATAAAAATTATGGTATACAGCGTCTATATCGTCTTCCAAAATTTTCCCTTTTATCCTGTAAAATAAGTAAATAAAATAAATACAATAAAAGTTTTATATTTCCATGTAGATTTGTATGTTATATACAGTGGCGTATCGTAAGCCACCGCAACTTCCCTTATTTTGAATCTTTATACAAATCGCTGTTGAATCCATGGATGGCACCAGCATTAATATAAACTTAAAATAAACTAATAGCATATGTTCTAAACTGATTTTTGAGTTACAGAATTATATGTATCAGAATTCAACTCTAAAACTTTTAAACAGATTAATATTATGTTTGTTATTCGTCTTATTAATTAAACTCTTTTTCGTTAATGTTGAAATTTTAAAAATGATACTTTCACTATGAATTATTAGTAAATGAGCTTGCTTTATAAAATTATTCATCACGTTTGTGGAAACCTCGTTCAAAACTATCTTGGAGTATTACAAAAAAGTAAATTTTTATCAAGGTTAGTTTCGCTAAAAATAATTATTTTTTGGTGTGTCTTGGCAAATTATAAGCTGTCCGATTATATTTTTCTGACGATATTTTTTATTTTATTTTATTTTACATTTTAAAAGAAAATGGTTAATTTTCTTCATGAGTGCTTGACTTTATAAAAAAATTTAATAGCGCATATATTTACGTTCTCTTTCGGAGATTTTTATAATTTATTATTATTATTATAATTAACTGAAGCTCCCAGGGGTACACTTCACAACAATTCTTTTCGAAATTGAGATACGGTGCCATCTTTTAGCTTTCAATAAGTACTATCACCACATGAATTATTATTGAAGTAGAATCATTTTAAAGCTGTAGAAACAAGCGCTAAAGTTTCGGTATGCCACTTTACTGCGCGCCTTCAAAATCATTTTTCTCAAAAGAAAATTTTTGTTGTAAAGTGGTTCTACCTATAAACATTTCAGTTGCATATTTCTCACTTTATTGTGATTTAAAATATTAATATTACATAAATTAACAATTCGATTAATATTTTTACAGTAAAACATGTTGGCCAGAAACACTAGACTTTTTGAGATAACGAGTTGAAATTAAAGGGAATCAGTTTGTAAATGGAAATGTAGATTACGGCCAATTATCTACGCTAGGGATCTTGGCCGGTGGTGGGTTTGCCCTCCGTGGGGGACTTTCTAAGAGGTCCTAACCCGTATTTATGCAAAGTTTCGGAAAAAAAAACACGGAAAACACTGAACGGTTAGGTCGGCGGACGCGACCTAGTGCCGAACCAGGCACCTTCCGTCTCCCAGTTCAAAGCGCTAGCGCAATGCCACTGGTGGGGTGGGATTCAATTTGTAAGGGAAAACGCATTTAATGAGATATCAAGAATTTCGATGTTCGAGATATCGAAGTTAAACTGTAATTAAATTTACATATATCTCTTAATTTTATAAAAATAACTGCAATTTGTGTAAAAGCGTGCAAATTTAGTCATGCTTAATTTATAAAATAAATTTTCAGTGAATTTACAGCAATATTCTTGCACAAAAAACTTTTGTTTCTGATATTTTTTTCTGCGGGGGGAAAAAAAATGCGTAGAACTTTCTTCGCTGAACTTTTTTCAAAGAATTTCATTCATATGAAATATTTTAAGCGTTAACCTGAAGAACTCTTAAAAGTAGCTTTCGAGATTTTACAGAAACGTGCAAGGCCGTTACCAGGGGGGAGGATCATGTGGGTTTGACCCCCCCCCCTCCAAAATTTCAGTAAATGCATTATCAGTTTATTTGCGTTGATTCTAGATATCAGTTAATTTAATTTTAGCACTACAGATCCCCTCCACCCACCGAAATTTTTTGCTTGCTGAGGCCTTGGGGAAATATTTGTGTAATGTAAAGGGATTTTGAGATACGTTAATTGGGGTCAGTTTAAATAATAATCTACCAGGAAAGATTGTGCAGTGGTTTTTGAAAATATCCGGGGCCTGGGTGTCCGATAATGTATGTCGATCCGATTCCTGGAAATATTTCACAAAACAAAACATTATATTGTCCTCCATCTCCTCTAAACTTATCTGGATCCTAGATATTTTAGTTTAGAAAATGATTTATCGTGAAAAAATCACTTTCTAAAGTAAAATATTTTCAAGTGGCGCAAATAGTTGCAAATTTCCATATCATACTTGGTGACAAAAATGTCATAAAAGAGGGAGGTCAAAGCCCCATCTTGGATACGCCACTTAGCATATGTACATGTATATTTGTGCCCCCTCGTCGGGGAGTTATGACCCCCCGTCGGGGAAAGTCTAGCGCCACCACTGTCGGCTGGACAGTCCTGAAGTTCATGTGTTGACGCGACATCTAGTGGCAAGTTATAGGAAAATGGATAGCGCCAAACTCTTCCCCGTGTTCAAATATCTATGTATACCTATTTTCATAGTTATTATTTGCACAGTCAAGAAGTGATACACTGCAGGGCCATCTAGTGGTTCAATAAAGTAATGATTTGCTACAGAGCCGTCAAGTGGCGAGTTATAGCAAAATGGATAACGCCAAAATATTCTCATTGTTCAAATAGCTATGTATACTGATTTTCATAGCGACCGTGTTCAACTATCTATGTATACCAATTTTCATAACGATCCTTTGCACAGTCAAGAAGTGATACACTGCAGGGCCATCTAGTAGTTAATTAAAGTAATGATTTGCTACAGCGCCGTCAAGTGGCGAGTTATAGCAAAATGGATAACGCCAAAATATTCCCATTGTTCAAATAGCTATGTATACTGATTTTCATAGCGACCGTCTGAATGGTCAAGAATTTGGCCTGCTGCAGCGTCATCTAGTGGCGAGTTAAAATAATAATGCATTGCAGTGTCATCTAGTGGTGAGTAACATCAAAAGGAACGCAGTTAGAATATATTCTTCGTGCTCAAATGTGTAAGTATAAAAAATTTTATGACGATCGGTCGAACGGTATAGAAGTTGATGCTTTGCAGCGCCATTTTGCGGCAAGTTACAGCAAAATGGATAGTGAAAAATATTCTCCGTGTTCTAATATTCGCGTGTACCAAATTTCATCGAAAACGGTTGGACGATATTCGCATAGCAAACGGCTAAACGGAATAGAATTCTACGTTGTGCTGCGGCACCAAGTGGCAAGTTAAGGAAAACGGATAGCATAAAAACCTTCTCCATCATAAAAGACTTAGGTGAACCAAATTTCATCGTGCAACGGTGCTCAACGGTGCTGGAGTTTTTCAACCTCATAAACACATACCAACATTCATTTTTATCTATAACCAGTGTTATTATATATACCAGTCTCAAATAAAATCCAGTTTCAAATCTAAGCCTCGCCAAAGTGCCAACATACGCCATTTTGCAAGAGTTTTTTCAGGGAATCATTCGAAGCATTGACTTAGCAGCAATCAATATGGCAAATGGTTCGACCGCCAAAGAGTAGCACGCATTTATTTGAAAATTGGAATCCCTTAATACAGCCGATTTTTTTTTAATTATGAACTATAATGTGTTTTATTCATCGTTACTCCGATGTACTAAATGAGAAGATTTCAATTTTATGAAATTTGGCGGAATTCCCCCAACTTAAATCAATGTACTCAATTGGCGAGAATTCTGAAGTTAGATCGCTTGAAATCCCTTAATAACTGCATTATTTCTTCACGGATCATTAAAATTTAACGCTGTATTCTAATAAAACCTTTGCACTTGTTTTCAAAAATCTATTTCCTTAAGCTCTCAATAAATTGCGCCAAGCCGAAAACTGTGCAAACCGCTAGAACTCACTTACTCAAAATCCATATTTTAGCCATTTTATTTTTTCGCCAAACTAAAAAAATTTACACATTAGCCTCGGAAATCTTCAATTCTTATTGTTTTGCGTGTAAAGCATTACATTCCTGCTCTGATTTCCCATGCACACGATATTATAATTAAAAAAAAAATAACCTTACGAATATAAACTAACAAAAAAAAATCATTATTATTCTTTTATTTTTACTTTGAGAATTTAAAACATTTTATTCGGCAAAATCGCCACACATGGCAACCACGATCCTTATTTCACACTTTTTTCACTACAGGGGTTACAATTACGGAAAGCTTTTTGCGTGAAGAGCATAAAAAATCTCAAATTCCGGGAACGGGTGGACTTTCAAAGTTTTAAAGTGGACTACGATTTATTCTATATTATTTTACATATCTGTGCTAAATTTCAGGCCGATAGGTCCATTTTTGTGGATTTGTATACGAATCAAATCCACAAACAAACAAACAGAATTTCTTTTTTATTTATAAGATAAAAATTCAGGATTTTTGGCAGTGAATAAAATAAATAATTTTATTAAGGGTGAGGGGAGTGAATTACCGATAAAAGTAAAACCACCCAAAGCGAAATATTATAAGTACTGTCCAGAGACATTCGTTGATGTTGAAAGAGCATTTTCAGCATATAAAATGATTTTAGATGATAAAAGACAAAACCTTACTATTGAAAATTTAGAAAATTACTCAGCTGTGTATTGCAACAAAAATTACAGAAAGCAGTTTTAATTCATATCACCAAGATTGTGAATAAAAATTTCTCATTCTGTCTTTCATGATGTTTTGAAGATTCAAAGAGAAAAAAAATATGTCATCATTGCAAGGTAAATGATAGAAAATACTTTTACAAGTAAATACGTTTTTATTTTCCGTTAATATGTGAATTTTTTTTTTAGTTATTTGGTGCTTATTTTTCTATTTTTAGTGCATATTTTTTTTCAATTCAATTTTTTCAAAATTTTAGCTCATTATGAACTTGCGGAATCGCCACTCACTTTTGGGTCTAAAAATTTACTGGGTTACACGAACTATTTATTCATTTTAAAATAAATTAAAGTTTCGAATAGCAGATCAACCAAAGCAGATCAACCAGCGAATATGCAGCAAAATTGCCCTCTAAAAGTGATGCTTTTGAAGATTAGGTAGCGAAAGAAAGAAATGCTTATCCGTCTCTGTAAAGCACAGAGACGATCGTAAATCTTGATCTAGGAAAGAATAATATCACTGTTGACTCCATAAAGAGGAATCTTACTTTACAAAACTAAAAACACACTTATTACACACAAAAACGAACATCTGCCGCATCATGATAAATAGTTTATACATTAAAAAGAGCATCTGCAACATCATGATGAGTAATGAACAATGGAACCAAAGAGAGTTCTGGGGTAAGGTGATCCGGATTTTTCTGCACACTATTAGAAAAAAAGTTCAACGTTTCACCGAAATTCCGGTTCGAATTTAGTTGCAACCGATATTTTGAAAAATGTGGTGCTAGAATTCACCATTTTAGCGGTGCTTCCTCAAGCACCATTTTTGCGGTGAAACGTTGAACCAGGATCTAGGATTTTTCTCTAACCGATTATATGGTTAAAGCTTGAATCAATATATAGCATTTTCTTCTAACCAATTATATGGTTAAAGCTTGAACCAATATAAAGTATTTTTCTCTAACCTATTATATGGTTAGAGCTTGAACCAAGATCGGGGTTTTATATCTAACCAAATGTACGGTAAGTGATTGAAGCAGCATCGAGGGTTTTATCTAACCAAATGTATGGTATAAGATTAAACCAAGATCGTTTTTTCCCCCATATCTTTAAGAAAGCTCTCTTTAGTGTTTTATTTATACACCAGGGCGGAGGGGGCGAACCCCCTCCCCGAGAAAACCGAAATTAATGTAAAAGATCCTATTTTACTTCCATAAAATGGATATATATGTCAATTTTCTAACTAACCGCCCCCCTAACAAACTTGCATTAATCTGCCACTGTTATACACTCAGTAGCGGATCCAGGGGAGGAGCTAGGGGGCTTCACCCCCCCCCAAAAGAGGTTGCTAAAAGGTAACATTCTGCTTTATTATGCACTTTAAATAGCTAAAATGATCATATTTTATAACTTAGCCCCTCCCCAAAGCATGCACATTGCTTTAGACTAAAATTTTGATTTATTGTACATTTTAATTGGGCGAATTAATCTTTTTTAAGAATTTAGTTCCTTCCAAAAGAAAAATTTCTGGATCCGCCACTGTATACACTGCAAAAGATTTCAGACCCAAATAACAGTACATGTACTGGCAGCTTTGGGATGAATACATATACCGTAAATTTCATAAATAGCCATAAGTACCTACGAATACTAACGCCTACGAATACTAACCTAATAGTCCGGGAGCCAGCTGGAATTTTCATGACCAATAATAAAAAACCTGAAATCTCGTCCTATAGTTCATTTAGTTATACATATAACAGAAGTGAACGTCAGCTGACGCATTTGCGTTGGGTGCAGCCGCCCAAACATGTAAAATAATTTTTAAAAAATAACTAGCTGACCCGGCAAACGTTGTTTTGCCATATAAATTATTCCTAGGATTATTTTAGTAGAAAGAAATGACTAACTTATTGTAAGTGTGTGAGGATGTGGTATATGAGTGGAAGAGGCATGGAGCGCTGTGAACAATGCTGAAATATAAAAATAACACAATACCAAACATTTATATTTTTTATTCATTGTAATTTATTCTTTACATTTATATATATCGCTAATTACAATAATTTTACTAAAAAATAATATCAATCCCTTAACGGAATAGAGTGAACAATATTTTTAGCTAACACAAACAAACTGCATGGTTTGCCCACTCGAGATCATGCCACGTATAATTGTCCGTGTGAAAAACATGGCGTGCTCAAATCTAAGCCACAAACAAACATAGTTTGGCCTTGAGACTTATTCATAGTCATTCCATAAAAAATTTTGTCCAAAAAAAAATAATAATAAAAGGATGAAAATCTGAAACATTTTCAGATTTTAAATACGCACTATAGCGCTATATATTAAAATCGTATCATAATTTATGCGTCGTCCCTATTTTTCTCTCATATTCCATTAAGTTGGAAAGTGTATATTATTCATGACTGTGCTGTATTTTTTTTTCTTGTTTCGTAAAACCCATCTTTGGAATCAAAATCTATCTTAAAATCGTCTACTAAAACTATTTTACAATATTCGCCAAGTATATTACAACTACACTTCATCGTTCTATATATTGTTTCGAATGCGCATCATAATACATGCGTATACCATGTATGTCTTTCTTGGGTTGATTCCTACTTTAACGCCTCGACTCTCGCCAAGGTGGCGATCATTAAACATATGCAGTTACAATGACAATTTTTTGCATTTATGTGGCAATCATAATTTAGAATTAAAATGGCGATTTGGAACAACATGTAAGCACAGCATGCCGTTACATTTTTATTTATTTTGGATTGCCAATTAATGTAGTTGTAATAATAAAGTGTCTTCAAATTCCTTAACTGGTGCGTTTATCGCTAATTTGTTTACTTTAGTTTTCATCTAGTTCTTTTGGGAGCGCCGAAACGGTACGTACGTATTATGCCGGCGGTCACTTCCGCCAAACTACTTTTTCGTCAAATTTGCTGGCAAACTATTGCCAATCGTATTCCAAACCATCAACAATTTCATGTGCCCGGCATTTATCTTGGTGAAAATTGCTTGTCTTGGAGGACCGCCGGGATAATACGTAAGTACCGTTGAAACTTGTGCATTACTCCCAGAGACCCATGACTGCAAAGCTCACCAAAGTACGGGGATTTTTTAGGTTGGCGAGAGTGGGGGGCGTTAAAATAGGAATCAACTCTTTCTTGTACCATAAAACACATCTTTGGAATCGAAATCTATCTTAAAATCGCCTACTGAAACTGTTTTACAATCTTCGCCAGGCATATTCGTCCTATAGGCATATTCCAACTATGCCGCAAAGACATGAAATGGGAATCATAATCCATGAGTGTACAGTGTTTTCCTTTCTTGTTCCACAAAGCACTTCTTCAGAATAGAAATCAATATTAAAATCGCCTAATAAAACTGTGTTACAATATACGCCAGGCGTTTTCTAACTATACTCGAAATATATTTATAATAAATTGTCACGTTTTAGCTCCCCATTTAGCGATCCATTATCAAAAATTGCAAATCCTTGTGCGACTTTCAACATTTTATTAACGCCTCCCCCCCTCTCCACGTTATCTGGCAAACACATTTGAAAAGGGACTCGATGCGCTAATGCCTAGACAAAAATCCTGATTGAACTTATTAGCACTCTGGTGCTAAAAATTTTGAGGTGGACCGCCCTTGTGACTTAGGGGTATGAGACAAAATCATATTCGCAGACCTAACGAATATACATATAAAATTTCTTTAAAATCGGTCGAGCCGTTTTGGAGGAGTATGGTAACTAACACTGTGACATGAGAATTTTATTTATTAGATATACCCAATATGAGTTCAATCGAATGTACCATTTAAACGCTAGAGCACTTTCAAGAATTTCCCCCCCATAAGCCATAATGTAAAAGAAATCTTTGTAGTAGCCCAGTAGAAAAACTATAATTTCTATACACATTAAAATCAATGTCGGTCTTACGATGGTGGTTTATAACATATATACCCAATTTGAGCTCAATCGAATGCCCCGTTTAGGAGCTATCGTGTTCACTCACATACACACACAACACACACACACACACACACACACATACAAACATACATCTCGTAAAAATAGCATAAATGAATTCAGAAGACCTCAAAACGTGTTAATACATCAAAATCTCGAAGTCGAATTTTTTCATGATTACAATACTTTCCTTACAGGGTACATGTTCGGAAAGAAAAAAGGATGAAAATCTGAAACACTTTCAGGTTTTAAATACACACTATAGTGCTATATATTAAAATCGTATCATTAGTTATACGTTGTCCCTATTTTTCTTACTTATTCCATTAAGTTTCAAAAGTGTATCATTATTCATGACTGTGCTGTATTTTTCTTGCTTGTTTCGTAAAACCCATCTTTGGAATCGAAATCTATCTTAAAATCGCCTACTAAAACTATTTTACAATCTTCGCCAAGTATATTACAAATATACTTCATCGTTTTATATATTGTTTCGAATGTGCATCATAATCCATGAATGTACCAGTTTGTCTTTCTTGGGTTGATTCCTACTTTAACGCCTCGACTCTCGCCAAGGTGGCGATCATTAAACATATGCAGTTACCATGACGATTTTTTGCATTAATGTGGCAATCGTAATTTAGAAATAAAATGGCGATTTGGAACAACATGTAAGTAAAGCATGCCGTTACATTTTTATTTATTTTGAATTGCCAATTAATGTAGTTTTAATAATTAAGTGTCTTCAGATTCCTTAACTGGTGCGTTTATCGCTAGTTTGTTTACTTTAGTTTTCATCTGGTTCTTTTGGGAGCGTTGAAACTGTACTTACCGTATCGTACAATCGTATTCCAAACCATCAACAATTTCATGTGCCCGGCATTTATCTTGGTGAAAAATTGCTTGTCTTGCCGGACCGCCGGGATAATACGTAAGTACCGTTAAAACTTGTGCATAACTCCCAGAGACCCATGACTGCAAAGCTCGCCAAAGTACGGGGATTTTTTAGGTTGGCTTGAGTGGGGATGTTAAAATAGGAATCAACTCTTTCTTGTACCATAAAACGCATCTTTGGAATCGAAATCTATCTTAAAATCGCCTACTGAAATTGTTTTACAATCTTCGCCAGGCATATTCTTCCTGTAGGCATATTCCAATTATACCGCAAAGACATTTTAAATGCTGTTTGGAATGGGCATCATAATCCACGAGTGTACCGTGTTTTCCTTTCTTGTTCCACAGAGAACTTCTTCGGAATAGAAATCTATATTAAAATCGCCTAATAAAACTCTTTTACAATATACGCCAGGCGTTTTCTAACTATACGCCAAATATATTTATAATAAATTGTCGCGTTTTGGCACCACATTTAGCGATCAATTATCAAAAATTGCAAACCTTGTGCGACTTTCAACATTTTATTAACTTCCCCCCCCCCCTCTCCACATTATCTGGCAAACACATTTGAAAAGTGATTCGACACGCTAATGTCTACACAGAAATCCTGATTGAAATGAATAGCACTCGGGGGCTAAACATTTTGGGGTGGACCGCCCTTATGACTTAGGGGTATGAGACATAGTTAAAAACCTATTCTATGACCTAACGAATATACATAGAAAATTTCATTAAAATTGGTCGAGTGGTTTCGGAGGAGTTAGGTGACTAACACTGGGACAGGAGAATTTTATATATTAGAAATTACAATAAAAAAACTGATACTAACTTTGTACATGTGTTTATCATGTTGCATACAAATGAAAAAAAAAAAAAAAATAGTCAGCCTTATTGCAGTGGATTATACATCAGCTGCCGACAATCATCTGCATTCGACTGTATAGCGGTGAATTATACATCAACATGTAAAGAACATCCGTTAAGTAAAATAATAATAAAAAAGCTGAAATTTGGTGAAGAGTAATGCTGAAGATTCCCATTTTTACCTAGGGGCCACTGGCTCCTAAATCATTTTCATCTAGGAACCAGTACTTACCGCAATCTTTAACACATTGGCTATAAGTATGCACATAGTTGATATCTATTTTATTTGCTTGTACTGAAGCTTAAGAGCATATATACTGTATATATAGAGACGAAGTGAGTGGTAATAATAGATAACAAAGGTAATTAAATACATTTTAAAAAGAAAATCTATTTTTAAGTGACTAATGCAAGGTGCAAGTTGATGATAACTAAGAAATATAAATGGTTAAGAATTTTAAGCTTTTGGCATCATTTATATAAGCAATAGCATATAAATTTATCTCCAAACACTAAAACTGAAAACAGGCAAAATATTATTCATAGCATTTATTAACTGAATTCCAGAAGAATGTGCCATTTTCTCTATCAAATTTGGTCGTCTTCGTAGAATGGTGCCATCCCATCACAATTTTATACTTTTTACTGGTTCAAAAGTTTGTAATGTAAGACCTGAACACTATGTAAAGCCCATTTTCAATAATTTTTCGTTCCATTGATAGGGATTTCTCTCCTAAAGTATTCTTTAATGCAGAAAAGACACATTCTTTAAGAGCATTTGATGGAGAAACTGTTAACAAAATGGTCACAACATCCCTAAGAACATTGAAGCAGGTTACGTTTGGAGATAACAAACTTCATAAGCAATTCGGTTAAAGTCTGAGATCCTGACTTGTGACCATTCCATAAAATGCACATGCAGCATCTAAATGCATCTCTACTATTATTACCAAATATGGTAATAATAATAATAAAATACATCTTAAAGGGGAAGCGGAAATTTCCGGAAAATTATTATAGCATGGTGCCTGGGCGTGAATTAATTGGTGGCCAAACAAAAGAATTTAGTCGCCAGCTGGCGACTAATTCAATCTTCAGCTGTAGTGAAGAGATAAGTTAACATTACCAGTTTAACGGAAAAAATAGTCAGCTGAGTTTTCCGCGGTGGAAAAGTGGTCAGCAGGCGATTGAAAGTTACAGTGTATTGCTACACACACAGGCACCTGATGTATTTCATTGTATAAGCTGATCACTTTACACTGCTGAAAATTCAGCAGACAACTTTTCTCAGGTAACTTTTATAAAGAACTACTGTACAAAGTCCAGCTTTCTTGGTTTCTGATATCTATCAATTTTTAATGTTACGTGGTGCAACTCACAGTCACAGTGCGTCCATGAATCAGAATTTACTATCCATTTATTTACTATCCATGAAGATACCTAAATCTTTTTCTTTATTCTCAATTATATATTTAAAATACATAACAATGAGAAAAATATAGGGGAAGGTGGACAGTCACAAATTTCACTGCCTCCAACGCTACCACCACGTTTAATATCTGTGTTCCTTTTGTTATCAACACTGATTCTGGGAATCTAGTGGCTCTATGCATTTTCTTATTTGCATCAATCATGTGGTTACGTTTATTTTCTTCAGACTCAGAGAGACTAGAAAAGGCAGAGCCGTTTTTAACCTCCCCGGGCACCCTAGGCACTTCAAATCGTTACGCACCCTTACTGCCAGTTTTGGTTTACGAGAAGACTGAACCCGGACCCCTTAGAAAAATCTCTCCCTTTCTAAACGAGAATCTAAGAATCTTCCTTTCTAAGGAAAATCTCTCCCTTAGAAAGGACCCTCACCCCTTAGAGGACCCCTTAGAAAGACCCTCACGGAAGGCACCGTACCCACAGGCCTAGATCCCTCGTGTATAATTGGCTGTAATCCCACAACACATCCATTATCTACCACCTATGGATTAGAGCTGAAGCAAACCGCATGTATTCGGTACTAAGATACGGATAATCACTCAGACTCGAAGTAACGAATTGCTACTTTTCGGCTGATATCGTTACTCGTTACTCGATCCGAAGCTGTTTCGGATCGAGCAGCTTCGAACTTCGAATACAGACTGCCAGGCGTGGCGAACTAGGGGGGAAACGGGTTCCAGTAATCGAGTACTAATATCTTCTGTTATTTGTTACTGGATATCGGATCGCGATTTCAAGGGGGAAAATGACTTTTGAGAGTGCATTTCGGATCGACCAGGTTCGAACTTCGAATACAAGACTGCCGGAGGGAGAAAATGAATTTCTGTATTTGAGTAATAGTATGTTCCGTTCCGTTACTAGATACCGGAAGTATTATGGATTCTCGCTGTTTGAAGGGAAAAATCAGTTTCGGTATTTGAGTAGTAGTAGGTTCTGGTTGCAATTCGTTTGTGCCGAGCCGAATGGTATCGTTTTGATGAGGTTTGGAAGAATCCGTATGTTTCGTTAAAGTTATGGAGATGGATATACTATCTGCTGCTCTATTGATATGGGTCGTACAATGGGGGGATAGGATCCGGTGTATAGTATGTTCTTATGCGCAGTTGAACATTTTTTTGTGTGGGGGGGAAGGGGGTGTTCTTATAATTGTAGAGGAGCAATACATATAAGAGAAGCATGTTAGTAAGGGGTGCTAATTTCGGGCTTTCTAACATTTTAGTACTAAATAGTGGTGCAATCAGAATTCTTTCTTTCAGGGTGGTTTCGAAGCAGGATTGCGAACTTTTTCTTTTTTTTTAGCTAGAATCGAAATATGAGTAATAAATAACAAATTATTTAAATACACCTTTTTAAAAAATATATTTTTATAAAGGAAACGAATTCACACATTTTTATTATTTGAAATATTATTTGGAACTAAAAAAAATATTTAGCATGGAAACCTAAACACATTTTTTAAGTAATTGTTTAAAAAATATACAAAAAATTGGGAGCGACCCGGGATTTCTATGCCCACTCCTACATAAGCCACTGGTATTAAAATAATTCAATAAAGTTCAGTATGTTTCTAAAATGTCGGCGTTTAGGGGGCCATCTGCCCTATTTTATGGTACATTTTATTCCATGAACTCATGGAATACGCATAGTCCGGTGCAACCATTCTTTCTGTATGAAAGGAGTGATAATTTTTGTTTAAAGAATGCTCTCATATATGCACCCACAGAAAGGGCTAACCCCTTTCATCCCAAAAGTGCAGAAATAGAACTGGAAATATCTTAAAAATAGATAATTCTCACTAAATTAAACAATTTTAATTTAAAATATGGTAATTTTTAATTTACTTCGAAAAATCGTCCATCAAAAGAAGTTTTTGATATGAAATAAGAACTCACAAATAATAAAGATATTATGCTTGTAGAGACGCAAAGTAGTTGATATCATACTGAGATCCCCTGCCCTGTGAATTTAATATATGTGGCCCAATCCCTGGATCTCAGTATTCGAGAACCCGCTCCCAGAAAAAACACGAGTCACAAGCTTTCCTTTACACTTTTTATGATAAGAATGTACAGGTTAAACCAGCGTTCAGAATTTAAAAAAGGAGGGGTTGAGAAAAAAAAAGAATGGCATATGTCTTTGGAAGATTTCTATGTGCACTCAGTAATTCGGATAATTTAGCATTGTATAAAACCATAAATGTGTATAAAAACAATCTGTAAATCAGAGAAAATAAGCTCTAAATACAACTTTGTACAACTTCGCTAAAAAAAATTCTTTTTGGTTAGGATTTGTTATGAGTTTATGTATGGGCGGCATATACCCATAACAACACTGTCCCGGATGTGTTGTTATGGGGCACATATAACACCCTATTACCGATTCTATTAGTAGTAACGAAAGTAACGAGTAACGAATACTTAGTAACGAATAGCGAACATCTAAGTAACAAATACATACGGATACTCATTTTGTCGCTACTTTTACAGCACTACTATGGATCCTCCGTGTCCCTGTCTGGCAACCGGCAGGCGTAAGGATAGGACAGTAATTCTCTATAATTTTTCTCTTTTTACGCCCTAGGCATGTGCCTAGCGTGCCTATGTGGAAAAGTGGCCCTGCAGAAAGGGCAGGAGATTTAAATTTCTAATTGACTAGACTCAATTATCAGTTCATTGGGATTAATTCAACTATAAAGGTATTCATAGAATTGGAACAGGAATATTGTTAGTGGGAGCAGGTTATAAAAGAATCTCTCTTTTTACTTCCTTGTACGTAGTATAAGGAAGTAATGTGATCCCGAAAAATTTTGGGGGCCAAATTTCGACAAAAAAACCGATTTTGACTACCTCTAAATTGAATTTTAAAAATTTTTTCGATGCATCCTATCGTAGACTAGCATTCACGATCATATTAACGCGTCTGCAACTCATTTTGACCAGCGGCGAGTCTGTTGTGGCCAGTTTTTCCATGCCGTCTGTACGTACGTACGTATGTATGTAACTCGCATATCTCAAAAACTATGGGTCGTAGAATGTTGAGATTTGATATTTAGGATTGTTCTATGATCTAGTTGTGCACCTCCCCTTTTGGTGGCAATCGAATCGATAGTTTATGTACAGGACCGCCCAAAAGATTCGAAATACATTACGCTCTATGGGCCGAAATTCATTAAACTCGCCTAACTCAAAAGCTATTAGGCGTAGAATGTCGAAACTTCATATTTTGGATAGTTGTAACATCTAGTTGTGCACCTCTCCTTTTGGTTCCATTCGACTGGATAGTTTATCTACAGGACTGCCCAAAACATTCGAAATACATTACGCTCAATGGGCCGAAACTCATTAAACTCGCATATCTCAAAAACTATTAGGCGTAGAATGTTGAAACTTTATATTTAGGATTGCTGTAACATCTAGTTGTGCACCTCCCCTTTCGATTCCATTCGACTGGATAGTTTATCTACAGAACCGCCCAAAAGATTCGAAATACATTACGCTCCATGGGCCGAAATTCATCAAAGCGTTTTTTAGAGGTATTGGGCTATTTCAAACGACTCAGAAGTGATGTATGCTGTAAAGAGTTAGAAAATGAATTTCTCCATTAAAAAAAGTGTCTTTATCATTTGTAGTTCTGCTACAGGAACACTCAAAAGATTTCCAATACATTACGGTCAATGGCAATTTTAGGGGCATTCATCCATTTCAAGCACAATACCGTCCTACCACATAAGTTAGGTAATGGTCCGACCACGGTCACGTGCCTCCCTCAAGAACTATGCCAAAAGTCGCCAAGCTTGGCGACTTTTGGTGTACGTGTGTGCATATTTAACTCTCAAATCTCAAAAACTATTATGAAATTTCATATATAAGAATGTTGTAACATCTAGTTGTGCATCTCGATTTTTGGTTCCAATCTACTGGAGAGTTTATTTACAGGACCACCGAAAAGAATTTCAGTACCTTAATGTCTATGGACATCTTCATTATAATACAACTGTAGACAGTCATTGTTTGGTACATGCCCCAAAACTCGCCGTCTGTCCTCGACCTTGGCGAGTTTTGGCGAAATATCGCCAAATTTGGCGATAGTCAGTCATTTAGTCCATGCCCAAAGTATCGCCATTTGTCATCGTTCTTGGCGAGTTTTGGCGAAATATCGCCAAATTTGGCGATAATCTGTCATTGTTTGGTTCATGCTTAAAATCTCGCCAAATTTCGTCGAC